>JAQJVL010000801.1:158911-370043 GCA_035578905.1 Stictocephala bisonia
GCTTATGTATCAGTGAGCTCTAAAATGACATGGAGAGAAATTCTTGCTTGTAGCAATCTCCCACATGCACAAAACCAATATAATGATTTTACAGTCTGGTCTGCACATATGTGTTTATACTACAGAAAATTTTGTGAAATTCTAGTTGACTGATATGTTCAGTGAGCTCTAAACTGTGAGGGAGAGCAATTGTTGTCTATAGTATGTAGCAATCTCAAGTGAGTTACAAATCAACTACATGCTAGAGTGTATCGAGTTCACAATGCAGAATGTTTGCCACTGCATATATCCACGAAGAGCACAATAGGTTTCTATTAATTATAATCAAATTTGATCTTTATATACCGATTCCTTATGTAATGCTTAAAAGCTTTTTTTAAACTAAACATTTCTGATAATTATCGAGTAAAAAATAGCAATCGTTAAAAATGTCTTCAAGGTAGCAAAAACTTACTTCAGTCCATAGGTGTTGATAAAAACAAAGAAAATAATTAACATACTAACAATAACATATTAATAAATACCTAAAACTTAAATGAAGTAAAGCTATTTTAAAATGATTGGAGGCATCACAATATAACACCAATATATATAACAATATAACACCAATTATATTATAAATTTTATTAAATAATTTCTGCGTTAACAACGTGTAATAAAATATAAATTACAATGAACTACGTTTCAATATTTTCGTTTCATTTCATATCAAACTAGTATTGTCACTATGTATAAAATTTTTCCATAAATAATACCAAATGACATATTTTTGTAAGCTATTTTACTGTTAAATACTATAGCATGTTGTTAAAATACACTGAGACCTTGCTACCAATTTTGGACAAAGATAAATATACTGGTGAAAACAGTTTTGTTTTTGTGAAAATAAAAATATTGACTGTGCTTTAACTTATTTGAGGATAATGGTTTGAATATGAATAAAAAAGTGGACTGTTCTAGAAATTTGAAAACGTTTTGAAAATGTTAATCAAAAATTCAGCTTCCAAAAATGCCCAGTTATATCATACGGGGAGTAGCTATAGATTAGATAACTAGTTATTTAGGGTTTTAGAACACAATTTTAAGAATAAATGTATTCTTTAGTTAGAATATGCTAGTATTACATGGTGTTTTACAGGGCTCAGTTTTGGAACCAATTTTGTTTATAAATTACGAAAATAATTTATGTAATGTGAGACTTTCTGACAAATAACATAATTTTTACATGATATAGCTCAAGCAAGACACTTCTCAAACAAAACACTTAAGCATTGGTTTACAATTATGAATATTCAAAATTCTTAACTTGAGAAATGTGTAAACAAGACAATACAGTGCAATTTAAAATATACCCATTTTAGTTTTATACAATAAATTAATTAGTAACTTAATATTGACATATGTTTGGTTTTAAACTTCATGTTAGTCTCAAAAGTTATATTAACATGAATCAAAATAAAGATAGATTTAAAAAAATGGTTACTAAAAATAAAATATATTATTAATATAGCTAAAATATAATTAGATAGTAGTTAATAATACTAAAAACCTATCGATATACAAACAGCCAGTATAATTTTATTAAGTATTTATCGTTTTGGAGTATAATTTCATTAAGTCCTTAAGAACCTAAAACAGGAATTAACTTACAGATCTTAAACGTATATCACTGTGGTTTTATTGAAGTTTGCAGTATATCATGCTCCATATCACAACATGGCGATGTCTCTCTCTTTACATTTTAAGATTTAGAGATTAATTTACTATAACTAAACAGTTATTTATCAGTAATAGTTGTAGTCTAATGATTTATAGGACTACCACAATTTATAATTATCATCAATACCACTGCATGTGTATGACTGGGTAAGTGGGTCAATACCACTGTACGTCTATGGGTGGGTGAGTGGGTCAATACCATTGTACGTGTATGGCTGGGTGGGTGGGTCAATACCACTGTACGTCTATAGGTGGGTGAGTGGGTCAATACCATTGTACGTCTATGGGTGGGTGAGTGGGTCAATACCACTGTACGTGTAAGGCTGGATGGGTGGGTCAATACCACTGCATGTGTATGGCTGGGTGTGTGGGTCAATACCACTGCATATGTATGGGTGGGTGGGTGGGTCAATACCTAAAGTACCTACCAAATACCTACCAAAAAGTAAAACTTAATGTTTTCATAGGTTTTAATACATTATTTAATAATATATTCTTAAATACTTCTAAAATTTAAACAACAATAAGTTTTTTGTGTTTTCATATACACCACAACTTTACTACACAAAAAGTAATTAAAAAAAGCAATGTGTTGTTTTATAATTATGTGTTATTGTTTATTTTAAAAGTATAATATACTAAAACTTTCAGAAATGATTTTTTGAAATATAAAAATGTACCTCATAGGGGTACATTTCTCATATGTACTTCTATGAAATCTGTACTATCTAATGCCACCTGCAATCCCAGAAGCTGGTATTGACCCACCCACCCACCCATACACGTACACTGGTATTGACCCACCCGCCCACCCATACATGTACAGTGGTATTGACATACCTGCCCATACATACACTTACCGACCGGATTGCACCTTAATATTGTATGTTAACTCTCTTTTTTATAACTATATGTAACAACCATTGAAGAAATGTGTATAATATAATAATTACAGGATGTATAATGCAAGGAAATGTCGACCAAATTATTATTTTTTTTGTTTACCTAAAAAAGTTTGAATGGAATAAATTTTAGCTGTAGTTGAATGGCGGTGGTGAGTAACGAGCAATTTGTATGCAGACTTTATTATGACTTCGTACAGATTTTCTCAACTGTTTCTGTACAAAATGAGTACTTTGATATTCTATAATAAATTATGTTGTGTTTTTATTATTGATAGAGTTAAATATTGAGAAATAAAACATTAGCCATGATATAAAATTATCTAAAATCTTTTTAGAGATTATAATTTTCCGACTCCTGTCTATCCATTGACATACTAAATTGCATATATTTTGTATGCATTAAAATCAAATTGAACCACTATTATCCAACCAAAGACTACTTAATACGGCAAAATTATGCATCGAATATTACGTAACCTACATTACCTAGCAAAATATCTTGGAATAAACTCAATACAGTTCAATTACAGCCTACAAAACTCAACCAGTATGCATGAAGTAATTGAGTTTCCTCAAAGCTCTTATAATGAGGAATTATTGCTTATTGGAAAGAGTTATAAATGATGCTTGACTTTTGTTACAAACCCTTTATTTTTTGTTTGATTTATAGCATCTAATTAATATTTGTACTATATACGTTCCTATGAACTCTAATTTTTAGGAATTTATAACTAGAAGTGGTTGCGTGCAGTCAATGGTTGCCATCGATAGACACATTTATATTCAGAGAGGTCTGGGGTGTACGTGTTGTATGGCAGTCAGGGTTCCGATGTTATGTAAGGAGGAAAACTGAGCGTAAGCTTCTCAATTAGCTGAACATACTGCGTGGTTTGGTTTCCACGTAGATATGTAGGACACTTAGGTGTCCTTGCTATTGGGCTATTGATAAATGGTAATCAAGTACTGTAGTCTTTGTTCAGGTAGTTGAATTTAGAAATAAGACTACACAGTCTCAACCTACAATCAAGTGTGTATTCATATGTTCCTCAAAAAACACACAAGTTATATCGGCATACAAATACGAATCGTATAGATAATATAATGTACACATATTGTTATCAGAATCAGATTGGAACAATAAATAAGATGTTAAAACATATTATAATTTGTTTATAAATAGTAAAAAAATTACTATTCATTATATACGTATTACCAAATATCAGTATGTCTATTGCCCAATATTATTTTAATTAAGAATAAAGAGGCTCATATTTACCAAAATATGTGGGAAATAATTTTACTGACTGTAGAAGTAATATAATTAAAAAAACTAATATCATTCAGTCATAGTTCAAACAGATTATTATAATTTTTATTTATTCATTGCTTTTTAATTGTACAATTTTTATCGTTTCGCAATGATATTGATAGCTAAAATAACGTAGGTTCTTTATATTGATAAATTTGTAATCAAAACATTTTTTTAATATAAAGATTCCTCTAATATCACAAGTTCTAGTGGCTAGACTAAACAATTATGATTATCATTAAGTTATTCTTGTTTATATGTTACAATTTATGATTATTCATAATCGTTGATGACGTAAAAATAATCCTAATAATCGTATTTTACTTTAAAATACTAAACTACTTATGTTCTTCACCGAAGTAGATAACCATAATATATTGGCCGTTTTAATACTTATAAGCTTATTTTAGTAATAGTGTGTTATGTAATTTTCCCTCACTTGTAAAGAGGATCGGACTATTACTTCAATTATTCCATAAAAACTATCAAAAAAGTAGCAACTATTTGGGAGATATGTTTAAAACAGCTGGTGTGGCAGCTAGGAGAGTTTTGAAACAAATGACCCTCGGCTGTCATTTATGGCTTCAACTGTTGTGTTTTGCCGTTGTAGTAAACAATAAAATAGCTCGTTGAAAGTTATATGTGGTTTTTATAAGCTAACAGAATTTTAAGTAAATAATATTAATAATTAACTACGTGAAATTCCCGACGAAAATGTAGTGCATTTATAACTTAACATCGAATTATTTAAGCAAGCTATCAGGATTTATTTGAGATTTATTTACTAAATACAGTGGCCTGCAGCAAGCTAATTTTCATTGATCCTGAGGTATTTATGCTGATTTTAACTAAGATTGGTACGCTTATTTCTGATATTAAAATAGTTTTCCTGTGTTAGCTCTACTCTATGTATTCTTGCTAGTTGACATTTTTTATGTAAACCAGCCCATTTATGTATGTTAATAGAACAACATATATGAACCCAGTGTAGCTTAAACTTATTCGGTTACAAAGTGTGTCTCTCCAGTGTCAAATTGTGATGCTACTTCCTGTCACATGTATCACCGGGAGTTTGAGTAAAATTACCAGCCAGCACGAACCCCAGTGTGTCTATCACGTCTTCGGTTACCAAGTGTGTCTCTCCAGTGTCAAATTGTGATGCTACTTCCTGTCACATGTATCACCGGGAGTTTGAGTAAAATTACCAGCTAGCATGAACCCCAGTGTGTCTATCACGTCGTCGGTTACAAAGTGTGTCTCTCCAGTGTCAAATTGTGATGCTACTTCCTGTCACATGTATCACCGGGAGTTTGAGTAAAATTACCAGCCAGCACGAACCCCAGTGTGTCTATCACGTCGTCGGTTACCAAGTGTGTCTATCCAGGATAAAATTGTGATGCTACTTCCTGTCACATGTATCACCAGAAGTTTGAGGAAAGTTTCCAGCCTGCACGAACCCCAGTGTGTCTGGGGATTCAGCACCCTTGCAACATTTTTTTTTTATATTTAATTTTGCATGGGATTTTTTTATTGTTGTTTCTTCATAGAGTCCTAACATACATGAAAACGATTTTTAAAAAAAAATTAATTTAACGTTACCAAAAAAATACATTTTCTTCAGAAAAATGGTAATTTAATAAAAATGTTATTCTGAAAAAACTACTTGGTCAAAATAGATGATTTTGGTGTTAAATGAAAGGTATTTTTATGTTTAAAAAATTTATGTATTTTCATTATTTTATCTACAGAAACATTGTTTTTTTAAATTATTCTTTCAATTTATAAAAAAACTTTTACAACATTTTAAAAAACATTTTTTTTACAAAACACCAATGGTCCAATATTTATCAAAATACATAAAAAGGTAGCTTGTAGTACTCTATTGTTTCACACCAAAAATCATGGATCTATCTTTAACATTTTTCAAGTTTTATCCAATTTTCCTCCTGAAAACAAAGAAAATATAAACTTTCGAATAATCATGATTAAAGTTAGACAATATATTGATATCTAAATACTGTGTATTTTGGTACAGTTAAATGTTTTTATGCAATTATATATTGATTTATTGATAGTAAAGACCATTTATACATCAATATAATAAATATTCATGGGTTATAAAAATTTCTCATAGACTAATTTACTGGTTAGCTACAAATTTATTTAGCCTAGGCCTATTTAAAAAATAAGACTTATTCTTAAAACTGTCCTGCACCATATGATGTCCCTTCTCCTTCCAATCTTCTTTCTTCTTTCCTCATTACTTCTAATCTTTTCTTCCTTTTGTAGTCTTGGTATTTAGCAAATTTCCTTTTTGTTGCTATCCTAAGCCTCGAGGCGTCAAAAAATTTGGCGATTTTCGCAGTGTTCGTACCAGGACTGGTTCCAAAGCCAGATGTTTGTTGGATATCAGTTACTGTTTTCAGATACCCTGTGTTGTAAGTACAGATGCCTTCACTGAGTCTCATAAGTAGGGTACTTTTAAAAACAAATATAGTTTTTGGGCATTTAGACCATAACACACCGTGAAGAGCTTCATTTGCGTTTTGAGTTTTCCCATCAACACATCTAGATAGTAATGTTGTAGAACCTAGTCTTTGATAAATTGGCATAATCTTTGCCATCACATCTTGCCTTAGTGGAGTCTTTATTTTATTTTCATGGGATGGCGGGTTTTCTCCTTTCGCAAGGGCTCTCTGGTAGAATTTTTGGTACTTTGAATTTTTGGTAAATTCTGGTATTTTTAAAACAGGTGACTCATAGACCTCAAAGTAAACAAAGCCAAGTATATAATATAATAAAAATGGAATACTATAACAAGATGCAACTGCATAGGAGTTCAGAATAGAGTAAACACTGCACTAGTCTACTTTTTGCACTAGCCTACCTTTTGCATCCGCGCGGTGAGGCTTGTAATGCTTTAGAATAACGCCAATTACACATGAAATAAACAAGTATTGGACTTTTTTATTATTATTTTTCTTGTTTATAACTAAATAAAGTAACATTATATGAAAAACAAATTTTTTTGTTAAAAAATATTTTTTTTACCATTTCAAGGGTGCTGAGTCCCCTTAACGTAGTCGACTACTAAGTTTTATATACTTATTTTACATTACGGTATAAAAGTTATTATATACAGTATCTAGTTATTGTAATAAAAATCGTATACATTAATCGAACATGCAAATTCAGTAATTCTTTAGTTCATCCATAAATTAGCTAATAAAAGACATTACAAATAACATTTATCTCAAACATAAATATTATAGTAATAAGTAATTTAGGTAATGAAGTTAAGTGATTGATGGTTATTTATTTAAGCGTTACTAAATTACATAAAAATACAGGATAATTTTTTGTGTGAAATAATTGTGCTGGTTTTCTAAATCGACATTTTAACTTACTGATAATATGTCGATTCATTTCCTTATTTCAACATCAAGTTAAATTAATTATTTTGTAAATTTTAAAGTTCTCAACCACCTTATTTTCTGACTGTATATTTCTTACTATGCTTATATAGCTGAGACATCCGTTACTATGCCATCTGTACGTACATATACAACGACTTACAAATGTAGTAGTAGAAATGTTATCTTCTTCAGCCAATCAACATGACTTACTGTACCCTCCGTCGTGACATCGTATAGAACTTGCTACTTCCTACATTTTATTTATTTATTTATTTTATTTTATTTACTTGCTTCATTACAGGTTGAACCCAATTACAATGAAAGCAGTACTACTAAATAAAGTGTCCATTGTGGGTCTTCATGAAGAATACAAAAACCATAAACTATAATCAAATTAACACTATGAAATAAATAAAGTAACAGCAAACACAACAATAAAATAAGTTAATTCAGGAAATTTAAACTAAGCTACCTGTTAACAAATTCATGCCTCAAGCAAATATATATATATGCATCTAAAATAACAATATAGACAAATTGAATGGATAAAAAGCCAAAACAAAAAATAATTCAATTATACCAGAATAACAATAACATTAATAATATAAACAACGAATATATATAAAGCAAATACAACAATAATTTAAATATAACAAAATCACAATAAAATTAATAATATAAATAAAAGAATAGATCAACATTAGTGACTTATATAGCTGAGACATCCGTTACTATGCCATCCGTACGTATTTACACAACGAAGTACAAGCTTAGCATTCTATGTTATCTTCTTCAGCCCATCAACATGACTTACTGTACCCTCCGCCGTGACATGCCATAGAACTTGCTACTTCCTACACTAGTCACTTATATAGCTGAGACATCCGTTACTATGCCATCCGTACGTATTTACACAACGAAGTACAAGCTTAGCATTCTATGTTATCTTCTTCAGCCCATCAACATGACTTACTGTACCCTCCGCCGTGACATGCCATAGAACTTGCTACTTCCTACACTAGTCACTTATATAGCTGAGACATCCGTTACATTATTCATGAAGGATTTGTGGTCAGTTCTATAACAATAGATACTAGCTCCTGTATGAATGAATACATTTCTGTCCCTCTATAACGATTTGAATGTCTTAAAGGCGTTTTTATTTGCATAAACTTTGGAGTTTTGTACAAAATAAAAAAATATTTATATAAGTTAATCGTTTATATTTAATAATGAAAACATTTATAATAATTATGGAGGGACACTAGTACAAAAATAAATATATTTTCAAAACAAATATATAAGTGTTTATATTTAAATAAATAAAAATGTATGCTAGTAAAACTTTTGCACTTTCTCGAAATAAATACAAACTTATATATTTTATAGATAAATAAAATTTACTATTTAAATATAATATATTTTTAATTAACGTATTTCTATTTAAAAATAAATACTGGTTTGGAATCATTTATATAACTTAAGACTCAATATACCACATTTATTCCCTATCAATTCTACCAAGAAAATTTTGATGTAAAATTATATATACATAAATATATTACTAATTTAAATTGTTAAATATTTTTATTTATCTTCTCTCCAACCCCCATGTTTAAGAAAGCATAATTCTATAACATAACGTAACAATATAGCCTGTCATATTTTCTTGTAAAATATTAAAAACAGTAATAAATCATATGAAAAATAACAAAGTCGATAAACTTAATATATATTAAAAAAAAAAAACTATTGACTTACAACGGTATCTTTTTAACCACTGTAAATATTGTAATATACATTTTAAAGACGTTAAACATTAAATCACTAAGGCCCACTGAGAGAGTATATCAAGAAATTCAATTCCTAAGGGCTAGAAACAACCTTTAGATATTTCTTCTGTTTGTAACAGTAAAACTTGCTTTAATTTAATGTAACAATTAATTTCTTACAGGTTATATAAAAATCATAATCATGAACCATATGCTCGGCTAATTTAATTTTATTATTAATGTTCTATTATTTATGATATAATTGCACTACTTTGTATCCCCCTATAATGTTTACAAACAATACAACTTTAATGTCTGGTAGAACGGTGAAAGGCCGAGTTCTTATAATTGTGTGATAGTTTAAAGAGAACCAAGAAGGTACGAGTAGGCACGCCTAGAGAACCTACCCGAAGCGAAGCGAGGAATGTCAGCTAGCATAGCATAAAACCAAAACTGTGGTAGATATAAGACATATTAATACTGTCTTCGAGTTCCGTTGTACAACGTCAAATGTAAACAAGATATTAAAGCACTTGACTTACTTTTTTTATTTAATATATCATAAGTACGATTTATATCTTAATAATAACACGAATATTATATTTTCGTATTAAATAATTTGAAGCTGTCTTAGATATTAAAAATGTGTGAATTAGATGATAAATTGTAATAATTTTACATCAAATTATATTTTAAATATTATTTTTCAAATACCTGACCATTAATCAACATATTATTTACTAATCGTCACCTTAGTTTGGGAGTCAATTATATAAATTAGGTCAAACACTGATGTGCTATGACAGTAAGTATTTATTAAAAGTTACAATTACTACTTTAATACTTTATTGTATGCAATTTTTACTTTCAAACATAAATAAATATTAACGCAAATTTGAAAATTGTAAGTCTTCATTAACCATTTTAACGATTGCTTGCTCACAGTTTCATTTAATTTTTTACTGGTAAAATAGTTTGACAGGTCTTAGGCAAATGCCTTTGCATGTGTTGTATTGATCAACGTTGTTCCAGGCTGGTGTTGGTAGAGGGCAGTACACAAGATTTGTCACTGTCAACCACCGTCCGTAGACAATATTGACACTGACCACCCCTCCAATAGTTTCTAGGTGGAAAAATAATTAATAAGATAAATATTAACTCTTTTATAATAATAAACACATTTAAATTATAATTATTTTTCAAAAAAGTAGTATGGCATTTTTTAAAAAAGCTTGTCTTACGACAATTTTAACGAAGGCAATTGTTATGTATATACTTTTGATAAATAATAAACATACACTGAATTAATTCTTTTTCAAGCCACCTCTCTTATTTTATTTCCATATGATTTTCTTTAATTATTATTGCATAAGTATACTTTTTATAAAGTACTAGTGGTCTTATGAATTCCTTTCGTATTTTTTATAAAATATTACTCTGCCGTGTGTTTTTGTTACTTACTAACTATATTTTCCCTGTTCATAAAGTTTTATTTTGTTTTAAATGTATTCATAAGACTTTGATTTTTGAATCAAATATATCTCTGTTTAGCTTGTTTTCTTTTGATTTTCTATTTACATAAATTTATTATTTAACTTAGATGCAGATTTCTACAAAACATGCCACATTTGTGGTTTAGTATTTTTCAGAAGTCGTATAATTTATTATTTGTTAAATATGACGAAGAGAGATCGGATATATAGCTGAAATGTAGGGAAGGACTGTTAGATATATTGTTGAAATACAGTATCTATATTTTCTGGTGACAACCGCGTCAAGTTGCTTTTCGCCCATACTATGATGTGGCATCCTCAGTGGTATCTCTGAAGATGCCACATGTTACAGTATGGTCATAACGTCTGGTTACTTTATAAATAATGTACATAGCACCTTGACGCAGTTGTCACCAGAAAATATAGATCATAGTTATTATACCGGCCGCTTAAGCATAAGTTATAAGATGAAACATATAGTTGAAATTCAAGGAAGTACCATTAGATATATAGTTAAAATACAATGAAGGACCATGAAACATATAGTTGAAATCGTAAGAAGGATCATTAGACATATTTTTGAGTTACAAAGAAGGACCGTCACACATAGGAGGAATACAAGGAAGGACTGTCACACATAGTGAGACCCATCCCCCCCACCAAAGCGGGAAAGTGTGCCAACTGGGGGGATGGCTCAAAAAACGTCAAGCGATGGGATCACGGGTGGCAGTTGGAGGGTCCAAAATAAAACTCGGCAGCTGAGCAAAACTAATTTATTTCAAGAAAACAGCAAAACTGGCTGGCAGAAGGCCACAATATAAATTCGCACTTAAATAAATAACAAGATAAAAAAAATAACAAGATAATACAGACGCTACAAAAACAACAAACTCTACAAATACCCAATATAACAATTACAAACTGTAGGGCCTATCTGCAGGTTAGCCTGAGACCCCCAAAACGTAAGAAAAATTTAATGCCCAAATAAAAGTGAAAATTTAGAACTTTTGGATCACAACAATTAAACCGGCAATTTAGCCCACATCCCATGATTCCACCGAGGCCAGGGAGTAAGCCGGAATCCCTGGGCAGCTCCGAATTAGAAGTTAAGCAAAAGAACAATAATCCCCTTTTGGTGAAGCATTTAAAAAAAGAAGTAATTAAAAATAAAATATAACCCGGTACCGTTTTAGTAGAAAGTCACTTCACGACCTCCATAACACAATGAACGAAAAATATAAATAACAATCACTAGGCCTAAACATATAAATAAATAACATAACTTAACCATAGGGACCTAACAACTATAAAATCTAAAAAATACAACAACAAATAAAACTAATTAATTAATAACAAGAAATATAAATAAATATTAACATCCAAAAAGTTCTTTTTGTATTTCACGTTTTCTTTTCCCTTTAATAAAAAATATATAAGTCCCCAATGGCTGTGTTGCATAAAATCACTGTCCAAGTTTAGAAGTTTAGGCCTAGGCCACATAAAGTTCTACAAACATTTTTTTCTTCTTTTTTTCTATGTTTCACATTATCAACCCCCAGCTCAGCCGCCGGGAAAACAAGATGGAAAGCACTGACCTGAGGACAGAAGACTCCTACCCAAAGATGTAGGTGGGGCAGCAGGGTCGCCAAAGGCCTCTATACATGGTCCTCAGGCCAGGCTGGCAGTGTGGATGGTCGAACTTTCCCCGGACGACAGGCTGAGGGAAAATGTCCCACTCGAGGACCCTGGACTGCAAGGCAACACCACAGCACATTAAAAACAGTCCAGCCAAAACAACAAAAATATTACACATAACAACTAAATATAAGGGTGCATGATTTCGCAAAACTGAACATGAAGATACAAACAAGAACATGAGTGGAGCAAACAAGACAGTGAAAGATTAACTTTAGGCTCTGAATAATTTAAACCAAATTACAATTTAACAAAATATAAAAGACGTATGGAACAAAAAAAATGACAAACTGAAAACTAGGCTATAGATCCAGGAGCAAAATGTTATACATGAAAATCAAACTAAAGATAGGCTATGTTATTGTCAATTAACAAAAAGATGGTAAATCGGCAACTCCAACTGAAAAAGGCTCAACAAAACATTATACAGAACTACTATTAAATATAAAACCAGATATAATAAAGCAATTAATGCTAAAGAGGTAACATTGAGCACGTGGCTCGAACCTAGGTTAACACATCTAGACAAAGAATATAAATTAGACAAAACCCTGAAAACACAAGTAAGCCCGTTGAATATTATTTAAACAAAAGTATTTTCACCAAAAGGGTGATTAGATATTAGAAGTTACTAATGAACACTTACGTTTTGGAGCTTCTAGCCTATCATGTTCTTTAACGCTGGCGTAGACAAAACCAAAATGTTAGCCAACCTGACAGACGAAGGCCGGAACACGGAACGACCGAGTCCGAGCCAACGGCCACCAAAGTACGCGAATCGCCGGGCACAAGCGAATCTCAGGCAGCCCGACGAAAAAAAGAAATGTACCGGTCAAAACGACCCGGTACAACAGGAGGAATACAAGGAAGGACCGTCACACATAGGAGGAATACAAGGAAGGACTGTCACACACAGGAGGAATACAAGGAAGGACTGTCACAAACAGGAGAAATACAAGGAAGGACTGCCACACACAGGAGGAATACAAGGAAAGACCGTCACACATAGGAGGAATACAAGGAAGGTCAATGGGCCTTATACTTTAATTATTACAAAACAGAGGGAATAGGTATTCAGAAGGGTTGTAAAACAGGGTACACGTTTAGTTTCAACCCTAATGAGACCTCAAATGGCATGTTATTGCAGGCTATCCGGCGGTTTAACGCCGTTCTTTTTATGCCAAGGGGTGGCCAATACTGGTAAGGCACTTTGAAGACATTTTATTGTTTAGTATTTATTTTATATTAACAAAGATAATTACACTACAATTCATAAATTTCTCCATATAAAAATACTACTTATAAATTCCATAAAAATATGGTAAAGTTTGTTTTCGTAACAATAATAATACAATCTACTAAACTTAATATGAATAGTAATATTACACAGTTATTATTTTAGTAAATTTTTTAAACTGAGAAATAAATATTGTGGTTGTCCTCTAACTTCAGTCTAGAAGTATAATTTAGTTGAACCGTTATTTAATTATATGCGCTATTAAAGTTTAAGAGATAACAAATCGACAGTTATTGAGATTTAAAGTAAAGTACACCCGTACGATATTTAACCTAAACTTTCATTTATGACTATACAGAAGTATTTATTATAAGGACTATTTGTTAATTTCATAATCTTCATTATTTTATTATAGTAGTGCTTATGATGTTTTCAAATGCTTTCAAATCAATATATATGTTAGATAAAACAAAGTATGTAGCCTGTGTTCAGTGTATTTCATCTAATGTTTGATAATTTACAAGTGATTTTGAAAGTACGATTTTATAGATATATATCGTTATAAAGATAAAAAAATTAATTAAATAAAGCAAACAATCTGACTTAGTACAGTTTTGGTAATCTTTTCATTCTCATTAGTAACAAGAGGAAAGAAAGAAAGACTGTAATTTAATTAAAATACAGTTGTATTTGCACTAATAATGGTGTATTTTCATTGTTATTTTAGTAAATGGAAATTATAAAATATAGCTATCACGCATATTACTACTTAAAAAATAGTATTGAAACACTTGTATCCATGGAAACTTACTCTCTCGTTCCATACTTCATTTAGATACATAATTATAACATTTTACATAGGGTATGTGATTTTAAATATGCCAATATCTTAGTAGGTATAGTAAAAAACCATAATTTACAGTGGACTTTGGTTAGCAATTAGGAACGTTACAAACGGAAATCCACGTATAAAAGGCTGTGAAAAACGTTTAATTGCTTATTTTATCGTGATGTAATGTGTAATAGGAAGTGATCTTTATTGAGTATTCAATTAAACCTGAAAACTATAAATATTTTTCAAGCTTACTCTTTATTAGAATTTATAGCTTAAAATCATAATGTTTGTTTACCACTATAAGGATATATATGTATCTTTTAAATGTATCCACGTTCATTCCTCATATCTAATACACACGTTTTGTTATTTATTAGCTATAAGATAGTAAATCAAAATTTTCTGGGGGGGTTTGCAAACTTACTTTTACCAAGTATAATTTTTGAATTGTTCTTTATTTATTGCATTAGAAACCTACCTGAGACATAGTAGCATATAAAATTCCAACCGAGCAGTACAATAACATCAAATACATAGTCAAAAAAACTGAATATTTAAAAATTAAATCGGTGGTTAGTTATTTTGTGGTAATCATTGTAAACTACTTGAGTACTAAAACGAATTGTTTACGTGCACATTTTTATTTTAATCCAGCATTTTATTATTCTGCCTTTGGCATTAAATTTAGCTCATTCAACAAAACATATAAATTGTTAAAAATAAATACATAATAACCTTTGTTTACATCTTCTTGGTGATTTTTCAAGTATTAACATTATTTATTTATGTACACGTTAAAATATGAGATATTTATATTTAAAATGGTAATATTATTCACCTGATAAAAAATATCAATAACTATTGTACATTAACAGAATGTTCATGGTAACCTAAAACTAATTTTCTTTTTAACTTTTCACAAGTGGTTTTTTATTTTTTTTCAACTTAATATCTTCACCATTTAAAAATATTGTTACTTAAAATAAAATATTATTGATCTCACATTTCGCTAGTGCTTTTGAATGGAGATGTCTCGAATGATATTGGAAGATAAGGGTCTCAGGTAATCGAGCGTGCCAATTCTTGGATAGGTCCTAACCTTGCCCACATCTTGCCTACTGCTCAGTTTGCAGTCACGTTTATCCTGTTGGTCCTTTAGTTAAGTTTTAGAAAGGGAATTCTTTAAAATCTTTATTCATTACCCTTAGGAACTGTTCTTTGGATATATTTTCACACATACCAACAATAATACATACAATGTTTTTAAAAAAATTAAACATAGTTGCTTAAAAAGAAACACAAGTTCAATAGTTGCTTTTTAGACTGTTTGTCTTTAAAATAACAGCCTTTATAAACATATAATTATCCCGTTTATGATCGGTGGATATAAATAGACCAGATATATGTTAAAAGTATTCATGTTCAGCTGGGGTTTCTTGTTGACATATATGTAAAAAAAATATATAAACTGCATAACTGTGTACGTGTGTTGAATGGTGTGTATTATTTGGAACTATCTTTCTAAAATTATATTAAATCTATTAATTTAATTCTCACCAAAACTACTATTTCTCTTTTAACTCTAGTAATTTACTACATTTACAAGTTTACTTTTAAGTCCCGAAATTAGAAAAAAAACCAAATTTGACAGAAAAAGATACATTGTCACATTAAGAGTGGCTAAAGCTTCGTGTTAAATTGATAAGTTAAAAATACTAGTCTCTCATTTTCAATTTCATAATCACTAGCCTTATTAGTAGTCATATTCACTTATTTTAATCTATTTGAGATTACATTTAATAAAATATATGTGATCAATAATCAAAGCAGGAATCTCATGGTAATTGAGGTAAAATATGCTACGTACAATTCTTTTAAGAAGCAATAACGCTTTACTAGTAAGAACGCCGTGACATCTTGTGGTTAGGCAAAGTGATCGCAGTACCTATATTGCATTGGCTAGTTGCAGGCACTTCATTTCCATACCCTTCAAAACAGCCATACGTAACCCTTGTAAAAAAAAGCTCTTGATAATAAAATGATAATTCACCGTCTACTTTGTAGATGTTAAAATATTAACAAATGTCATTCTTTATAGTCATTTTGCCAGTTACCCAGACATATGATTACAAATACTTTTCCAGTAACTCATGTTTTAGTAATTGTTGCCTGATTCATAAGTGTAATGGTTAATATTTTGTTGTGTGCTAGTTCAAATAATTTTGTAATCTCATTGATTTTGTGAATTTTCTTACACCACTTATGATTCTTTAAATGTAAATTTGTATTGATAATTTACGTATATTATTCGGATGGTATTTCAACTAATTATCTATGAACATCAAACAATTTAAAGATATTACTGATTAAAATAAGGTTGATGAATTCTTGTGAAATATAAAGAAATGGTTAATTTTCGTGCTAACCACAGTAAACAACAGTAGGGTCTCACAGGATTTGTGAATTTCCATTGAGTTTTAAATGTAAACAAAACAAAATATAGGTTATCAGCGTTAACGTGACAGATGTGTTCCTCAAGCATTGTAGATGAGATTTGAGTCTATAATGTATTGTCAATACAAAACCAGTATTCATACAAAGTTCTTCCAGCATTCCGGAACAGAATTTAGTGCAAGCATTTTACATCAGTTCAATTGTTAAAATAAGTGAATATAATAAACAGGAAACTTAGAATGTGCTTAGTTTTATTTTATAAATTCAATAAATCATGTTTCCTTTGTTGGCATTAGACTGAGTAATTCACATTGCACAAAAATCATGTTCAATGTGCTAAAAAGTCACATATTCATTACCTTATTTGCTTAGTATTTGTGAATGTTTTTAATATTTTCTGAGAAAACTTTTTAATTTTTTGAACTAATGAACTATAAAATTAGATTGAATATGAAATTACATAAGATTTCTTAAAGGTTTTCAGATATTTAAGTAAACAATATATGTTTTAACAAGTATAAAATGTGTCGATGTCAATTTATTACTGCAAGGAAATTCTGTTATGAGAGAAGCAATATACATTCCTGATGCATTTACTTGGTGCTACTCTTCATGTACCTTTTCTCATAAAGTTCTTAGTATTTCCAAAAATGATGTATGTTATAATTTTTATTTTACACATCGTCATTTTAATATAATTTTATCTATGCACAGCATGCATTTACTATTCTAAATTTTAAGTAATTATAAACTATTAGTAATTTTAAGAGAGTCAACTAATAGATAGTAAATAGAACGTAAAGCTCAACGTTTATTACAATGTTTTGGTATTATTGAACTATCAGGTGGAATATTTCTAGGTTTATAGTCCTTAATCCATTAAACCAATCGTAAAACTAGTTCTATGAAATTAACATCATATTACATATTAGTTTAACTGTACATATGTAATAACAGTTAAACCCTTCGATCGATGCAACTTCCATAGTGAAGTTATAGTTGAAAAGAAATGTTTTTATATGTTTTTTTGGGAAAATAACTTTAAATCAAGAGGAAAGGGGTGTAATATTTTGAAAACGTAAAATAAATTATCAAGCAACAAATAATTTGTTTAAATATCATACTGTAAATTCAATGTTATTAAAGTAATCAAAGTAACATATACTGTAAGAAACATCTTCTGATGTATCACCCCGGTTTCTATAGCAAATTCTACGTGTAAAAATGATAAAAATTTGTCGTTAAACGCATAATCGAAAACAATTTGTTGATATGTATTAGCAAGTGACCGATTTCCGGATAGTTCCATGGCAAAGAGTTCAATAAATCCATAGCAAACTTGTTAAAATATGTTAGTTACACAGTTTGGTTTCTTTTAAGTATTTTATCCTTTAAACATACTTATGTTAGTTTTAGATTACTTAATTTGGTCCTTAGTGGAATTTTGATGGATTTAAATGAAACGTATTTAATGTTTCCACAGTGCTAAGTTTTTCATCTAATGCATTTTTCCAGTTACGGCATTATTATAGTCTGAAGGTGCCGTAACTGTCAAAAATGCATTATTTAAAAAACTAAAAACTGTGGAATTATTAAATAGGTTTAATTTAGTTTCATATCTTTATTATTTTATTAGCTTTTGAGTAATAGTCTATGAATGAATAAAATAAATCAATTCATAAAGCCTATTTTTTACATTTTATATACAGTGACTTTGTAAAATACTTAATTAATTCTCAAAATCTGTATACATATATTGTAGAAAATATTTTCTAAGAAACCTCATGTAAGTTATGTTAAAACTGAAATTAAAACAACTTAGAATCATTAACTATGACTTATAATTTATTAAAGACGAAAAACATACTATATCGAGTCAACTAAGCATTGTTACAATATATGAGGCCTTAATTATTATTAATGTTGAGGAATTGCTTTCTACTGTTTTTGTTACGTTTTCATCTCTCGACAACTTCCCTTTTTCTGCTCATCAGAATCCATAACACGTACAATTATTCATAAGAACTTGTTCTCATCTCTTCGATGACAATTTCAATATGTTTCCAGACGTAATAGTCCAATATATAACAAATTTATGTACAATTAACAACATTTATAACATGTTTTAGTCACTAAGAAATCAGACTGTACTTTTTAAAACGATCATTAAAATCTAATATTTCCCAAATTAACATTATTACCCTTCTCAATAAAATACTGTCTTGAAGTGATGCATGAGACTAAAAATGTATGACACCTTACAGTTGAAAAGTGTTTGCAACTGAAGTTTGCCGAATTTAGATGCATTTAGTTACAAACATTATTTAACTAGACAAAATGGTATTTTAAGCAAATTCTTTTTCGTATCGATGATGTAAATTTATTATAGATATTCTCCAAAACAAGGATGTATGGAGCCTGGATGGCCTAATAAATTAACGGTTTTATCATTTCACCAGCAATTATACGAATATGTCGAATAGTTACATGAAATCCGTAATTAAAATCTGATTCAAATGCTGAAAAGTTAAATTTAATTTAATTGCAAACATAAAATTAAATCTGTTTGCAGTAGAGAAACAGTAGAGAAAATCTGAATGAAGTAATAGTGAAATGTGCATACAAATTGCTAGTTACACACTACCACCTTTAAACTACAGCTAAAATAGCTTCATTGGAAACTTTTGTAAGTAACAAGAATTGTTTTTTAGGGACTCCCATGCAGTATACGTTCTTGAATTAATTATTTAATATATTTCATACTTCTATACCCGTTGAATAAAAGAATAAGTTTATAAAAAGAATAATATACAAGCATTAATAATGGGTTATTTTTTTAGGTATATTAAATCGAGACATATAATTGTATTATATTTCACGTATTAGAAGAGTTGAATTATTAAATTGTTACTAAGTTTATATCCAAAAAGTGTTTATTAATTATAAGTAGTCACACTTCAGATAACCAAATATTTCTAATGATTACTTATTGTTTTATTTTCTTCTAGAAAAACGTAAAGCTCACTTACAACTTTAGCTATGGAACTCATTGTTAAACCTATATACTGTCAATGTGATTGGTTCAAGTCAAAATCATTTATTTAAAAAAAAGTTATAAATTGTTGCCTTATCATGAGCAATAATCTGACAACCGGAAGCAATATCCTCTCTATTGACAGACTAAAGTAAATCTGATACAGTTTACAGTTTCCGTTTCTTTAATATTTCTGAAAGATGTCAAATGAGGCAGGATATTGACTCCCCGTTAAACTCATCGTAGCATTTTGTACTGCGTCTTTTGTGCATTTTATTTAATATTACATTTTATATCAACCTATAATAATTGATAGATATTTATTAAATATAATATATAGTATTATATTGAATGTTATCCCTAGAAACTGTTCTGTTTAAACATTTATAAAGATAATTGCATATATAAATTTATGGCTTATGGAAAAATAGGAGTGTTTTAACTAATAAATAAACTTTAACTGTTAAATGATTATTTTTATGTCGTTATAAAGAGTTTATTTATAATATTTTTGTTATTAATAGACTTATGGTAAATGTTTATATTAAAAAAAAAAAAAAAAAAAAAAAAAAAATGAAAAGTTCATTTTCTATTAATTTTTCATTTGATTCCTTGGTTTTATAAAATGTAATTTGAGAAGTTTCTTTTTTTCAAGAAATTCTGTACATATCTCTTAGGTCAATAAATTATTCAAAGAATAAAATATGGGTAGTAGGTAATAAATAGTTTTCATATTACATTTTCAATTTACATATTGAAACTAAATGTGACATCTGCTTTCAATGTTTCTACGCTTGATACTCATATATTGAAATTTTCTTGTAACTTTGCAATAATAACGTTACGAAATAAAGCTTTCAAGGAAGATTCATAATATACAACAGGTTGAATTTATGTTTATTTATAAGAATCGTCTAAAAATCAAAGCAAAATTCCAGCTGTTGTATACTATGAATCTTTCTTGAAAGCTTTATTTCGTAACCTTGTTATCGTTAATAATTATTCGTTACATATTTTATTCATCGAATAATTTATTGACATAAAATATATGGTCAGAATTTCATGAAAAGAAACATAACTTAATTTATATTTTCATTAACTGGATTTTAAACAAATTTATTCATTGTAGTTCAGATGTAATGGGGATAGACTATCTTTGAAAAATCACGTCTTTTTCCTTCACATTTAAATCCCTAAACTACGAGATAGATAAAAAGATTATATTTTTTACTATGCGTAGAGAAAAGTATATTTTGTGGTGTTATTATGGCTTTTGTGGTGGCACTTAATTCACTGTTTTTGTTTTGTTTTGTTTTTTTCTTTAAACTTCACTCGCCAGTTGACATGGGCCTACAGGCCTGTCCGTCAACTTTATTCAACGAGTGAAGTACCGACCGTTGGCTCAGTGGTGATTCGAACCTTGGACCATGCCCAAAGCAGTCAGAAACCTTATCCACTGAGCCACCACGTCGGCAATGATAATTTGAAGACATTTTACGTACGACTTTCAGGTAAAATGGTGGTCTGCCTTTATTCACTAACTGAAATACATTATTTACTGCTTAATAGAATTTGTTATTCTTAAAATTATAATAACATATTACAATAATTAAAACTGATTAATATAGGGAGGATCTTTTCACGTACTGTAAGTCAAACATTTACTTTAAACACTATTAAGCACAAATACGTAGCATTTTAGGCCAGTAAGGAACCAGTGGTTTTGGTCTTAAATTTCCCTATTAATTTAACAGTTTTAATAGTAAAAATCATGAAAATAAACAATAGAACTGTGATCGATTTATTACCTGGATAAACTTATTTAAATAGTAATTTAACTAGAATTACATTATATATATATGTATATATATATATATATTTTAAAGAAAATACATGAAAGAAAAACGTAACATTTAACATATTACAGACTCAAACTAATTTATTATTATAGTAAAAGAATCATTTGCTATATTTTTAATCATTTACAAGAGCTGAAAACAAAGATCAAAATAACAAATCACTATTTAAATTCAAATATAAAGACTAACGGTTCAAATCAGTTTAACGAGGACTCTCATCGAATAGCCCTTTTTATTTTTTATTATTTAATATCAACTATTTGTATACTTTAAATAATCCTTTTCACAGTGGTTTCCACAACATTAATGTTTAAACATTCTAACCAGCTACTAATGTTCTGATACCGCCTATATACTTTTAACCAAGTAATCATAATTAATAAAAATTAGTAAATTACATTTTTCTAAAGACATTTGACTTAAAAGCAAAATTATATTTGTATTCAGGGTGGAAAAAAATATGGAAACGCTTTTTCAATTGTTAAGGTTAAATATTTTATATGATCATTGTTACAAAGAACATACTTTTTTACGCCATTACTAAAATTTAGTCTTTTCAAAGGGAAGGCCCACGAGGAGTTAAGTGAAAATCTTAAATGTAAGCCTAGGTCAAGTTTGGTTTCAAATCAAAGGTATATTCAAGAGAAATTATTTGTCATAAACCAGATTTTTAAAGGTTTATTCTCTCCAGAGTATCGGTCATTTAAATGTTAAAGAAACTAATTTAAACAAATTATTTCTACGTTATTTAACGATTTCAAGTAAATTATTCAAATAAAATAATTATAAATTTTGGAAGAAAATGATATATATAATTTTAATATATAAAATTTAATTATCTTTGAAAAAATAACGTTGTTTTGAAAGCGTTTCCGTATTTTTTCCTCCTTGTATTGTTTTCAATGGAAATGTGTAAGAATGATTCCATAAGATGGTTGTTTTTCAAACTACTGATTCACTGTTGGAAAATTAACAGCTATATGGTAAATACAACATTTTACTATGAGTGGGCAAAACATATTTTAATATTTTATCCATACAATTCGTGTTTATTTTTATATTGTGTCGTTTTATATAGGATTAAAGGTCATATATGGTAAGCAATATGTTGATATTGTAAGGTTTTTATTTAAAGATTTCATGATTATGTTAAAAATATTTGTGAGAAAAATATTATTAAATTGCAAATTTTTTTTAACCAACTTATTGCCAACTGAAATATTCACTATACACCCCATCTCTAGACATACTGTGAAATTGTAAGTTTTCATGTAACAAATTTTTCATAGATAGTTAAGACCTTGTCCTGTCAGAATGTTCATATCAAGGTGCATTCCTGGCCAGTACAGACTTAAAGAAGGAATCATCTATCAAATTAAAATTTAGCATGATGTGATCATTATTACGAAAATAATTATTGGTATGAAAAAGTATGTTTTCATGTTTTTTTTTATTTTGTGGATCGTAAGAAACCCCGTAAGTGATGGCTAAAATAAATCATTTGATTTTTAGTTAATGAATGTTAAACAGTAAAATTCCAGGCTATCTGACGTTAAAATATCACCCCTGAAGTGGTTTCCCATGCTTTGTGGCTATTGGAGTTTGGCTTCTCACCACATACATTTAGCAATATAAAGGGATGGAATACAAACAGACAAGGCAATTTTATGCCTTGGAATACACAATACTTTAAATAAAATAACTCATGCATTGATAACTAATGATTTTTTTTGTGGTTTTAACAGATTATATTATTTAACTATAAGTAGCTTTTTGCTTTTTTTTTTAAACTTTGCAGTGCTTTGACTCGAGTAACATTCAAGGGAATTCTAGAGACTTACTCCAACTCAATTATTCAAATTAAAGTAAATTAAAAGTCGCTTTCATGACAGTTTATTTAGAATAACAAACATTCCACTAATCGGGTATTTAGTTTATATTTTATTAATTCATCTACTGAATAAAAGCAAATATTATTTTGGCATTTTAAATATTTAAATATACACTAAGCATAACTGATTATGTTCAAACATATAATAAAAAATAAAGTAAACAGTAAATGTATCGATATTTATTCTATTACAAACATTTATCACTAACTGTTAAATGTTTGAACTGTCTTAGTACCCACTTTATATAATTTCATCATTATAAATACATTTTTGGGTGATTTTTTTTCCACCTTACAGTATATTTTTTTACTTTTCATAGGCTGACATAGGGAACGTTGAAGGCCAGTAATTAATTCGTAACAGCACATTTTCATATGTTGATTTTACTTCATTGAAAAATTATAATATTATTTGTTTATAACAGGAATCAATATTTTCCAGTGACAAAAACGTCAAGGTCCTATCTACATTACTTACCAGATAAAAGCAGTCGTATTGCGCATGCTGAGTCTCACCGATATCACTGAGGATACCAAATCGCAGCGTGGGCGAAAGTGCGTGTTGTTATTGAAGCATATTTTCACCGGAAAAATATATATTATAGTTATGACACCGGCCGCCTACGCCTATGCTCTATAATAATTTGTTTGTGTTTTAAACTCGCATAAAATTAATTTTTCACTACAGTACTATGAGTTTAGATGTTTTCGTTATGTGTTTACAACCTGCGAAACATCATATTTTCAACAGCTGTCTATTGTTTACTACCGAAAGTAAGTAACATTGTTTACAACCGAACATTTTCCACAGTCAACAACACCTGTTTTTATTCCGTAATGTAGTGAAAAGTATCGTTCAAAACTCGAGTGAAAGTGTTTTGTATGTTCTCGACCAATTGAAGTGCTCGACAAGTCTCGCGCTTCAAACATATGGTCTTGAACATGCAAAACCCCACTTTCCACTCTTGTTATGAAATATACTATATCTTTACTGTTGCACACCTGATTTCCATTTTATTAAAAATAATAGCTCTTGAAAACATGCCAAAACACAGTTGGCTTAGTTTAAATGTAAATTTAACGTGGTAAAAGTTAATAGAAGCAGGGAAGGGTGAGAGTACTTCTCCAAAAATATTATGCTGTATTCCTACTGATTAGGTGACTAAAAATGAACAAATTCTAGAAACCGATGTCATTTAAAAGTCCCAGTAACTAATTTTATGTTAATATTGTTGTAAGTAATCGTGTATTTTTTTTCATTCCAACTAAATTTTATTGTGTCAATCGCGTGTTTTGTAAATTGATTTTTTTATTTATGCCTAGGACACAAATATTATAAGCATAATTTCCTGTTTACTTATAGTAACTTATATATGATGCAAATTTAAGGCGTATGTTATCCATTTAACCAATCTCTATTATACGAAAAAAATAAGAAATGGGTTCATTAATTATAAGTTATACAAGGAAAATGTAATATTTTGTAGAACTTAAATGATTAGAGCATAAACAAATAATAAATAAAATATATTAATTGCTTAGGTAATTCTTAAAATATTTATTAGTATTTGGATGTAAAAATTAAATTAAAATACGTCGTGAGCATGGTTAATACATTTGAAACTAAAATTCTTGTTCCAGTATTATTTAGTAATTATGACATAATATCATAAACAAGCATAAAAATGTATCTAAAAAACAATCGTTATAAGTGAGAGAATCATATTTAAACAAGTATGAAAATATATTAAAAGTACTATTAATTTTAAACATTCGATCTATAAAATAAACAATAGTTATTGAAAAGCTAAACAATAGTTATTGAAAAGCTGAGCAGGGTCTTTATCAAATATTGAAGGGAGTAATGGATTTCTACAGAACTGGAATGGGTTTCTAGACTAGAATAATTACGAAGCTCTTTAGTGATTTAGCATCAAATGTGAATAGATATGTAAGGAAATAATTGACTAATTAATACAATTGGACACATATAAGAATGTGTAAAATGTGTATATTATTTTATTAAGTAAATAAATATATTAAGTTATGAAGTTTTCACTACTAAATCTTGTTGCAGGGTTCCTATAAACTATAAGAACAATTTAGTTGATAAATTTGAATGTACAAAGTCAAAATCTGTAAGACTGGTAGATAATGTAAAAGATAAATAGATCAGAACCGACTATTGTTTGACTTAAGTTGTCCAAATACATATGAGACATACTTATACAAGAAATAAATTATAGCTTTGCATAACTGATAATAATTTTGAAGTATTTAATATAGGTGCTATGAGTTGTTGAGTGAATTGTTAGTGGCCTTGGTCGGAGTCTTCTAACGATATCACAAGATAGTGGCGTCAAACATACCCAGTGTGGCGGTTCCTTGGATGAGTGAACGGTGAGGGATCCGATCTTTGTATGCGGCCCACCTACCCAGTTATTGGTCGTAGTTTGGAAGCCACCATCAAGCCGTTGGTCCCTAGGTTAAGTGCTAGATAGTGTTAGTGTTAGAGTGCCCAGGAGTAGAGGGTAAGTGGGAAGTTCACGCCGTCCCGTGAGGAGTTTTCGTCCCATGAGGACTGTGATTTAATTTTGATTGATTTTTAATGAGCTTTGATTTAATTTTGATTGATTTTTAATGAGCTTTGATTAGATTTTGATTGATTTTTAATGGGCTTTGATTGATTTTGATTTAATTTTGATTGATTTTTAATGGGCTTTGATTGATTTTGATTTAATTTTGATTGATTTTGATTGATTTTTAATGAGCTTTGATTAGATTTTGATTGACTTTGATTTTGATTGGGCTTTGATTTGATTTTGATTGACTTTGATTGATTTTTAATGAGCTTTGATTTGACTTTGATTTGATTTTGATTGACTTTGATTTTGACATTTAAAAATAATTTTTAAATATATTAAAAGTTTATTTAAAATTTAACATGTATTTCTAAATTCTTTTTTATTATTAATAATCAAAATTATAAATAATAAAAATTAAATTTTGAATAATAAATATTAAAAATATTATTTGCAATTTTTTTTATTAATTAAATATAAATATTTGTAACAAACACATTTAAAAATAATTTTTAAATATATTAAAAGTTTATTTAAAATGTTTTGTTAAATACAAATAATTTAGTTTTTATTACAAATTAAAAATAAAAAAGAAGTTCTTAAAAGTAAATTTTTTTTACTAAGATGGATGGTTCTTTCTTCTTAATGCCAATGCTTCTTGAATTCTCCGTTCATTAGTTTTTTAATTCGATTGAATTATGTCCAATTCATAACTAAATGACTAAAAACTTCCACAAAAAAAAAAAAATAACAAATACCAATTGCACTCTACGAAAATGCACACTTGGCTGCAAACTTATCGAGGTACGTATAGTGTCGACAACCTACAGGCTTAACTACTACTTCAGCATGCACAAACATTTTACGTAGATACTCACCCTGTATGGTCGGTAGACTGTTAGTAAAAAGCCTCTGAAGGAACGTCAACCTCCTCTACCAGCTCAGAGGTCACTCTTTTGATTTTTAAGGGTAAACAAAGAGGCTCCCACAGGTCTAGACCATATACCCCTGTGGTACGGAGAAACAAACCCTTGTAATAAGCCCCAACCATCGCTCATTACGTTGGTAGCCATCCTGCCACCTTTCCATAGAGATTTACTCTATGTGTTTATAGTAAATCTCGTAGACCATGTAACTTGCAAACAAAATACACGGTATGAAGATCAATGGGATGCAGCGGCTTTTCCTTTTTTCTTCTTGCATTAAAAATGCTTTGCAGTATCTGCAGTCGTGTACTCGATCTTCTGGTGTTTTGAAACACTTAAACATCTTGCAGCAATGCTCCATCTTTCTGAAACAATAACATCACACATAAGAAAACAACTCATAACAAAAGAACTTGTTACTTTTCCCTCAAGTTAACATACATACCTGGAAAACGTGTACAGCAGACGTGGATCCAACTTCTTTGATCAGTACCAAGTTGTCCGGTATTGATTCTCCCTCATGCAAAGTATCGACGTATCTTCTAGGTAGAAACACCTTGATGTCCTCCTCCAAATGCGGATCAAACAGTATCGCAACGAGAGTATCACCGTACTTCGTATTTATGCGTGTAATACTTTTGACTGGATACTGGATGTTGGATGACAAATCTCCAACCTTGACAGTAATATAATTCATCGGAGTAGCAGCGTTGAAACGTTCGACAAAAGATGCCATGATAGACTGATAAGAAAATTGGAAATACGAGTCCTTTTATACTCTCAGTTGACCTTGAGAGTCACGGCTTGTTAGGAGTATTGTGCCTCCTTCCCCGAAGGCCTATGCACGAGTCATAACGCTTGTCCTTGCATTCCCAGACAAGACTATGACTATAAGACAATGCCTGTCATTGCACTCTGCTGCAGTAGGATTTTCAACATTCGCTATATACCTATTTTTAGCATTAATGTATTTCTCCTCGAATAATACACAATGCTCACCTATAATTTTTAGACTGACGGCATCATTTTCATTTATTGCATCGCCTACATTTGCTAAAACTTTACTTTGCATATCATAGTTTCCTTCAGGAGTCAATTTAAATCCTTCACCTCTAGCTCCTTTGGGCACAGCAGCAGCAGCACCTTTTTGAACTAACTGACGTCCGAACTTGTCGATAGACATTACGATAATGATTACAAAATAAAGTTATCAAAGTCTTTTATAATATCCGCCTCCTTGAGCTCCTCCAGAATGGCGATAATCTCATTATTGTGACCACTGTTACCTGCTTCTTTAGATGCTAACAACAGACGCAAACGATCAACCAATTCATTAGGGTCATCCCAGTACCGGTAGTCAATTTTGGATTTCTCAACTTCCATTAGCAAACCCTCTCCCAACTTTTTTCTCTTTTCACCAATAAATGGTGATAGTGGTTGACTTGGTCTTTTTCTAGACGCTGGAGAAGCATGTAGTAAGGGTAGTTTCTTTTTATTTTTTGGTGGAAACATATTTGATATAATATTCGTGTACTTGTAGCCTCTGTTGGATTTTATCCCTTTTCCATCTTCACGCTTGTGAACACCAGTTGCCTCTAGCATTTGCTTGTACACTTTTAAATCATTGTCGTTGAACGATCCACTCTGCGGATGTTTTTTGAAAATCAACTCAAACAGTCCAGGTGTTCCCTTGTATTCAACTCCATTTATAATTATGTCATTATCGGAAAAGTTAACCGGATACGATCCCATTTTCCACTCGTTGCCATCATAGTGAATGCCGTACGTGAAATCAGCTTCTTCCCTATCGTCTGTCTGAATAAACTGAAGGTAGGTACCTAACAAGTCTCCAATGTTGTTTGCACGAATAAATGC
This sequence comes from Stictocephala bisonia, assembly GCA_035578905.1. NCBI lineage: Eukaryota > Metazoa > Arthropoda > Insecta > Hemiptera > Membracidae > Stictocephala > Stictocephala bisonia. The sequence goes on from JAQJVL010000801.1 coordinate 187,914, forward strand.
GTCAAACTCTGACGCTAAAGACGGTCTTCCAAATGACTGCTCAGGCTCAAAAACCTCCTCCTCCTCCTCCACTTTCCCTTCATTCTCCTCTTTGGGCTCTTGCTTGATCTCTTTGGTAGCAACAACCGTCTCCGTCAACTGTTTTAGTGGATCAATCAACGGTTTGTACTGTACTTCCAACGAACGTTGTGTTTGAATTGAACTGCTTTTAATATCGCGCAACTTTTGCCTTATACTATCCTGCAGCATCTTTATTTCTCGTATACGATGTGTATCCTTGAACGTCATCTTGTCGAATAACTAATTTCGAACATCACATCCTTATTTATTGAGTTTTTAATGGATTCCACAGCCCCTCCCCGCTGCGGAAAGTGAATGCGTCTCTGACGCTAAAGCCGACCTTCTTCTTCTACCTCCTGCACTCTTGTGCTCCCATCCCTCTTCTTACGGAATCCCCTTAGGTTATTTTCTGTTTTCATGTTTTTCTGTTTTCATGTTTTTTTTTGTTTTCCTGTTTTCCTGTTTTCCTGTTTTTCTGTTTTTCTGTTTTCCTGTTTTTCTGTTTTCATGTTTTTCTGTTTTTCTGTTTTCATGTTTTCCTGTTTTTCTGTTTTTCTGTTTTTCTGTTTTCCTGTTTTTCTGTTTTTCTGTTTTCCTGTTTTTCTGTTTTCCTGTTTTTCTGTTTTCCTGTTTTCATGTTTTCCTGTTTTCATGTTTTTTTGTTTTTCTGTTTTTCTGTTTTTCCTGTTTTCCTGTTTTCCTGTTTTTCTGTTTTCATGTTTTTCTGTTTTCCTGTTTTCATGTTTTTCTGTTTTCCTGTTTTCCTGTTTTCCTGTTTTCCTGTTTTCCTGTTTTCCTGTTTTCCTGTTTTCCTGTTTTCCTGTTTTCCTGTTTTCCTGTTTTCCTGTTTTCCTGTTTTCCTGTTTTCCTGTTTTCCTGTTTTCCTGTTTTCCTGTTTTCCTGTTTTCCTGTTTTTCTGTTTTTCTGTTTTCCTGTTTTACTGTTTTAATGTTTTTCTGTTTTCATGTTTTCCTGTTTTCCAAGTCTTTCTGCTTCGCAATATGCATCAAAAGGAGTGGGCCCAAAATAGTTTCTTCCAACGTATCTATTCGCCTTTTAAAACGTAGCCTGTCTAACGTCATTTGTTGCCATAATGATTTGCGATCCTCATTCATCGGTAGATTGTACTCTCTTGTCACAAGAGGTTGGCTAAAACTAACCTTTAGCATGGCGTTGTAAAACTTTGACAAACTCGTCGAGTCCGACGCGGTATCTACCATCGTCAATGTTACGTTCTTTGTCCACTACAACGAATTTGTTCTTACCACTGTTCCATGCGGTGGCACACAACTCTTTGAATCTCCCATAAGACATGTCCGTATTTACATGATCATCGTATATGTGTCTTAAATTTCTGTCATCTTGCTTAAACACAATAATAAAGTTTGCATTGTCCCTTATCAGCTGTTTGGGTATCCTACTGTATGTTTGACACAGGTAAAAAGTATCAACATTCTGGTGTCGTCCCATTGTAAAGTAGTTTCTGATATTGTCTTGCTTTTCACATGCGACATCATCAAACACCATCACAGAGTGTTCTTTCACCTCGTTTGGATGAACCACCTCACCGTTGTCTGTGAAAGGGAAATATCCTATACCGGGTATAGTCAGTAGTACCTTCTCTAGTAACTTATACTTTGGCTGATGGAGTGATTTTGAAAAAACGTAGACATTTTCAAACTTTAGTCCATTTGGATTAAACAACAAGTTTAACATTACATTAGTCTTGCCGGAATTTGAAGGTCCGCACATGATACATCGAACATGGTTTGGCAGCAGATCACTGTGTTTGCTCCTTTCCTTCATATCTCCTCCACAGTATACGTCAAAGTTTACGATAGACAATTTGGGTGTTTTCATTTTAATGTCTAAGCTCAAACTGAGTAATTCACACAAGTTCACTTTTATTTATCCACGAATTGTGAGTACCATCAAAGCCAAGCCACTTAACCAGCACTTTGTTACCCTTTCTCCTCAACACCTTTTCCACCAGGTATACGTCTCCGTGTCTGGTCTTGAGCAGTTCTTTTCCGTAAAAGCTTCCTTGAAGCACGTTGTTGCGGTAATCCTTTAGGTGATACGTAGTCGGTACAGTTGGACGCACCGCTTCCACAGTAAAAATCTCGTTTGTCCAGTTGGGTAGGTATCCCTTATCGAAAACCTTTTTATACTTGCTTATCCTTACTTTGTCACCCACTTTGAACTCGATCTTTTCCTTCTTCTTATATTTTTGTCTATTCTTGTTTATGTTTCGTCTGACCAAATCTTCGTTCTTTTTGTTCACCTCAAAAGGTGCCATGCCAATTGTTCTATGTTTTCTCGTGTTGTACTCTTCCAACAGGTCGGGTAGGATTTTAATCCATTGGTAATTGCCCAGTTCTGTGAATTTTCTCCACATTAGAGACTTGAGACTACGATTGAATCTCTCCACTATGGCTCCCTTCTTCTCGCTGTACACAGAGTAATGATTAATGTTGTGTTTCTTCATTAGCTTGGCGAATCCAGCGTTGTAAAACTCTTTTCCCATGTCGGTTTGCAGATGCGTCATCCGATTCTCCTCCAAAACAGGTTGTATAGCCTTGACGATTTCCTGTCCAGACTTGTCCTTGACTGGTATTGCGTAAGCGTATTTGGTAAAGCAGTTGATTACTGTGAGAATGTACTTGTAGCCCTTGTTAAACTTTGAGTATGGTATCATCTCCACCAAGTCAGCCTGATACAGATCGTCTATTCCTTTGACTTCCACAGGTCTGGTGGGAGATGTTCTTCTGGCTGGAGCGTGTAGCTCTTTGGCGATGGTTTCTCTCACATTCATAACTGGATTGAATTGTGTCCAATTCATAACTGATTAAGATTGTTGTAAACCAAAATATTTATTGGTTTTACGGGATTCCGCAGCCCCTCCCCGCTGCGGAAAGTGGTAGCCGACATTCTTCTATTTGCTACCTCCTGCACTCTTGTGCTCCCACCTATCTCCTTACTCTGTCAATAAGGCTTCTTCAATCGTTAGATTGAGCATGGTGTCATTGGGGATAGAGTAGTGACCCCATGGTAGTGTCCTTATGCCGTCTTCTAAAATATACCTCTTATCGTCCGTAGCTGATAGAGATACCTTATTTAGTTCCACGCTGTATAGGTCGTGACGATAGCTGCGAATCGTATTCATGGAACAAAATTTGTCCACACGATCTTTTAGACATTCCATATAGTCTTCAAACGTAAGGTGGTTCTTGATGACATTTTTTTTTACACCTTTCGATTTCTTGATTATTCCATCATCTTCAGGATCTTCCGGATTGTTCTCCGATTGGCTAGCATACATTTTAGACCTGAGTGCTACATGCTCAAACATGATACGTCCATTCAGTTCATCTTTCATTTTTCCAATCACTTTTTTATTGACTCGAGGTATTGCATATCTGTTTGGTTCTGGATAGTCACTTGTATCAAACAGATCTATCATGCTTTTCATGTCGGCGTAAAAATCTTCTGTTTCAATTAATTAGGTTAGTGAATCGGTATCGGTGTATTGAAGTTGTGCCCGATCTCCATATTTTTCTTTAATTACATTATAATGGAACTGGTACATTAAGATTTTTGAGATGTCCAGTATACTCATGCCTACATATATAGCTTTGTTGTACAATAGCCTCGTTTTGCTCATATGAACAGCAGCCAGTTGCTCCGTAAAGATGGTACGGTGTTTGAAATTGGGCTTTGCCATCCATTTCTCCACTTGTCTGTCTTTTGTAGCAAGCCTGATGTCAACTCTGTTGCGGATGTTTTCCATCGTTTTACCAAAAACACTGTTGTTCATGAGCTTGTAGAAATCTTTATCGAAGCTATTTTTTGCTTGCATTCTCTTTAAGGTGTTTAAGTCAATGTAGGTCCTTAACCAGTCCTTTTGCAAGAAACTTATTATCCTATGAATTTTGCTCAGTTTCATGCCCAATGATAAGTACAATTTTAGGTTTCTGTAGTGTACCACATAGTGCTTCTTTGTAGAGAGTGTGGTAAGCAGCTTTTTCTGGGTAGATCCTGGTGGCGCTCTTCGTTCGGGTGCTAGTGGAAGATCAGAGTGGTCATCATGTAGCTCTCGGGGGTAATCCAAGTCTACCTCCAATATGTAGCCAATAGGAGAGTCGTCTGGTATTTGAGTGATATCAATGTTGGTATTCTCAACCCATTTAAAGTCAGCGTAGGGCATGTACTGGCTCATAGCCCACCCGTATAAATTATTCGCGTCTAGGTAAGTCAGGTACGTGGTAGGCTTATTTGCATCGTAGTCTTCCATATAAGGATTGTTAGCCTTTGCATATCTGTTTGAACATTGTGATACACCTCCTCTAATGCCTTCCCCAACCATAAGAATCATGTCACAGTCGGTTAGCAGTTGTAGTTCAATAGCAGTGATCTTCAGCATGGCGTCCCATGCCAGACCCGGAGCCGTAAAATAACCAGGCGGGATCGAGTTGGTACGTTGTTATGCAGACGTCCCTAAAGTTTTCCATTACATCTGCCAGCAGAAGGACAGCAGTCTGGTTATACAAAAGCGTATACTCCTTCATGTCATTTATGTTGAAAGTGTTCCACACGTTGATGGCGTGTTGGTAATCTTCGTCTTTAATATGGCTCATGTTTAACTGGTTGTAGAAGTTGTTCTTCTCAGGTAGCGCAGTTTCTTCAAATTTGGCTAAGCTGTCCATATAGTCATATGGAAAAATTCCCTTTTGCAGCAGAAGCTGGAGCTTGTCACCAGTGAAATATTTCGACATGTGCTTAAACTGATTTAGGGTTAGGTTCTTAACCAGACTGTCAAGACTGCTGGCCATAAATCTGAGGGAGTCGAGGAATCGTAGCTTTAGACCTCCGTTAACATTGACCGTATACGAGATGTACCGTTCTTCATTGTTCGGAATGACATCTATAGTCTCATTGTTTAGACCAAACATTTTTATAAAAAGGTGGGTGTCATACCCACTCAAGTTGTGGATAAACACTGGAATAAAGTGAGGTTTCCTATAGTTCAGGTTGCAATGGTTGTGTGCGGCTCCTCTAAATCTACCGGAGATATGGTCATGATCTCGCACACGGTCTTCACCTAGTATCTGACCACATATGTGGCATTGTAGAGCTGTGACGAAGGTGACCTCCTCTTCTTCAGTCAACTGCATAGGGATCGCTGCTTGTCTTGAGTAGAGATAGTGAATCTTTTTGGACTCTTTTAACAATCGTTCCACAAACACCTTGGAGGCATCAACACCAAAGTAATTGCATGGCCTCTCGCACTCTCCTTTGGAGCGAACGACGTAGTATGAAAAGCTAACAGCCTCGTGTTTTTGATACTTGACCGTGTATTGCCTTCTTGGTCCAATGTCTAAGTCCATTTCGGGTTTAATGGGGCTGAGCATACATTCAAAGTCTGCGTAGATCGCAAACGGCACCCTCATCGAATGGTTGTAGTTCTTAAACTTTAAACAACTTCCGGGCTCAGGGACGTCAATCTTTAAGGCATCTTGACGACTGCAATATTCTTTGTGCTTAATTAGCAGGTCTTCCCAAACAAAGTGCACTAGACATCGTTTGCATATCCAGGTCGTGCCATGGTGATTAGTCAATTGGCTTCTAACCAATCTTGCTAGATCTTTAATTAGAGCGTAGTGGGAATTCCTGTGTTCTGTGATGTACAGAAGGTCTATATGACGTTCCCTTTCTTCATCCGTAACAAGAAGTGGGTATATGTCAACCTTGTCGTCGTAAGCATAGACATTTATAGATATGCCTGATCTTTTCTCAAACAACTTGACGTGGTCCAGGCTGACGGGGAAGCTGATGTTTTCAAAGTGACGGTCAAGCTCATGTTCAAAGGGTCGATAGTGGTTAACTCGATGAGGGTGGTCTCTGTAGTCTACGGGGTGTAGTGCAGCCAGAACAGACCAGAGGAAACATTTCTGGTCATTGTTCCGTATGTTCAGGACTGCGAGTTTGGTCTTAATCTTGAGTGGTAGCTCTATATAGGTTGATCCCCTTAGTGGCACGTAGCGGTTAATAGCAAGTTCTAAGCTAAGAATTTTGTGTAGCGTCCAACCAGATCCCTTTGCTTGAAACTCTTCCATTTCAGCTAGTAGTTTCTTTTCCGCCTTCATGATATATTCCTCAATAGGTGTTGTAGGAAGGATGACGTTGTTTTTTGTTTTGAAATTCATCTCTTGGTACTGGATAATGTCGCCAACTGGTTTCTTGAACTCAACCAGAAATATGAAGTTTGTTTTAATGTTTTCATTTATGACGAAACTTTGGATTTTTTCTGCAGTTAAAACTCTTGCTTGTTTAAGAAATGAGATGGGATCCTTTATACCTGGCTGATTTTCAACAATAAAGGTTTTCATTCGGTTCCCAAACGCCTTTTCTATCTCTAAAATCTTGAGGCTTTTTTCTCCACCAAGTATGCTTCCCAGCGAGGACTTGACAGAATTGAATGCGGAAACTACGGTAGATCTTATGGAATGTAGAACTGCATTTTCTGAAGATGGTTTAGAGCTCGTTGATGGTTGGGGGTCGATCTCGAAGCGAGCAACCTTGGAAGTGGAGGGGGCTGGCTCGTCTGCTTTCCTCTTGAGTTGAGCGGGGCTGCACTTCTTGAGGTGCCGGCTGCGGTTGGAGAGAGTAATCATCGTCCCGCAGGAAGGGCAAGGTCGCTGAGGCTCGATGGTTGTTGTAGGGCCGGCGCAGCTCTTGAGGTGGCGAGTTATGTTCTTCCGAGATACGAGCTTGCCGCATCTAGGGCAGGGAGCCTGGCTGGGGTTCATGATGATCTGAAACAAATGGACAATTTGTGTTAGTAAGATGATCATTAAGGTAATCTTTGCAAATACCGTAAAGAGAACGGTAATCTAAGTCTAAAGTTTGCTTAGGGGTACTACAGTAATGATATATAAGGGCTTACATGTATTAGATGGGTGCGGTTGCCGTAGGAAGACGAAGTCAAGTGATGGAGTGGTAGCAGGTTTTTTGTGAGGATGGCTGATCTGCAACAAATGAAACACAATATCGTAAAACTCTCAATATCTATCTACTCGGGTATGTATAATTCTAGAAATGTCTGTAGAAAATAATTTTCAATATCTTGGTGAAGATAAAATAAGTTAGGTTATATTCCTAGAGAGTACAATGAATAAAGTCTCAAAAAGTGAGGTTATGTTTCAGACGTATGACTGATTCTGTACGAAAGCGTCAAAGTTCATGTCTGTATATTGAAATTGTTATTTATCATGAGGAAAAATTTACAAGACCAGAAAGTGGCTCAGTGTTAGACACATCGGTGTTCTAACACGGCACTGGGGAGGGTAAAAGCAAGCTAAGGGAACCTAGTGACGACTCCTAACGGCAGTTGCCTTATGAGGAAAAGCCAGTGCGTCACACGCTGGCCCCACCCGGGTATCCGCTGCCAAGTCGAAGTTGGCCGAGAGTGCGTCCCACCACTCTCACGGAATCCCCCGCGAGTCCTTTAGCAAACTTTAGCCTTGCAAAGTTTGCTAAAAGACTGATCGGTGTTTAAAACTGGCCGAATCACAAGGACTCAAGGCCTGTCTCTAACACCGACCGTATATTTTCTAAATACTCACCAACAGAGAAGTTCTGCGCAGGCAGGAATCAGAGTCAGGAGAGAAGTAAAATTAATAAAGTCTCAAAAAGTGAGGTTATGTAATAACTTTGGTAAAACTCTCAATATCTATCTACTCGGGTATGTATAATTCTAGAAATGTCTGTAGAAAATGTTTTTCAATATCTTGGTGAAGGTAAGATAAGTTAGGTTATATTCCTAGAGAGTAAAATGAATTTATAGGTTATGTATACTTACTATACGGTTGCAATAGATGCGTTGTAAATAGCGGAGCTGCTAGATGTGTCTCGTTCAACAGTCTGACACTGAATGGAGTTTGATCTGAAACCATCGTAATATATATATTACTACTACGTGAATCAAAATATTATTTCATTAGATACTACTACGTTAATCAAAAAACAACAAAGATCCTGCTATATTTTAGATCGTAAGTAAGGTTATGTTAGTAATTTGTCTACTTGAAGAACTACAAGTTGAACAACTACAGCAACGGGATCGAGAAGAACAAAACACTTCAGTGGTGGTGGCCGATACAGAAAAATTGTAAATAACATTTTACATAAAGAATAAAATAACAAAAAATAAAGAAAATAAAAATCAATTAATTTTTATTATTCATAATTTTGATTATTAATAATAATAAATAATTTAGAAATACATGTTAAGCATTTTTGTTTGTAAATAATTATTGTACATAATTTTAGTATGTAAATAATAGTTTAAAATTAAATTGTAAGATAACACCGACCGTATATTTTCTAAATACTCACCAACAGAGAAGTTCTGCGCAGGCAGGAATCAGAGAGTCAGGAGAGAACAGTACTTGACGCTCGAAGGCTCGCCGACAACTGATCGCCGACCGGTGTGCTTACACAGGGCCTCGACGATTGCCGAAGGTTCCCGACAAACTCCGGAAACCCCCGAGGGTATTCTCCGAAACAATCAATAACGCTTGGATCCGGCAGGTGGTCGCCGCCGTCTTGGGTCCGGCAGGTGTGCAAATAACTGTAATTATACATTTACCCTCTTGTTGAATTTAAAATTTGTTTTCTACTGACTGTCTTTTGTAAATTAATTTTAAACTCAACTTCTTTTAGCAAAGAACATCTGTCTCTTCCTTTCCTAAATTTTTGTTTTACAAAATTATTTTGACGAATGAAGTAATATTTTTGTTTGTAAATAATTATTGTACATAATTTTAGTATGTAAATAATAGTTTAAAATTAAATTGTAAATAATATTTTAAATAAAAAATAAAAAAAAAAATAAAGAAAATAAAAAAAAATCAATTAATTTTTATTAATAATTTAAAATCAAAATCAAATCAAAGTCAATCAAAATCAAATCAAAGTCAAATCAAAGCTCATTAAAAATCAATCAAAGTCAATCAAAATCAAATCAAAGCCCAATCAAAATCAAAGTCAATCAAAATCTAATCAAAGCTCATTAAAAATCAATCAAAATCAATCAAAATTAAATCAAAATCAATAAAAGCCCATTAAAAATCAATCAAAATTAAATCAAAATCAATCAAAGCCCATTAAAAATCAATCAAAATCTAATCAAAGCTTATTAAAAATCAATCAAAATTAAATCAAAGCTCATTAAAAATCAATCAAAATTAAATCACAGTCCTCATGGGACGAAAACTCCTCACGGGACGGCGTGAACTTCCCACTTACCCTCTACTCCCAGGTAAATTCTTAAAGAGGGCTTCTTTGCTCTAACTTAACCTTTTAAATAAGGACCTCCTTGAAATATTTTTACTGTTCTGAAATATTTTATTACAATCACAGTTTTAAAAGTGTATCATTAACAAAATGCAGACTTTTGAAACTATTATTGTTTCTTATTACCTAATAAGGTAATGTGACGGCTAATGTTGCAATAGTTCTTAAACCTAACAGTTCTTACTATATCATTTAAATAATTGATTAAATTATGAGACTGTCGTACTAACAACACCTCCATGAATTCTCAAGATAAACAACATAATTTTAGTCGATAATCATGTCTGATAGTAACTTACTCCTTACATTCATAGACCTATGTTATGTAGATAACTATGCAATGTCTCCAAAGATAGTGTTTTTAGTAGGTCACTGTAGTGTTGCTAGGTCCTAATCATGCCAAAATTCAACTTTATGAAAACGGCGAAGTATCTCAAAACTACAGTATTGTGCGAATTAATGGAATCACTGTGACCAAGCATTGAAAACATAACCTTACTTTTCTCTGCTTTTAGTTTGAGTTCGTTTTAAGTCATTTCTTACCAAGCTTGTGTTGTTTTTGGGTTTTTTGTACTATTTTGTGTTGTTTTTGTATAACTAGTGAGTTTGTTTTAGTTTTATTCCAACATGGATATTACGCCTAGGAAGCGTGAAAAGATTGTCACGTCGAGTGAACACACTAATATCTCACAAAGAGAGATTGCTAGAACGTGTGGAGTGAGTCAGGGGGTAGTAAGCAAAATTGTGAAGCGTAAACGAGAAACGGGATCAGTGGATGTGAAAAGGTTAGGAAAATGTAAAAGAAAGAGAAAAACAACACCAGCAGATGATATATTTTTACTTCGAAAGAGCAAATTGGACCCAAGAAAATCAAGCCAAGACCTACAACAAGATCTAGCAGCATCAGGTATAGTGATTCATGACTCAACTGTTCGTAAAAGACTCTTGGAGAGTGGTAGAAGGGCAATTTGTCCACAGAAAAAACAGCTTCTAACTGAACGAATGAAGAAACAAAGGCTACTGTGGGCCAAAAAATACTCTAATTGGACTGTAGGCGACTGGAAAAAAGTCCTATTTACAGATGAAACCCACTTTATAGTTCAGAGACAGCGGTCGAAATTCGTCAGGGAGTCTGGCAATGAAAAGCTTACACCATCTCATATTGATCAAACCGTAAAACATCCAGTCAAGAAAATGTTTTGGGGATGTTTTTCATACATGGGGGTTGGATCTTTGGTGCCAATTGAAGGCATGATGAACAGCCAAAAATACAAATCCATGTTGGAAAAGTGTTTGGACAAACAACTCCAAAAATGTCAACCCCAAGGAGGAGCGATTCTTCAACAGGACTCTGCTCCCTGTCACAAATCAAAGGAAATGATGGCATTTTTCAAAAATAAGAAGATTAATGTTTTAGATTGGCCCGGTAATTCGCCCGACCTCAACCCCATTGAAAATTGATGGGCCTTTTGCAAAGCTAGACTGCGAAAAATCGACTGTACCACTAAAATAAAAATGATAGAAGCGGTCATTCAGGTTTGGTATCGAGATGATAGGATATCTGACAACTGCCAGAAACTCATAGAATCTATGCCAAAACGGGTAAAAGCAGTAATTGCTGCCAAAGGGGGACATATTTCCTACTGAATGATGTAAGTTTACCTTTATAGTTTTGTCAAAATATAATTTTTTACTAAATAAACTGTTTTTTCATTAAAACAGCCTATGATTCCATTAATTCGCACAATACTGTATTACATAAATTGAGAGAATATAAATTTCAAATGAAAGTAGTCATTTTGGAGAAGTGAGTGTAGTTATTGCTAAAAACCTAAGATTAATATTTATTAGAAAGTGACATTAATGATTAACCCGATGACAATTGAACAGCCATTGATAACCAGCTAATCCCATTGTGCATTGTGTTTTACTCTAATTGGGATCGAACTGAGAGCCTTTAGCTTATTAAGATGGGCTTTAACCAACTAAGCCACCGACCATTTTGGCATTGCCATATAAATATCTACACGTGAATAGACTTTAACCTAGGCCAAAATGTTTACAAGCCCAATAGGCTGACATGTTTAAATAACTTTGTCCTTTATTTCAATCCCCAATATAAAACATTTTGTAAGGTGGACAATACATTCAGTAAGTGGCTAACTTTTTTTAGGTTAGTCTATCTCCTTTCTTAAAATTTAGTGAATAGACATAGATATTTATCTATAAGAAATATTACTAATTTCATACATGAGTTTTTTTTAATTTGTTTTGTTATAATTAGTTTGTGTTATTGTACCATGTACCAAAGAGGTTCAGTTATCAAAGTTTAAGAGCCTTAATATGTCTTAGATTATTTTTTTTAGTACGTTTTCAAATTGAGTAATTTTAAAATTTAAACGTGCATAAACTACGATAAATCTATCACAGTTTTTTTTTAATATAGTATAGTTTTTTTAAATATTATTTTGAAGAAATATAAAATATTTATAACTCTCAAACCATAGAGTTAGACAGTAAAACCACAATGTAGACGCCCTGCAAAAACTGGTGCGGTGTGGTTTACGCACCTCGAGCAGCGGTGGCAAAAAAAAAATTAAGCGTAGAGTATATAGCTGCACATCACTGGCATGTTTCTGAGCCCCTAAACATAAACCTTACATTAGTTGCTGTCACAGTAAAATAGGGATATTAGGAGACCCATAGCTGAAGTATTAGGAAGACGTAAATTTACAATCGTAAAAGCTGATCACTTCAACATTAATTTTTGTCTTTTATTTCTTTTTACGGTGTCTGTGGTTGATTATACTATGGGAAATTATTTATTTATATTATTTAAATGTGGTGTAAATATGTTATTTTATATAATACTGTTCTTTAATTATTATCTTAGTAATTAAATTCGTAGTTTCAACAGTATTAACACAATAATGCACAAAATGGGGTATGTTTGGTTCTGTAATTATATGTATTGATAAAGATCTGTTGTGCTTTTTTCATAAACAAATTGATATCATGTATGTGTACACAATGTACATTCTATAAAACTTCAAACAAATTGCTATCTTTGAAGATAATTGTGCTAACAAAATTTTTGTATTTGTTAAAACTGTATTGATTATACAACATTTCAAAAGAATATTCAATAATATCGTTTCCATGATAAAAAATATTTAAGTGTTGTGTACTGTACCGGGTCGTTTGACCGGTACACGTTCGTTACGTTCGTCGTGGTCTGCCGGGCTGCCTGATACCGCTCGTGCCCGGCGATTCGCTTACTTTGGTGGCCGTTGGCTCGGACTCTTTCGTTCCTTGTTCCAGCTCGGGTCTGTCAGGTTGGCCGTCATTTGACTTGTTCTCCGCCTCGAGTAAAAACATGCCCGGCTAGAGACTCCTTAAACTCCAGGGTCCTTGAGTGGGACGTTTTCCCTCAGCCTGCCGTCCGGGGAAGGTCGACCATCTACACTGCCAGCCTGGCCTGAGAACCATGTCGTAGAGCCTATGTCTCGACTAAGCTGCCATTCCTACATCTGGGTGTTGTTCTTCTGTCCTCAGATCAGTGCGTTCCATTTTTGTTTCCCGGTGGCTGAGCTGGGGGTGATAATTTATGCAACCAAGAAAAGAAAAAGAAAGAAAATGGTGCAGAACTATTTATTGAGGCCTAGGCCTAAAGACTGAACAGTGATTTATGAAACAGCCATGGGGACATTGCTATATATATATTTAAAATTTAATAATAAAAAAGAAAAAAACTTATGTTAATATTTATTGTTATTTATTTAGTTAGTTTTAGTTTTATTTGTTGTTATATTTTTTTAGATTTTATATTTGTTAGGTCCCTATGTTATTTATTTATATGTTTAGGCCTAGTGATTGTTATTTATATTTTTTTGTTAATTGTATTAGGGGTGTCTTGAAGGGACTTTTTACTAGAACGCTACCATGATATATATATATATATATATATATATATATATATATATATATATATATATATATATATTATTGTTTAATTTTTAAACTTTCACCAAAAGCGGATTATTGTACTTTTACTTAACTTCCTATTCGGAGCCGCCCAGGGATTCGGGCTTACTCCCTGGCCTCGGTGGAATCATGGGATGTGGGCTAAATTGCCGGGTTAATTGGTGATAAAAAAATTTTTATAAATTTTCACTTTTAATTGGGTCTTTAATTTCTTACGTTTTGGGTGTCTCAGGCTAGGCTGCAGATAGGCCATGCAGTTTGTAATTGTTATATTTTGGTATTTGTAGCGTTAGTTGGGTCATTCTACCGAGAGACTGAAATCCTTGTAATCTAATAATTTAGTCTAGAAAAATGTGTATTGTAATAATTTAAGCAACTATTTTCTATTTAACAGTTCTTAAATTATATATTAACATCATTAAAGTTTGGATAAAGGAGTTTTTCCAATAGTTTATATACTAAAAGACACCCCCAAACTCACGACCGTCACTTGTAACCGGTACCCATACCAAGAAATATTCACAATTTCGAACTATTAAATAATTAGGTTTTTACGTGGCTAGTATATTATTACATATATAAACCCATGTAATTACATCCCATAAAATAAAAACAAATACAAGCGAGTATTTTTCCGCATATTATTAGATATTCATTTGTAACTGAGTTTGGACTCACGACCGTCACAGGATAAAATTAGTTGATCTGTTGATCACCAGAATGCGCTAGTGGCAGTGTGAACAGATAGTTGACAATGACGATAGTGTTTTACTTTAATAGTGTGTTTTTATCTAGTTTTTATTGAATTCAACGTATGTATTCCGCTGTAAAGGTAAGCCACATGACTTTGGTTTGTTGTGTTACTCACGACCGTCACGCATAAATCAGCTGGAAATCGTTTTTATACAGATGATTGGTTAACCTATCTTTGTGTGTTTTGGTTCAGACTACCGCATGGTCGGCCGAGTTTTTTGAGGTTATGTTTACTCTTGGGCAAAAAAGGGGTTTATCTGACATTCCTCACAACCGTCACAAGACCGTCTCACTGAACTTGTGACGGTCGTGAGGTGGTTGTGACGGTCGTGAAATAGAGTTATTCTTGGTTAGGGCTTTGAATAATCTAAAAATAACTTAGCTATAAATATTTTTTATTTCGATAATATCTCTCAATCCCTTATGAAGAGTTATTTTTTTAAATTAAATCTAAAAACTGCATTTTTAATATTGAAAAATTCTAGGCCCATACCTAACTCATTAGTTTCTTTGTTAAATGAATAAATAAATAAACGTAACTATTTTGTACAAACTGTTAAAAGTAATATATGGGCTAAAGAAAATTTACTTTTAAGTGCTTTAAATACAAAAAATCTTTGCATTTGATATATTTGCAGGTAAGAATTTACAGATACAGACGCCACAAACACGAACAAACTTAATGATAAAAGAATTTAAAATAAAAGAGACGAACTAAGCCACCTGGTTCAGTTGAAAAGATAAGAAAAGCTGCTGCTGAAAGGAAGAGGAAAGAAAGAGAAAGAATCCGCCAAGACCATGAGAAGTATGCTTTGATGAAAGAAAAAGAAAGGGAGCGAAGTAGGAAACGAAGGGAATCAAAGAAAATTAAAAGCATCAATGATTTGAGTGAAAGAGGAAAAAGGAAACAAAGGTCTGAGTGGAGGAAACGTTACTACAAACATGCAGATAAATTACGAAAACAAAAAGCAACAGACAGGTTTGCAGGTGAAAACACTCCCCCAAGTTCTCCAGCCAATGTTCAATGTCATGGAAGCATGAGAGATAGAGAAGATTTGCGTAAGTCTAGACATAAGAAAAAGCTGAGAAAATCTAGAGAAAAATACAAAAAACAAATAAAGGAGCTGCAGGAAAAACTAGAAAAACAAATAAGAAAGACTAATAAATGGAAAATGAGGCACAACCGGGTAACACACAAAAAATCTAAACCAAAAAATACTAAACCCCATGTAAATGTTAAGAAATATAATAAACGAAAAGCAAAAACTCAACTGCTTGGAAGAAAAGTCAGAGA
Source organism: Stictocephala bisonia (assembly GCA_035578905.1). Lineage (NCBI taxonomy): Eukaryota > Metazoa > Arthropoda > Insecta > Hemiptera > Membracidae > Stictocephala > Stictocephala bisonia. The sequence continues at coordinate 203,362 of JAQJVL010000801.1, forward strand.
ATTTTTGATAGACGATGAAAATTCATATAGCACTCCTGGTCGTAAAGACACAATAACAAAAAACAAGATTAAAATGCAAAAACGATATTTATCTGAAAGTTTGATTTTTCTTCATTAAAAAAATTATCTCAACAACAAATGTAAAAATTTCTTATGCTCTCTTTTGCAGACTCAAACCATTTTGGGTTATCCACAGGCCTCCTAACAAGAGAGACACTTCTATGTGCAAGTATCACACAAACTTTTGGTTCTTGTTCCAAAAATGTAAACAATATTCCCTTGTACAACATAAGAATATTCGAGAGTTAATTGATTCAATCAATTGTGAAATGGAAGATAAAAAGTGCATGTACAGAGAATGTGGAAGATGTAAATTTAAGAATGACACATTCAATTCTAACTGTACAGTCTCATTAAATTCCAAAGTACACTATTACGAATGGGAGAATGTAAAGGAAGACCGGATAAAAATGGCAAGAAAGTGCAGGTTAATGTAACAAGGAAGGTGAAAAAAATGTGTACGCTGAATGATTTAAAAGAAAGGTTCTTATCAAAGCTGAATTTTTTTATGCAACACATGTACAGGGTATATCACCAGTCGACTTTTTCCAAGAAACTACGAACCTCCATGTGTGACGATGAGGTCTTTTTAATCATAGATTTTTCCGAAAATTATCAGCTGAAATATGCTAGAGAAATTCAAAGCAGACATTTCGGAGCTTCGAATGAACAGCTTGTTCTTCATACTGGGGCTTAGTTCCTGAACAAAAAGATTGATGGCCATAGATAGGCTATGCAGTTTGTAATTGTTATATTTTGGTATTTCTAGCGTTAGTTGTTTTTGTAGCTTTTGTCATTATCTTGTAAATTTTAGTGTTTCTTGTTATTTATTTAAGTGTAATCGATATTGTGGCCTTCTGCCAAGTCTCATTATAATCTTTTTTTGTTTTCTTGATAATAAAGTTAGTTTTGCTCAGCTGCCGAGTTTTAATTTGACCCTCCAACTGCCACCTGTGATCCCATCACTCGACTGGTTTTGAGCCATCTCCCAGTTGGCACGCTTTCCAGCCTTGGTGGGGGGGGGGGATGGGTTTCAATTGGTAGCAGAGCGTGGTTGCCTAAATAAAATCCAAAAAAATTCTCTCTTGGTTGTTGACGGTTGGTGTTTGCCAGTTAGTAGGTCATTGTTGGCCGTCCTACCATCTGGTGGTCTTGGTAATACGTAAAGAAAAAAAAGAAACAAATACATAATTATTTAAAAAACAAAAAAACAATTAAAAAACCAAATAAATAATTTAACTTGTACAAAAAAAAAAAAAAAAAAAAAATAGGCAATCCGCTTGGTTACGTTGTTGAATGGGTTTCATGGGTGGATTGAAGTGGTCGGCAGTGGCTCGGTAGGCTGAGGGTTTTGTTCATCTTGGACCCTGGAGTTGTCATTTTTTGTGTATTGTTGAGATTTGTTGCGTTCGAGATGGCCTATCTGCAGAATTTTGCGCTCCTAGTCAAGGAGGAATAGATTTTTTAGTTGAGGTCACGTGGGGTGACTCCGGAGGATGATGTTTTGAATCTCTTGAGGTTGCTGCGGGAGCAGTTGTCCCCGGGTATGGCGGTGGAGTGGTCTGATCTACTGGAGATTGGGGAGGAGTTGAAGGTTTGCAAACGGAAAGTGGAAGATTGGGAAGGGGTGTTAGAAGATTTGCAGTTGGAACCTCCAGTGGATCGTGACCGGGCCTGCCACCTTGCACGTCTGGGGCACCTGCTTGCCCACTTACGAATGGTCAACAGGGCACCGGGGCTGGAACCGTCAGATAGGGCGTGGATCCTGGAGAGTTTGTCTAGGCTTGAAGAGATTTTTCAGGCACTCTCCGGTTCCACGACTCCTACGAGTTTGGGTCAGCGGCCTAATTTCTCGCTGTCGCCTAACGTGTCGAGGCCGAAGGCTGAGACAACGGCTTTCACGGTGCCTGAGGCTCCTTCTGAGCCTGCAGGTGTTTCTGTTGAGGTCGCTTGTGGTTCGGCTCCAGCTGCCGTTCCTTCTGCTTCGGCTCCTTTGTGTTCACCTGCTATTCTGTAGCTGAGCTACTACAAGCTACCTAACCCTCTCACGCCCATGATTCAGAATCTCCCTGTGATCGATGGGATGAATCCTGAGGAACTTCTGAAGTTTCTAGTGGCCTTTCTCAGACTTAGTAAGATGCCCGGTATGCAGGTTGGGGACTTGCTTCATCTGATTTTCCCTTATTGAGGTCCTGTTGGGGAGTTGCTGAGTTCTTTCTTGGCCAGTGATGCCTCGGTGGACTCGTTCTATCGAGAGTTACTGTCGTCGTTTCTTCCCATTCGACTCAGGGAGATGCTGGTCATGGACAGATTTTATCGGTCGCAGGGTAGGGGCGAGTCTCTGGCAGCCTATGTTTCGTCTATCAAGGAAGCTCGTCAAGCGTTGCGCCTCACACTTTCTGAAGCTGAAACCGTTCGTGTCATCCTGAATGGCATTTCTCCTGAAGAACGGTGTAGGTTAGTTTTTGCTGGTGTGCCTTCGTCTTTTCGGGAGCTGCATCAGCTGTGCATTGTTTCGCGCAGTGTGCAGTTCTCAGACCAGCAAGGGAGGGATTATGAGAGTCATCGTGCTCTCCCCACCCGTCGACCGGCTATGTCTGTAGGTGTGAGTCAGCCAGTGGAGGGTCGTGGTTCTCGGCCTCCTGTTGTGTGCTTTGCTTGTGGCCAACCTGGTCACATTCGTCGTGACTGTCCACGAGCTCGAGGTCGTGGGGCGGGAAACGCTCAGCGCGGGGGGTTGCCTCCACATTAGCTCCCCGCGTTGTTGCGAGTGACCGTGGCCATTTGCCTCTGACACGTGCCCATAGCAGGAGTGTCGGGGATGTTTCGGGCCTTGCTGGCATGGCTTCCCTGGGACTTAGTGCGGTCTCCTTGGTGTGTCCTGGCGTTTTTGTTTCTTTTGGTGGTACAGTGTGTCGAGCCCTTCTTAATTCTGGTTCGGCATGCAGTATCATCAGCCTTTCTCTTTTTGAATCCCTTGACGCCTTATGACCTGTCAGGCACACCGATCCGTCTTCTATTACTTGCTTAACGGCATCCCAAACTCCTTTACCTATTCTTCTGAAGGCGTCATTACATTTTAAGATCGAAGGATTTTCCTGGAGGTGGGGTTTTCTTGTTGCCAAGGACCTGGCGGTTTCTTGTATCATAGGGGCAGACTTTATTTCTAAAAGTGGTATGGTGCTTGACCTCCAGAAGCGCCAGATGTTTTTCAAGTTCAATCGGCGAGTTTTGGTGCCTCTAGTAGGTGATTTTGACTACCCTCCTGCAGTCAGAGAGGTGGGTTGTGAGCCCGAACAACCCAAGGTGGATCCAGTTGGTCATCTCCCCCCTGAGCAGGTGGAGGCCATTAGGAGGCTGTGTTTGCTGTTTCCTGATGTGCTTACAGCTGAGCTTGGGGTCACTTCTCTTCTGGAGTATGAGATCCACCTCACTGATTCTCAGCCTGTTAGAAGTCATCTGTACAAACTTGCTCCCCCAAAGATGGAGGTTATGACGGCTATGATTGAAGATCTTCTGAGCAAGGGTTGATTGAACTGTCTCGTTCCGCTTATGCCAGTCCAGCTTTTCTTGTGCCCAAGCCTAATGGTAAATCTAGGCTTGTGATGGATTATTGGAGGCTCAACGCTAAAGTCGCTATTGACTCGGTACCTCTGCCTGATTTGCATTCTGCGTTTGATTGGTTCGGTAAGGCTAAGTTTTTCAGTGTTTTTGATTTGAACCAGGCCTACCATCAGATTCCATTGAAGAAGGAATCACGGCCTATGACTAGCTTCTGTGTTCTCTGGAATCTTTATCAGTTCACTAGGGTTCTTATGGGTCTTGCTGTGGGTGCCCAGACTCTCACTCGTCTGCTTGATTCCATGTTCCATGATGTGAAATTCAAGTTTGTATTCAATTACCTGGACGACCTTCTTGTCTACAGTGAGACTTTCGGGAAACACATGCAACATCTGGAGGAAGTTCTTAGTCACCTTAAATCAGCTGGCCTTACCGTCAATCCAGAAAAAGTCACTTTTGCTCGTCCTGAGATTTCTTTTCTGGGTCATCTTATATCTTCTCGAGGCGTCTGCATAGATCCTGCGAGGACCCAGGGCATTCGGGATTTTCCTCCTCCCAGAGATGCCAAGGGGATAGCCCGTTTTGTGGGGATGGTGAATTTTTACCGTAGGTTCATCCCTAACGTAGCCGAGCTTGCTGCCCCGTTGAACGAGTTGCGAAAGAAAGGTGTCCCTTTTGGGTGGGGCCAAGCTCAGCAGACTGCATTTGATGCTCTCAATGAGGCTATCATGCAACCTCCTGTCCTGCGTATGCCTGATTTTAGCAGAGAATTCGTTCTTCAGACTGATGCCTCCTCCTCCGCCATTGCTGCTGTTTTTTCTCAGGAGTTTGATGGGGTCAGGCAGCCCATCGCTTTTGCTTCGAGGACGTTGTCTCACCAGGAAAAGAAAGCTTCTTCCATCTATGAGTTAGAGTGTCTGGCTGTTGTCTTTGGTACGGACAAGTTTCGACGTTTCTTGGAACACGCTGAGTTCTTGCTGGAGACGGACAATCAGGTACTATCTTGGCTTCTTGCCCATCTCAGACAGCTTGGGAAAATTGGTCGCTGGGTGGTCAATATTTCCGCTTTTAAGTTCCGAGTCCAACATCTTAGGGGTACCCAGAATGTCATCGCGGATGCTCTTTCCCGCATGTATCACGAACCCAGTGATCCACCAACTGAGGCTGTTGCTCAGTGTGGTGCTGTTCTTGTGGATTTTCCTCTGGCTTTTGACGACCTCCTGTCCCATCAGCAGAAATATCCTGAGCTGTCAGTCATCTTAGGTGAGCTTCTAGAGGGAGGTGCCCACCCTCCCTATTTTCTGTCCAAAGGGGTACTCTGTTGCCGTCCTCGACAGAGGGGTGAACCCCGTGTAGTGCTGCCTAGTCATCTAGTACCGATGGTCTTTCAGTATTATCACTCTTCTCTTGTGGGTGGTCATCTTGGCATTCATAAGACCATCGCTAAGATTCGTAAGTATTTCATCTGGAAGGGCATGGATCGGGATGTTGCTGGCAGAGTGCGGGCTTTTCACCTGTGCTCTCTCAGCAAGCCTAGTCAGAATGATAAGTTAGGTTTGTTATCTTCTGAGGTGGCCGAGCGTCCTTTTGAGAAGGTGTTCATCGACTACGTGGGTCCTTTTCCCCGTAGCAAGTCAGGTAGCTCCTACCTACTTGTTTGTGTGGATGCTTTCTCGAAGTTTGTTTGGCTTTTCCCACTTCGGAGTGCTACGGCTAAGCTCACCATCCGTGCTCTCCAGTCCCAACTCTTCCAGCACTTTGGTGTGCCTTCTACTCTTGTGTCCGACAACGGTAGCCAGTTTACCTCACACGAGTTTCGTAGGTTCTGTTTTGGCAATGGTATCGGGCATGTGACTACCTCTCCTTATTACCCACAGCCTTCTCATGCAGAGCGGTTCAACCGCAATCTTTGGTCTGCCCTTATTACCTTCCATGCTGAGAAGCAGAACACCTGGGATGAGAGTCTCTTTTGGCTCAAGCTTGCTTTTAACTCTTCCAAGCATGAGAGTCACAATGCCACTCCCTTCGAAATTCTACATGGCTACCCTCCTAACAACCCTTTGTCCAACTTGTGGAGGCTAGAGGATCTTCTACCTACGCCAGGTGCCCCTGACGTAGTGTCCACGTGGCGGGCTGCTCGGCGCAACCTGCTACGTGCTAGAGAGAGAGTAAGAAAGAGGTATGATAAGGGTCGTACTCCTAACCCTTTTCAGGTTGGAGATCTGGTTCTTTGTCAGGCTCACCCGGTCAGTTCGGCCGCGGAATGAAGAGCTGCAAATTTGTGCTATTGGTGGTCTGGTCCCCACCGCATCGACAGGTTTTTGTCACCGGTGACTGCTCTGCTGGTTGATCCCCAGTCAGGCAGGGTGTTCAGGAAAGCCCATGTGTCAAAGCTTAAGGCTTTCCGGGGAACGGTTGATCCAGGAGTTGGTGTTCCTGGGGGTTTCTTTGGGCAAGGAGATTGATCACCTCTGCACCTTAGGTTGCTGTTCTGAGAGAGTCTTCTTCTCTCTTTTCTGGTCGGGCCCAACCATCAGGGTAGTTCGCTCCCTGTTCGAGGGGTTTCCCCTCTTAGATTCTCTTTGGCGTCCTTAGAGCACCACTCTTTGGGGGTTTCTTCTTCTTCTGTTGGGGTCCCTGAGGTAACGAGTTTTCTCCCCTGCCTGGGTGTGGTGAGGTTTTGCAGAGGGAGGTTGTACCGGGTCGTTTGACCGGTACACGTTCGTTACGTTCGTCGTGGTCTGCCGGGCTGCCTGATACCGCTCGTGCCCGGCGATTCGCTTACTTTGGTAGCCGTTGGCTCGGACTCTTTCGTTCCTTGTTCCAGCTCGGGTCTGTCAGGTTGGCCGTCATTTGACTTGTTCTCCGCCTCGAGTAAAAACATGTCCGGCTAGAGACTCCTTAAACTCCAGGGTCCTTGAATGGGACGTTTTCCCTCAGCCTGCTGTCCGGGGAAGGTCGACACTGCCAGCCTGGCCTGAGGACCATGTCGTAGAGCCTATGTCTCGACTACGCTGCCATTCCTACATCTGGGTGTTGTTCTTCTGTCCTCAGGTTAGTGCGTTCCATTTTTGTTTCCCGGCGGCTGAGCTGGGGTTGATAATTTATGCAACAAAAAAAAGAAAAAGAAAAAAAATGGTGCAGAACTATTTATTGAGGCCTAGGCCTAAAGACTGAACAGTGATTTATGAAACAGCCATGGGGACATTGCTATATGTATATATATATTTATTTATATTTTAAGAAAAAAAAGAAAAACTTATGTTAATATTTATTGTTATTTATTTTTGTTAGTTTTATTTGTTGTTATATTTTTTTAGATTTTATATTTGTTAGGTCCCTATGTTATTTATTTATATGTTTAGGCCTAGTGATTGTTATTTATATTTTTTTTGTTAATTGTATTAGGGGTGTCTTGAAGGGACTTTTTACTAGAATGGTACCGTGTTATATATATATATTTTTTTATTGTTTAATTTTTAAACTTTCACCAAAATGTGATTATTGTACTTTTACTTAACTTCCTATTCGGAGCCGCCCAGGGATTCCGGCTTAATCCCTGGCCTCGGTGGAATCATGGGATGTGGGCTAAATTGCCGGATTAATTGGTGATACCAAAATTTTTATAAATGTTCACTTTTAATTGGGTCTTTAATTTCTTAAGTTTTGGGTGTCTCAGGCTAGGATGCAGATAGGCCATGCAGTTTGTAATTGTTATATTTTGGTATTTGTAGCGTTGTTGTTTTTGTAGCTTTTGTCATTATCTTGTAAATTTTAGTGTTTCTTGTTATTTATTTAAGTGCAATCGATATTGTGGCCTTCTGCCAGTCTGATTATAATCTTTTTTTGTTTTCTTGATAATAAAGTTAGTTTTGCTCAGCTGCCGAGTTTTAATTTGACCCTCCAACTACCACCTGTGATCCCATCGCTCGACTGGTTTTGAGCCATCCCCCAGTTGGCACGCTTTCCAGCCTTGGTGAGGGGGATGGGTCTCAGTACTGTGTTGAGTTTTAGTGTAAGTTTTTTAGTTACGACATTTAATATATTACATACTCTATGTATATATTTCCGAAAACAAAATGACATTTAATATATTTCCCATATGCTGAATTTTTGCTTTAGTTTGGTATGCCCAACTAATATAAAATTTTTCTAAATCAATTAAAAAAAAAAAAAAGATATGAATTACATCATTGCGTGGCTAGTGCCAACTTTATAATAATACATGTTCAATATATCTTATGAACGTGTTATATGAAATTATTTTATTATGGTATTACACTTTTTTATTTTACTTCAGATTACATTTTAAATCCTCTAATTAAGCTAATAGAAAGAATTGTTAAAAGTACTTTTTAATAATATACCTAGGGAACTGTTATCAATAATGTCTTTCAAATCCTTGGCTAAGTTCACAGATACTTTAAATAACTATTTTAGAGAAGAACTTAGAACTCTAAATGATATTCCTTATGGTCTGAGACATAGGAACTATAATGTTCTTATGCATACAAATTAATATGGCAGAGCAGTCCCAGAACACAGGATACCAAATTTAATTAATTTACTGCCTATTGAAGTACAAAATATTCCAACTAAATCTCAATTAAAGCCTAATTTGAAAAACTATTACTTAAATAAATAGGCCTAGAAATGTCATGGTATTCTTTTGAGAAAATGAAAATAATTTAATATTCATTTTTTTTAGTAATACATTTTTATTGGTAAAAAATGTTGTGATAGCCCGAATTTTAATAGGATTTAATAATAATTCCTTATATTATATATGAAGAAATATTTATTCACTGTTTATATCAGATTTTGTGATGTTATTTAGATCCAAGCAGAAAGGCAATTAGATTATTAGAGTTAAATAACAAGAGAAAAGAATAGTCGATTGTAATATTTTCGATCTACTATCGATTTTTCAAACATTCGATCTATAGTATTGGTTTGATTTGCATCGCACTATCTGAAAGATAATTTTATATTTGCCACATGTATTTTTTTAATGTCTGAATTGTTGTTTTTTAGAATATATATATATATACATTAGACATAATGTTAAGATTTGTTCATTGTTAAGTTTGTATAGTTTATTTATGATTGGTTATTGGTAAGGGTGTTTATGGTCTGTTATTATTTGTTTTATTTTATATTTGTTAATAGATTGATATGTAGTTGATAGTTTTAATTGTATAGAATAGTTACATAATGGCAATAATATTTAATATCGAATGCATAAAGTTAATATATTAAAACACATTTTACCTGTAATAAAGAGAGTGTTCCTGCATATTTGAGTTGGACTGTCGGCTGAGGATGATAAACACAAACTAACAAGCATGTCCGTAACGGCGGACTCAAGCCATCAGAAATACAAAATTCGAGCAGGTTTCTCTCCATTGTCTATAAAACTGCATGTTAGGAATTCTAAAGTACTGTCCCGTCGAGCCCTCTAATATGTCAGGAGAATTCTTGAAAAATATTCTGGTTCATTGCTTGATAATAAATAATATACACTGCATATTCATAAAGATAGCTTTATCACTCTGTTTGTTAAGAGGAAAAATATCCCCATAATACTTAATTTAATTTATTATTATTTATATTTTATTGTATCAAATAAGATAGTTGTCTTATTTTTTGGTTAAACTGATTAATACTGAGTAGGTTTTTCTCATTTATAGTTTCATATTGAATACTTGAATATTGTATAATAAAAACATTATCTAGTAATATATATTTTCCATCAACTAGCATATAGCACTGGTTTATATGTGCACTGCAGTAATGTGTATTTGCGCTTGCGAAAATAAATTGAATTGAATTGAATTGAATATTCGTATGCTTTGATGTTTAAGTGCTTTAACAGCAATACATTTCATTCAAAAATTAAACTGGTTCACTTGCTCCTGAATATTATAACAAACTGATAATAAATTGAGAGATTTTTCACACTGCTTTTTTATTAATTATAGTTTATTTAAAATTTTGTGTATCATATAATGAAGGGTCCACAAATGACCAGAAACTCACAGAACTACTACCAATGTAATATTATAATGTGTGTGATATTTTAATTGTATGTTAAAGAATTTATCTAAAAAAATTGATTTGTAATTGATCCCTTACCTATAACAAAAATGAATCAAGTTAATGGGTTTGTATCGTAACGAAAATGTATTTTCAAATTTGATAAAAGAACATACTAATGACAATATGTTCAAAAAAACACCGAATTTGACAGAACATTCTGAATTAAATATATTATAACCATTTATTTATCGAATAACAAAATGGCAGATCTTTTAAGTTAAATATTATCCAACAGTCAAAATCCATCACGATCTTCGACGTTTATGATCCTAATGTCACAAAATTTAAGCATTTATAACAAAGAAGTGATCATAAAAAAATAACACAAGTTAAAATAAACCATAATTCAACGTGTATTTTTATTTAGTGAGAGAGCCTGTCTAAGGCCAGTGCGTTCAATGTGTAACAGCCTGTTTATCTATGGTTTATTTCCATGTCTTGTTATTTTGAAATTTATTTTATTACTGCTTGTCCTAACTCTTTCAACCTTTAACTTACTAAAACATAATTTGAGTTCGTATATATAGGTTATTAAATAAATATTATTGCAATACAGATTTTTGTCCAGTTATAAATTACTTGTTGCAGTTTTTTTACAGCTTTTCTTAAGTTTCATATTCTTGTAGTATTAAATTACTGTGTAAAACTTAAAACTATGTAATAATTTTCCGTAAAACTATTAATTTTAATTACAAAGTTTTGTAAATTCACAATTGAATGAAAAAAGGAAATTAACCGATTGTTGTAATTTTTCTTATTAACTTGTATTAAATAGTTTAAATTTTATTCTCATGTCTTATTTATATTCACGTAAACTACATAATAATACAATTTTAAACTAATATTTTAAGAAACTGTGTGCATTTATACAACGATGTAATAATATTTATGCATATGAATATATAATTTCCCTTGCCTTCCTCAGCATCCAATTAAGCCCAATATTATTTAGTTCCTTTTAGGGCAAAGACAAAATTTACTTTTCATTAATTCACTCTTAGTTTAAATGTATGAATACATATTCTCCTTCATCATATCTCAGCAACCCCTCTTGTAAATATCGATATTTCTAAATATTATTTCGAAAACAACCTGTAATTTTTATTAATGTAATATATCATATGGTTTCTTGCCAGCTACCATTTATTAATTTTAAAAAGTTGATCCAAGATTCAAAAGCTATGTTGTGTATTAGCAATAATAAAAATTTAAAGTCCTTGCTTGGACTTAAAAAAATTTAAGCTTGGACTCCTGTCACAAAGCTGAGTCCAATGCAAAGAGCCATTTAAGACCTGCCTCACCGATTCTTTTTACGCTGGCTAGTCCCTCCATAAAAGAGCGCTGGAGACACTCTGTAACTATGTGATCCATTGTTTGAATAAATTCCCCACAATAACATGACTGATCTAGTGCCAATCCCCGTCTATACTTCCAATAGTTTCATCTGCCCACGTCAGTTTAGAAACGATTCAACAGTATTAACTCCATATGAGGGAGGTTCATCCTACCAAAAAGTATTGATAGATCGTTAGTAAGGAAGTTATTTTGTCTATCAAAACCGTTCCGTGATACGGCACAGTCAGTTCTGGGCTAGAAATTTGATATGCTCACAATACTCTTATTTTAAATCTAAAGATTTATTCTGCAATAGATATATGCAATTAATCTCATATAACATCGAGCTCTTTTGTAAATAGCCAAGTTTCTAAATATAATTGTAAAATCATCACTGTAATTATTATTCTAGTTACAGTAATTAAATTAAACTTACAAAAATGTACTGTTTTGTATCTAGTGCCTTCAATAATGTTAAATAATTCAACATTCTATACTTGTGGTAATAAATATTCAATCCTATACATGTAAAATATCTGATTTGTTTAAAGGCATTTTAAATTTAGCATTTATTGAAAATGAATTAACACAATAAAGTTTAAAATTTAAATCATTTTTAGTTTGGACACCAATTTCCAAATTAATTTTTATGTTTAAAACAATCATAATAACTTTTACCTGGTGGAAGCTCCCCAGACTTTGACAGGCCATTTCCTGTTAATGTCAGGGAGAGAGCAACCCTCCGGGGAGTGGTTTCATAATCCTGTAAATGTCTTTTCTTATAACACCACAACGAAGTAATGATTTACGGCTGGGTAAGGGTGAGAAAATACAGACGGATATTCTTGACAGATTCGTTTTATAAATGGATTAAGTGCTTTAAAGTAAACTTATTAAATATTCTTTACATGAAACCCATTTAATATAGAAACCGCACAGTCTGAATTTATTTTTATGAAATAAATTGTAGTAGTATCAAAATATCACTAGATATAACATTACAGAAGCCTTTCAGTTTTTATAAATGTCCGTGATAAAATATTAATTATATTTAAATACAAATAATTACAATCTCTTATTCACATTAGGCTTGTTTTATGTCGTCACGTATTCCGCTATGTGGTGGTTGCCGTGTCCAACGTCGTTGACAGCTATTTGAAATACAGATCCTATTTTGTTATACATATTATATTCTTGAGGGTAATAATTACCATAAACGATGGTGGTGCTCAGCAAATATCACAAATTAAGTACTGTACTTTAATTTCTAACCAGTTTACCAAGCGCAATAATTAAGGAGATAATGCATCATAGATGCGTTTAAATTTGGGAAAATATGTTTTATACTTTAATAACACTGGTATAAACCACATTAATCAGTTGTAATATTTTGCTTCATTCACAAATTAATGGGTACCATATAAAAACCATTTCCGTGTGTATCGTGAAATATATTTTCTTCATATCATATTTGTGATATTTAGAAAATATTGAATGTGTCTCGTAATTGGTACGTTGTACGACACTTAGGTGCGTTGTTTTTGACATTTGTGTGCATAAATAATATCCTACTTCCATTTTATATGTAATATTTACATATATATTTAAAATATTTAAAAATAACCTGAGACAACAACTCCTATCGTCCTTTTTGCACTTTTAAGTAATGCAATACATTGTTTCCAGTCATAAATTATTTTCTAAACGTATACGTATAAATAAAGATCACAAAATAATAAAACTTTGTATTTCCTTTGAATAATTAATTATTTAATAACTAATATTTTTTGTTTTAAACTTAATTAAGACGGGGCTTTCATAATCCCTAATTAATCATTCAATTAAAGAATATATTTGGAATTTGAAATGGTCGTAATAACTTGAATCCACAAACTCATTACGCCAACAACTATATTTACCCTTTATTTTCTTACTGATTTCCACTGATAGTGAAATAGAGAGTACTGTACAACTACAAAGGGAAATCTGTTAAACATCTAACTGTAAATGTCATTTTGAATGGAAGATTGTAAAATTTACATAATTTATAAGTTACGCTTCCTTTATGCGAGGAAATTTCTGAAGGATGCCAAATGGGGCAGGATATCGAGTTTTCTTTAACGAATGTCACTAAGTTTGTCCTCTACCTTCTTCAAAACTCCAAATCCTTTATTTATTAAATTCGTGAGCTCATTGTGAATAATCCAATTGGATTGATCAGCATTCATAATGGTACTTTATTTATTATCTACTTAAAAATATTTTTAGGATTTGTAGTCAAATTGTATAAAACTTGATAAGCTATGTACTCGTATATTATATATGAAAACTAATTAAATTTTACTATTCAAGTAAATTAACATTATTAAATAACTTGATTAAACAGTGAAAATATAAAGTTTTCAATATTATACATAATTTTTTTATTATTATTGTTTAAATATTGCCTACTTAATAGATTTAAAGTTTAAGTGATTCCTTATTCAAAATACAGTCAAATGGAATTCATTTATTTAACTAGTTACTGTAATTCTGAACTATGACTGATAAAAAATTGATATACAAATTAGTTATAAATATATAGTTATGACTAAATACTAGTTATAGATAGACTTTAATAATTATCTATTAAAATTTAAGTTTCTCACTAGGACGAAGTTGAGTATATAAAAATAGTTATTAATTTCATAAAAATATATCTTAAGTAAAAATATTTATTTTAATTTTTAATAAACAAACGCATTTTGCTAAATATGAACATTCTCTTTATTTCCTCCTCTGTGAAATATATGTACATGATTTAATAACATGTTGTCTAATATCAATTATGCGGTTTATGTTATGTTTAGGAACAGACACATTTTAAAATAAAAAAAAGCAAATCACAGAATTAAAATATATTTATAAAATATTAAATTTTTAACAGTTTCCCTGAATGTTAGTTTTGTAAAAAAGTAGACGTAATCAGTTAAAACAAACTAACAGAGTGTAATCCTGAAGTGAAACACACAGAGAGAATATCTAATTACATACTTCCTTCTGAGTCACTTCCTTAGGGGAATGTGTACAAACACAATACGACTCTATAGTATACAGTTACCTCTGGTAAATAAGAAATTAATTGGGTACATAAGAACATAAATTGTTAATTGGGGGAAATACATAGAATGAATAGTGTAAGGTTTTTACTATTTATTAACAATAATATTTTGTTACTAGACTCTATAACAACATTTTTTTATCTCTCGAAATATAAAAATCATACAATAATATAATCTCTAAAAACTTCATGTAGATCATATGTTTTAAAAATAGATTATTTTATAGAAGTTTTTTTATTTAGTTCCAAAATTACTTAAATGTTTATGTAATAAATGAATAAACAGAGTAACTAATAGTATATTAGTTATTAAATATTTCAAAATATATAAAATAATAATAGAGACAAGGAGCGTAGTGATGATGAGACCCCACTGTATGATAGAATATATTTTAATAATTAATAGAAGTGATTCCATTTTGTAATGCTATGACATGAATTTATCTTTAGATATTTCGTAAAACTATCAACAATGTTGAATAATTTACAAAATAATTTAATGAAGGGACTTAATTATGTGCATTACATATAATTATACTAAATGTTATGTACAGTAAATATCGTATAAATATTATTCTCTATAACAGTATACTCAACCATTCATAGCAGACCCATGACAAATGTTATTTTCTACAACACTATACTCAATCATTCATTGTTAGGAAACACATAACAAATGTTATTTTCTATAACAGTATACGCAACCATTCATACGAGACCCAAAACAAATAAATGTAATTTTCTATAACAGTATATTCAAGCATTCATAGGAGACCCACAAAAAATATTATTTTCTTTAACATTATACTCAACCTTTCATAGGAGACCCACAACAAATGTCATTTTCTATAACAGTATATTCAACCAATTATAGGAGACCTATAGCAAATGTTATTATCTATAACAGTATACTCAACCATTCATAGATTACCCACAACAAATGTTATTTTCTATAACATTATACTCAACCATTCATAGGAGACCCATAACAAATGTTATTTTCTATAACAGTATACTCATGAATTCATAGGATACCCAAAAGAAACTTTATTTTCTATAACAGTATATTCAACCATTCATTGGAGAACCATAACAAATGTTATTTTCTATAACAGTATATTGAAGCATTCATAGGAGACCCAAAAGAAATGCTATTCACTATAACAGTATACTAAAGCATTAATAGGAGACCCACAACTATTATTACTTTCTTTAACATTATACTCACTCATTCATAGGAGACCCACAACAAATGTTTTTTTTTTTCTATAACAGTATACTCAACTATTCATAGGAGACCCACAACAAATGTTATTTTCTATAACAGTATACTCAACCATTTATAGGAGCCCATAAGAAATGTGATTTTCCATAACAGTATACTCAACCATTCAAAGGAGACCTACAACAAATGTTTTTTTTCATATTGTTACTAAAGTATAGTGATTTATTTCATCTCTAACTCTTAAGCTCAAGTGTTTTTCGTCAACTAATTTTATTGCATAAATTGTACTATACATTAGTAAATATGGGATATAGTGTGGACCTTTTAAACATTGTTATATAAACTTTTTATAAATTATGTAAAAAGGTGTACCTGGCAAAATTTTAGCTTATCTTTTTCTGTAGTAGATAAAAAAGAGTATGATATTTTCATAGAAAATTCAGAAAAATTATACAAATATTTCAGTTTATAATGTAGCATTGTGGACAGTTAAATTCACCAGTAAATTTTATCGTCATAATTATTGCAAGTTTTTGCAATGGATTCATTTGTTACCCCCAGAAATTCCCAGTTTCAGTTAGGTTGTATAGGAAATGCCTAGGTTGGGTATTGTAGGGTTAGGTAAGGTTTTGTTAGGTTTGGTTTGTTTACGTCAGAGTCCGTTAGTTTATGTTTGATTTTTGAACGTTATGCAGGTGAGGTTAGGTTTCATGAGGTTAAACTGGTGTTAACGTAACCAACGTAATTCAACTTAACCTAACCTAACATAACCTAACCAAACCCAGCATTACCTATCAAAACAAAACAACAAGATTTAAAAAAATATATTGAGGAAACATTTTATAATTACGTCTAAAAAGCATGAAAGAGAAACATAGATGATAAAGAATAAAACTTGTGTCATAAATGATACTACAGGATGGAATAATGCCAAACAAAGATACTTGTTTAAAAGTCTTTGATGCAAAGTCTAATAAAGGTACACGAAATCTTTTAATCTGAACAAAGAAACCAGAGTCAAAGCGTGGTTTTTTTTCTTGTGAGACCCCATTAACCTACATATGCTACATACAATTTTAATTTTTTCCGGATTGTGTTAATGTTTGAATTTTTCATACATATTCAACAGATTAGCATAACGTCCAAAATATTAATTATGTGTTGTATTGCGTATAAAACAACGAACCTTAAAAATCTGTAAATTTAAATTGTAACTTAGATTATTCGACAGGTAACCTAAAATCAATGTTTTCTGTAGGTGAATTGTCAGTAAGAAGATAAATCTTGTTGAGATCATTTTTATTCAAAGTTTTAAATAGCTTTATAGATTGTCCTTATATATTAAATAAGATTAATGTTGATGTACCTAGTAACAATTTAAGATTTAGTGATTTGTTTTTTGTTGCCATATGTAATACAGGATCTCACTGCAATGTTCTGCACTATCGTATATTTATATTATATAAGTACTATAGCAAACTTGTAGATATATTTAACAGTGATTTGACTTATTTTCTGGAAAAGTTTATGAATCTTATTTCTAGTAAGTAATTTCTCAATTACTTTTGCATCATTTCTAAACCGTGTTAGTTATGGAGCAAGTTATGTATTGTGTAACGCTATTCTGAATTTTTCAGTTTAGTTATTACGTTTATGTATAATAGTTGATATGTAAATTATAGTACTAATATCATGATGGATGTTTTGTGTGTATCCTGTAGGAATCTTATAAACAAATAAAATAAATATATAGATTAATATTTATTTCTATATTTATTATTTTTATACTGATGTGGTAGGTGATTTACTATGCATTTTCTGGCATCAAATATTATTAATTAGCATAATGCCTTTTGTACATATACAGTACAAGTAAACGTCACACAACACAAATTTCTTTTGTGAATTCCTCTGGTCTGAGGAAGGTGAGCGTGGTTCACCGAAATCGATGACCATAGTATTTGTGCATTTTGTCCTTGTATTGTAATATATTTGTACATTTTGTGCCTATATTATAATAAATTTGTGTTGCGTGACGTTTACTTGTACTGACTATGATTTATAACATATGTGGCTAAATGTATACGTCACACAAAAAATGCATATAATAGGTTTAGGATAAAAATTCGTTAACCTTCGATAGTTATACTCAACATTATTCGGCCTCACCTTATCCAGTCATGCGTGTATCTGGCAACTATACGAAAAGAGTTTCTTCATTAGATAACATTAAGCATCGTTTCGCCTTCCATCGCAAATATGAAATGCGACTCACGTGTGCTTGCATCTCGAATATTGCAGGCACAGTTCTTTTAACACGTCGTTCATTAGTCATTGCATGTTATGTCGGAATGAGTGAACTATAAACGTGTTTACTTGTCTAACACAGCAACTGTAGTGGTCCATTTATCATCGAGGAATGTTGAACAGTTCATTAGGGAAATACTCCTTGCATTGTCTGTCTTTTGTTTATTGTGGTGAAGTCAGAACACGTACTTGTTGATTGAAGTATATAGTTACTGTATATCCCATTAAAATAAATATAATTTTAACTAAATCATATATAACTTTCAATTAAATCATTTCCTTTTATTACTTATGTCGATTTAGCTGAAAAAAATTATACTGAGTAGTACGTTTTTATGTAAAGTTATACAGTATTTGAACACATGGTAGCACTTTGTTAAGGAGTAAAACACAGTTGTTATTTTAAATAGTCTGTCTTACGAGAGTCAAGGTTCTACAAAATGTTTTCGGAAGGGTTTGGCCTGTGAAATTCGCCCTGTGAAGTTCGCCATGTCGTTCTGATTTGCATTGGATGCTATTGTATTCTTCTCGCATTAGCTATATGATGTCAAATATGAGCTATTAATGTTATTTTTGTAAATTTTTAGAAAATAAATTTTTTTTACACATATATATACTGCATTACACAAGAGTGTGGTGTAATGCAGTATATATGTCAACATTTGTTTATTGTAACACGTCTAATCCAGAGCTTTTGACTTAAGCTCCTTAAAAATAACCCCATTACTAAAAAAAAGACGTCGTAACTATTATGGTACTTGTGATATTAAGGAATGTGCCAGTCTGTATCTACTGGACAATCTCAAATGGGTAGGAGACGTGATAACTCATCACAAATTACCACGTTGCGTTATTTTGCCAAAAGTTAGCGATGTATTATTATTATTATAAATTTATTTATTTATTTTTTGTTTGTTTGTTAAACTAACATAAATAATTCATATATATAACAAAAACTTCTCATATAACAAAATAATTTGTAAAATATGAAAATAGTTTTTAAATTATTTTATTTCAAACGAATAACAAAATAAATCTGAACTGACGGACGTATATAAAGGTATAAAGAGATTATATGTAACTGGATTTTCAGACTTTGTCAGTCACTGTCTAGTTGGTTTGGATAAAATTAGGTCACGGTGTAATGGAGTTTTGTCTCAACCAACTAATTAATAATAAAAACACCAGGAATTTACATCCTGGTAATCGCATCATTTATTTTATGATATTTCCACTAGAAAAATACCCAATAATACGGGTAATCGCATTTTTTTAAAGTAAATATCTAAAAGTTTATGTTTGAATAAAATTTATATGTAACAAGTCATATTTAATATTTTCAATCAAAAGTTAAAATTAAATTCAATAAAATCACCGAATTATAAATTGATTATATATTTTTTGGGAAGACATTGTTTCTAAGTCAGTAGTTGTTTTAAGACGGAATAATATTAACATTAAACATATGTATGTAATACTAGAATATATATAAACATTTACGCTACAAATTTTTGATCATTTAAAACAAACACATAACGAATCCTGTAATGTCAAGGGCATTGAATTTATGCATAATGTAAGAACTTATTAGTCTAGAGTTACATTGAGTTTCCTTTTTTGATTTCTAAAAAATATCATAACAATGTTTAACAGCACAAATAATATTGTAAAACAGATTTATTTCTGAATAAAAAATTAATGTAGGGATTCGTCAACTATATGAATACTTCTACCTGACAAGTACATAAGTAGGAGTAAGGGGCACGGCATTACATTGGTTTCGAAGCTATCTCAGTGATCGGTATCAGACAGTGTCAATTTATGACCAATTTAGTTCAAATAAAAAAATAGAGTACGGTGTTTTGCAAGGAAGTTCGTTAGGTCCTCTCTTGTTCTTAATTTTTGTAAATAATCTAGGTAAAATAAATTTAGCTGGGGCAAAATATTTCTCTATGCCAACGATACTGCCATTTTGTTTGAAGGCGACAGTTGGAGGGAGGCTTTTGGATTGGCAGAGCGCGGTCTGCTCACTGTCAAGCGTTGGTTTGATCAATGTCGGCTCACTGTTAATATTTCCAAAACAAAATGTTTACCTATTTCCTTAAGAGCCGACTGCTATCCTGTAGATTACAATCTGCGCCTGCATACATGTGGTGGACAGCATGATTGTGTGACGTGTGAATGCGTGGAGCTTGTTAATGAATACAAATATTTGGGCATTGTTTTCGATAGCCGCATGAGGTGGTCGAGTCATATAAACTATCTGAGGAATAAACTCCGGAAATTCATATTTATCTTTTCCTATCTTAATAGAGTACTTGAACCGGATTTACTAAAAACTGTATATTATGCCTATATACAATCTCAGCTTCAATATGGAATTATAGCTTGGGGTGGATGCTTCCAAACTATTCTTTCACCTCTCGAAATAACTCAGAAGACAATAATTAAATCAGCATTACAAAAAAATCGACGTTTCCCAACGGACTTACTTTTTGATTAGTTCAAAGTTCTAAATTTACCTCAACTGTATATTAGAAGTTTATTGATGTACATTTTCAAAAATAAAAACAACATATTCAATCAGATTCAACACCCATATCTAACCCGTACTTCCACAAATCTCGGAATTAATGCGCCTCGATTGGTTAAAACAATAACGACGACATATTCTCATTATATCGCAAATATCGTTTATTCTAAAGCTCCTCGCCACATTAAGAATCCTATACCATGTAGCATAAATGTTTATAAGAAATCTGTCAACCAGTGGATTGTTGAAATTGGTAGAGCGGAAATTAAAAGTTACTTTCGTTCTTCCTACACGTAAGTATCTCACAATAGACTACATTCAGAATGATGTAGTGCGCGCGCGTGTGTTTGTGTGTGTGTGTGTGTGTGTGTGTGTGTGTGTGTGTGTGTGTGTGTGTGTGTGTGTGTGTGTGTGTGTGTGTGTGTGTGTGTGTGTGTGTGTGTGTGTGTATGCGCGCGTGTGTTTGTGTGTGTGTGTGTGTGTGTTTTATATGCATGTCTGCGTTGTGCTTGTGTGGGTGTGTGTGTGTAAGTGTGTGCTTTTGTTAGGGTGCGTCTGTGTGTGTGATAGGGGAGTGATGTGAGTAAGTGCAAATGTGACTGTGAATGTGTGTTTGTATGGTAGGTGAGTGGGTGTGAAGTCTCTACTAAAAATAGCTCCTGATACAATAAATATTAATTGCTTATTTGTCCCTTCTTATTACGCATGCATATATATGATATTCTTTTATATCAAACTAGTTTTAAGTTATATTGTTCTTTATGTTATTTAGTAGTAGTGGCCGACAATATTCCGACTGTTCTGGACTCGTTTCCCCACACACAGGCAGCCGCCCATGTGGGGAACCAATTTCATGTATTTTTGTATATATTTCTTTGTATATGTTATAAGAAGGAAATAAATACATTTTTCATTTCATTTCATTACTACATGTTTTACCTACTTAAAAGGTGCATGATTTCAAAGCTCATTGTGTCAAAAGCATAATCATTACTATTTTCCAAAAATGAAAGCATTAAAGAGTGAGAAATCCTAAAAATCATTTGAAATCGGTTCAACTAACGGAAAGCCAATACCTTTTAGTGGTTCACACAATGGCTTTACAACAAATTTCAATTACTCTTTTTAATAAAATCTTCATTAATTGATTCCACTATTAAAAGAATCCTTGAACTTTTTATCATGTATATTATTTTATACTATAAAATTACAAAAGTATTACAGCAATAAATATATTATAGTTCTTTACATAGTGTAACTATATAATAAGAGGCATGTCATTTTGTTTTAACCAAATATGTGAATATATCTTATTTAGACTTTATAAAGTTTATCCGATTTTTTTTATAAATAACGCATGTAACTAAGAAGAGCATTAACAGTTAGCAAACGTGTGATTTTATAAACAACATTGAAGATAAGTGTAGTAAATTAACTCATTATGGATGTGTAGTTAACTTGTATTTAAAAGTAAATGTGAAACATCTTTAATATTGAAGATAAGGTATTTTGGGTAGATTTAATGAGATGAAATAGCCTCTGTGATAGTACATATCGTTTTAAAGCACTATCATTATTAAACTTGGTAAACATTTTAAAATTACTTAATATTTAATCATCCTATTAAGTCATGTTTAGGAATCTAGTATAAATAGACATTGATTACTCAGAAAAAATGTGTTTATAAACATGTGCGCTTATTTTTTGTTACCAACGCTACGGATTTATACACATAATGATATTTGTATTTTTCTGTAGCCTAATTATATATTGAAACCTTAGTTTCATTCCAATTATTAAAAAATAAAAGATACATAGTAAAACCAAGTAAAAATAGATGATAATCATTGTGACAAACGCTAGAAAAAAACGTTTTATTAAAACTGTAATTAAAGACGAATAGATTGATTACATTTAATTTTTTTTTTAAGTTTTTCAATAGACTCTTAAAAATAAGTAATTTTTTACCTATATTATTTCATATAAAAAAGATTTAATAACACGTTTAAAAGAATATTAATTTTAGATAAAACGCCTAATGTTTATAAATTATAGATGTCATATCTTAATTATTCGTCCCATAATAGTCATATTTGAAAGGATGTACGATGATGAAAATAATAGATAATTTTCTAAAGAAATTTAAATGTTGTATACTCAAACTTATCAATAAATAATATTTTGGATAAGGTAATATTTATATATTTCGCTTGAATACAACTATTTAGAAAAAGCTTTCTTTGTTAAACGTTTTATTTTAACTTAAGTATTGTTAATAATTTAGCAACTCACTTTAATCAATATAAATATAGTAGAAGATGTTTCTAATGAACTGGATAAGTAGTAGATTCTATACTGATTATTTGAATTTTCTAAAAATATTTGCCCGATTTTTATTACTCAAGAACAACAATGAAACATATGCCTACATAAGTCTATTTTGTATAACCACAATTACTTATTCTAACCCAGTCTACAGTATTTATTTTATATTTAGCATGCTCAGTTAACAGAAAATAATTTGTCTAAGTTCTTCACCACAAATAATGGCTGGGTGTGGGTAGGTGGGTCCACGTGTATGAGTGCATGGATTGTTCATTACCATCACACGTGTATAAGTGAGTAGGTTGGCCATTACAACGTGTATGGGTGCATGGATAGTTCATTACCATCACACGTGTATAGGTGAGTAGGTTGGCCATTACAACGTGTATGGGTGCATGGATAGTTCATTACCTTCACACTTGTATAGGTGACTAGGTTGGCCATTACCACGTGTATGGGTGCATGGATAGTTCATTACCATCACACTTGTATAGGTGAGTAGGTTGGCCATTACCACGTGTATGGGTGCATGGATAGTTCATTACCTTCACACTTGTATAGGTGAGTAGGTTGGCCATTACCACGTGTATGGGTGCATGGATAGTTCATTACCTTCACACTTGTACAGGTGTGTAGGTTGGCCATTACAACGTGTATGGGTGCATGGATAGTTCATTACCTTCACACTTGTATAGATGAGTAGGTTGGCCATTACCACGTGTATGGGTGCATGGATAGTTCATTACCTTCACACTTGTATAGGTGAGTAGGTTGGTCATTACCACGTGTATGGGTGCATGGATAGTTCATTATCATCACATGTGTATAGGTGTGTAGGTTGGCGATTACCACGTGTATGGGTGCATGGATAGTTCATTACCTTCACACTTGTATAGGTGAGTAGGTTGGCCATTACCACGTGTATGGGTGCATGGATAGT
The DNA here is from genome assembly GCA_035578905.1 of Stictocephala bisonia. Lineage (NCBI taxonomy): Eukaryota > Metazoa > Arthropoda > Insecta > Hemiptera > Membracidae > Stictocephala > Stictocephala bisonia. Next base: position 226,847 of record JAQJVL010000801.1, read on the forward strand.
TCATTATCATCACATCTGTATAGGTGTGTAGGTTGGCCATTACCACGTGTATGGGTGCATGGATAGTTCATTACCATCACACGTGTATAGGTGAGTAGGTTGGCCATTACCACGTGTATGGGTGCATGGATAGTTCATTACCATCACACGTGTATAGGTGAGTAGGTTGGACATTACCACGTGTATGGGTGCATGGATAGTTCATTACCATCACACGTGTATAGGTAAGTAGGTTGGCCATTAACACGTGTATGAGTGCATGGATAGTTCATTACCATCACATGTGTATAGGTGAGTAGGTTGGCCATTACCACGTGTATGGGTGCATGGATAGTTCATTACCGTCACACGTGTTATAGGTGAGTAGGTTGGCCATTACCAAGTGTATGGGTGCATGGATAGTTCATTACCATCACACGTGTATAGATGAGTAGGTTGGCCATTACCACGTGTATGGGTGCATGGATAGTTCATTACCATCACACGTGTATAGGTGAGTAGGTTGGCCATTAACACGTGTATGGGTGCATGGATTGTTCACTACCATCACATGTGTATAGGTGAGTAGGTTGGCCATTACCACGTGTATGGGTGCATGGATAGTTCATTACCATCACACGTGTATAGGTGAGTAGGTTGGCCATTAACACGTGTATGGGTGCATGGATAGTTCATTAACATCACACGTGTTGTAGGTGAGTAGGTTGGCGATTACCACGTGTATGGGTGCATGGATAGTTCATTACCATCACACGTGTTATAGGTGAGTAGGTTGGCGATTATCACGTGTATGGGTGCATGGATAGTTATTACCATCACACGTGTATAGGTGAGTAGGTTGGCCATTAACACGTGTATGGGTGCATGGATAGTTCACTACCATCACATGTGTATAGGTGAGTAGGTTGGCCATTACCACGTGTATGGGTGCATGGATAGTTCATCACCATCACATGTGTATAGGTGAGTAGGTTGGCCATTACCACGTGTATGGGTGCATGGATAGTTCATTACCATCACACGTGTATATGTGAGTAGGTTGGCCATTACCACGTGTATGGGTGCATGGATAGTTCATTACCATTACACGTGTATAGGTGAGTAGGTTGGCCATTAACACGTGTATGGGTGCATGGATAGTTCATTACCATCACATGTGAATAGGTGAGTAGGTTGGCCATTACCACGTGTATAGGTGCATGGATAGTTCATTACCATCACACGTGTATAGGTGAGTAGGTTGGCCATTACCACAACATGCAATCCCACTGGATATCTCGTGCATACTACTTGAAGAACCACATGTTATCCAATATACGGTCATAATATTAAGAATACGTATTATTCATTACAAGAGTTCATTTCACTTCTACCAGCTATAATATACATTACTTGTTAATGTTTAAAGTGTGGAATAATCGGTAATAAAGATACAGATAATGGCATAATACGTAACATTATAAAACATATGTAAAAACAAAATACCAGTGTACCTGTATCGGTGGGTGGTTGGGTCAATACCACTATAAGTGTATAGGTGGGTGGGGTCAGTACCACTGTACATGTATGAGTGCATGGGAGGAATACAATATAAAACTGTATATTTAGCAATGAATTTATAGAGTGTATAGTTTTAAGTCACAAAAAACATAAAACTAAAATGTTTAAATAAGTTTATAATTGAAGAGTTTAATACGGTCTTGTATCCGTATTAACAAATTAATTAAATATTTTCATATAATATTTTAAAAGATAGCAAACATTTAGTTTTTTTTTTGTTTTGTTTTAGACTTAGTCAAAAACAGTTTAAAACTTGCGTGATAGTTGCTGGTTATGCCTTATAATACCGTTAGCAATAAAAATAAGTTATTTACACGGTTATTTATTATTTTTTTTTTTTACTAATTTTTTTTAATGAGTTATATTTAACCAGTTGAACTGTCCTTGGCTATGTATTTAATCAAAATTGTGTTTTATGAAGTATAAAATTATTTCTTAATTCAATACTTTACCCAAATATGTTAGTTAGTTTATTATCTACAAAAGGAGTTGTAATATACACCATCCCTTCATACCATAAATTAGTTTTTTTGTCACTTCAAATGTCCAATTTACAGTTAATTGATGTCAAATAGTAATAGTATCTAATAATAAAATATCTGAAAGATAATTTTTATTCGAAGAACATACGTGTTTACAACTATTAACTACTAAAAATTGTGATAAAAATATGTAATATAACATATTAAGGTGGTGTATAGCACACATAACTTAAGTCAATATAAGGAATAAACCGGTTCTTAATAAAGAAGCACCGTATATTTTATATCTAAAGAAAGGCAACATTTTCTAAGTCATAATATTTACAGAACTTAAGATACAGTAGGTACGGTATTTAAAGATTTAGAAGTAGCTCTCAGTTCAAATGCTTAGTATACATATATCTTTATTATAGGTGGGATACTAAATATGACATACTTACACTGAAAATTAAAAACGCTTAAGAACTAGGCAAGAAGATCAATTATAAGTTAAATTTAATTTCATATTCATTGTATTAAACAATTTGATTTGTTGAAAAACGTCCAACAAACAGGTTATAATCGTTGCTTAGTTGAGTGACAGACAGGATTCAATGCGATTGAAGGAAGAAGGGAATGCAAGTTTTCCATCCAAATAAACCAATCGCTGCCACTCAACATATAAATTTTCTGTAGAACTGAAGTAAGATTTTCTAGAGCTGTTTGTAATGTTTAAATAGTTTTATTTGTCAAAATTAAAAAAAAAAAAACTACCTCCAAATTAACTAAATCTTCAGTTCACCAAGCCACAATACTAACTAAGGTTAGAAACAGTACATTGCTACATTGTATTCAATTATTAATTCTTTAATATGTAAACCGTTACTATATTTTTTTACATACCATATTTTTGTAATAATTGAGCAGTTTAGTAAAAATTAGTTTTATATACAGTATTTGTACTGTTATTGTTTTACATTTTAGTACTTTGCAGCTTATATTTGTTCTCGCTGACAAGTGATTATCACTTAGCCAGGCAACCTTAACGTAACATTTCGAAATAAATATATATTCCATTCTACAAACAAAAAAAAAATTTTTTTAAACTTATCGAATACTTAGGTAAAAGACATAAACGTATCCTAAAAATTATTCTACTTACATGGAAGAGAACAAAGCATAAAGTTAATTTCTTGGCCATTCCTGTGTGATAGTAATTTTAATTCAAGAAGCTTTAATACAAGTAATTGAATGGCCAAATGGACACTGTCCTACGACGTAACAAAGTCGCATAATCGATTTACAACATAATTTCTCCTGTAGAATTTGGAAAGGTTAAATGCACGTTAAAATATCAACTAACTAAACGTAATGCAGCAGATATCCTAAAATGGAATGATCTTGACTATACGGTGTAAAATATCCTGAAAAAAAATACTTAAACCAATACTTAAGACAAGTGGTATTTTTTACGTAATGAACTGCCCCTCCCTCAAATTGGGTGGAATTTTTAATATAGTAAAAATGTAAAACTTTTGTCCCATTTAATACATAAATGGAACCATATTTTTATATTTAATATCAAATGGTTAAAAAAAAAAAAAAAAACTCGTAACGCCAATTATTTTGGCATACATTTACGCATGAACGTATAACATTGTAACAATCGGGGATTTTGAAATAATCCCTGCATATGCGGTTTCAAGTCATGATTGTTCTACCAAACAATCAATTATAAAAAATTATTTTGTATTTCGTTATTTTAGTTGTTTAAATGTTTAAGTTGTGTTTGTATTGAAAATTTAATATAATATTATGTAAAAGGCTTACATCTACAGCACATTCATGCAATTTCTTAAATATATTTAACTGCGTAGACATATTCTTGTATTATTTATTTTAGATTAAATATTCCTTTTTTAAAGACATTAAATCTAGTAAATATTTTTACATAAGACGTATCGTAGGTGAATTAATAATGTATTAGTTTTACAAATTTTTTATAGTAGTTAGTTATTTAGAGAATGGAAGGGAGGTATCAAATTTGTTTGGGACAGATGTGGGCAACAATGACAAATACAGCCGTTTAGGGTACAAGTGTTGTAGGACTTGAAGGTGATGCTAAGACTTCTGAACACTTATAGGACTTAAATTTACACTCAGAGGTAACTATCGACAAGAACACGACTAGGAAAGTCTAGGTTATCCTTGTTTGGTGGTAGTCATGGTCCAGATTATGTGTAGGGATAAAAACTAAGTATTAGGCGAATTAGGCATTTAGACGAAAATAAGGACCAAAACTACGTGGTTCGAATTTTACGGAAAGCTGTAGGTCCCTTATTTGCACTTGCCATTGGGCTTATGATAAATAGCTCTTTTAAAGGTACAGTTGACCCTAGTTCGTAAACATAACTATACTCTTTCATATACACTCATTACAGAGTCATCCCTCGAATTCACCACAATTCTACGATCAGCCTATTAATAATGAATATCTTAGTAAAAAAAGAACACGACATTTTATAATGGCAACATTAATTATATTTATCATAAATTAATAAACTCGTAAGAACAGTTCGTGTTATATCGCTGAAAAGGTCAAGGTCCACAAACACTACTGTAGTATCAGAAAAACGTTTGGAGAATCAAAGTTGTAGAAAGCTAGGTGGGGCTGTTTATTCCAGTTGAGGACACAGGCAGACCTGTTTACTGGTCATGAAACCAGTCAATGAGGAATGACAACAACAAACTGTTTTCTAATTTAATGTCAAACACAAATTTGTTTTTTTTAAAGAAATTTCTAATTTCCAGCTACTGTAGAAATTCTTTCTGATAAAATTAATTAGTGAGGTGATAGTTTTAAAAATATAATATCACAATGAAAAAAAAACAATTGGATTGGTCCATTATTGTTATCCAATCAATGTTTCACTACCACAACACTGATTGTAGGTATATGGGTGAATATTATGGTCGAATTTTGATGTTTTGAGTGTAGATGAACGAGTGTAGTCATTGTTACTAGTTCCAACTAATGCTCAGGAAGACCTATCTATTAATAGCCCAATATCCAGTAAAATTAAGAGACTTACAGCTTTACGTGAAATCTGCCCACACAGTATTTTTTTGATTTCTATATAACTGCCAAGCTTAACACTCTGTTATCTTCCCTACACAATGCATAGACCATAGCTTCTACGTAGCTTCCACGTTAATGGCTACCATTGTGTGGATACAGTGTCCATATTAAGAGGTGTGAAAAATAAAAGAAAGAGAGTAGAATACACGAAGAATAAATCCAAAAATTAACTAGAGTGAAAGTGCTCATCTACGTTAGAGTGAAAGAAGGTGTTGTTTACCTAATATTAAAAATGTAAAATATTACAGGTTTTAGTTATTGCTTTATTTTTTCGAAACAAACTAATCATACACAAACAGAATTTAAAAAATTTAATTAATTATTGCAGAAGCTAGTATTGTCAGGCATAAACCTAAAGAGTTTATGCCCCCCATGTAAAGAATCATATGGGACAGAAAACAAAATTAAATGACAATCATATATAATATTAACATTACAAAATCTAGTAACAATTTGTGAACCTACACTTAAATTCAGCATTCATGTACCTAGTGCGTTTAAAAAAAATAAATAAAAAAGAAAAAACAAAAGAAATAAGTAATTTACGATGAAACATGCAACAAGCCTTTTAATTTTTTTTTAAACCAATACATCATAAGCCAATTAACATCAAATAAACTACATTATAACTAACATCTGGAATATAAACCAAAAAATTAACTAATACTGAACGAAAAAAGCTTTAGCCACACATGAAACCAACGGAAGTTGCCAAAAAATTAATATAATGAGAAAGACGACAAAGAAAGGCGGAATGAAACAACACACCGACCACGAATGAAAACAGAGGAAGACGTTTCTATCCCAGATACGGAAAAACTGTGCCACGGCACAATAATGAATTGCTTGGTAAAAAGAGAACTAAGAAACTCATAACAGAATAGTAAAAGAAATATAAATTAAAATAGTAAAATAGTAAAAAAAGTTAATCTAATATTATTGACAATCACACCCTGGTCATCTTCACAATCCACAAACGCTGACCTTAGTACTGCATCACAAACGCGTTTGTAGGGTCAAAGATGTAGAAAGCTATGAGGGGCTATTTGTTCCAGTTCAAGGCACAACTCATTCATACAAACCTGCTTACGGGCATGAAACTAGCCAGTAGGGGAAACCACAACAGGCTTTTTCCTGCTAAAATGTCATAAAAAAATTTGTCTTTTTAAGGAATGTTTAACTTAGAGTTACTATTGGAATTTTTATTTATACACATTTCCGTGAAAAATCAATCAGTAAAGGGGCATTTTTTCATACTATCCTGTTACAATCTTAAATATAAACCATAGTTAGTTGAATTGTTTCATTATTATTTTTAATATTCATTCATTTAACGAATGCATATCGATAGAGATATGGGCGAATGTGAAAAACAAATGAATGTAATAAAATATTATTAATAGAATACCTTTAACACATTTCTTAATAATTTGTTGTACGATGTACATTTCTACTTCTATGAAGTCATCTTCAGGTACATGTAGGTTATAAAATAATATAAATAAACCAATTATGATGTCCATATTATTCACAACTGTTATAATATGTATATATTTCTTTTGGTAGAAAGAATTTGAAAATTTTAATACTCTTTCAAAAAATAAATATTTTGAAAACGTGTTTTGTATTAATTTATATATAAAGAATTACAAACTATGAAATATATTTCCCAATAAAATGGCTACAAATCTAGTATCGTTTTAAAAATGCAAACATTTTTAAGAAACATGAAAATAAAAGAAAACGCAATAATAAAATAAAATACTTTTCATCATAATACATTTGAAAACCTAACTACAAAATCAACAATGCCTTTGTCAAAAGTGGATATCAAGTGACATTTCAAACTACCAACAATCTTATTAAAATAATTAAAAATAATAAAATAAACAGTTTTAAAAATTTGATAATAGTGGCATTTATAAATTAAACTGTAATGATTGCCAAAGTAATATTGGACAAGTAATATGGTCAAGAAATGTTTGACAAACTGGATGTTCTGTCAAGACGAGATTCGATGAACATATTAAAGCATTAACAATGTCTCAACATTAAAAATATGAAGAACATCTTAATAATTCAGGCCACACTTGCACATATTATCAACAGCTGTGAATACTTTGGATATCAGTTTATTTATATTGGAATATTGGTTTATTTAGATTATTCTATAACTACATGTACCTGAAGATGACTTCATAGAACTTGAAACGTACATCGTACAACAAATTATTAAGAAATGTGTTAAATGTATTCTATTAATAATATTTTATTTTACTATACACTTTCTAGAATCTTCAACCTAACTACAAATGAGTGTATTGAATGTAGCTGAACAAGTGTAATCAGTGATGACAATAATTGTAGTCAATTAATCCTCGGGAAGAGCTGTTTATTAATAGGGCAATAGTCAGGGAAACTAAGGGACCTACAGCTTACGTGGAACTTTAACTAAGTATTATTTGCAGCTTACTGCAAATCCTAACACTCAGTTCTCTTCCCTACACAACAACTGAACATTGACATTCCTAATAGCTTTTACGTCGATGGTGATCACTTTGTGGACACAGTGTCAGTATCAAGAGGACTGAGCTTAGGAACTATTGCCAACAGCAAAATTCAACTTTTTAATTGATTTGCATGCAACTTAGAAATATATATTTAAATATTATATTTAAAAAAGATAACAATTACGTTTTATATTAGAAGTAGTTTATTACAATTTTTGCTTTTAGATATGAAAAAGAAAATTTACCAGAAAATGTATTTTTCTGACAAAACCTACACTATTTAATGGCTCTACTATATGCTAACCACCAAAATAAGACAGTAACTTTTATACTGTCTGCAACTATCAATTCTGTTTTTAATTTCCCGTAATTGTTACCAAGGATTTTTTTTTAATTTGGACTAAGTGATTAGTTGTATTATTGTCAGTAAAGTATATAATTCCTTTGTGTTTCCCCATAACCTAAACTAAATGGCTTTTGTCAGTCGACTTAATGAGCGAAGACTTTTCTAAAAAAAGTATAGAGTTAATTTATTTTCAGCTTAACACTCTTCCGTTCAGACAAAACATATTTTCATATCTCATCATATTATAACTTCAAGATATTTTTTTTTTGCGGAGGGTGTTGCTTTGCTGTAATATCATGAAACAGTTTACGAAAGTAACAATTATTGTTTAAATAACTAAAGTATTTTTATTGATTTTATCTAACCAAAAAATTATAAACTATTATATTTAAATATACTTTATAAGGTGCCACTGAACTGTCTAAAGATCTTTTTAGGTATTGATAGTGGCTAAAAAAATAAGATAAAATATCACAAATATACTATACTACTGTAAACTATCATATTATTAAACAACGACCTTCATGATTAAATATGTTTACTATAAATTTATATTTCACTCAGGGACTACTATACATCAGTTGACCTTTAGTTTGCGCTATCAGATCATTAGTACAATACAATGTTTTTACATAATGAATACTATAAATACTATAGAAGTTAATAAGAATAATTATGTTACTAAGTTTGGTCATTAATAATATTTGAAAAAGTTACTGATCACTATGGTTTCTATTTATCAAATAAATACATACTAAAGATTAAAAATCAACCCACTTACCCACACACATACGTATTGGTCGGCACAACCACCCCTACACGTACAGTGGTCAATGGCCCATCCGCTCTCCCATACACATACATTATTAAAGGCCCACCAGCCCACCCATACACGTACAGTGGCATTGGCCGGCCCGCCCACCCATATACGTACAGTACGAACGATTGGGAAAAGATCATTTTTGTTTGCAGAATATTCTTTGGCATTAATGTTAGAATTACCAAAAATCATAATGTCTTTGCAAGATACCTAGTCATTTATTTTGATAAAAAGAGCGTCAATTATATCAATAAACCCATTGGGGTTTGATTGCAGTGTGCGGTAAATACAACCACCAGCAAGGGACGCACCCACGATTCATTCAAAATTTCGGCTGCTGTGCATTCAAATATATTTTCTGATGCCAGTGCACTTTAGTCGGGTCTTTCCGACAACACAAGCTCACACCGCACCACGATACAACTACCTCCGCTGTTTTGGCACCGACTTAAAGACGATATGGTATTAAATCCCTCTAGATTGCGTAAGATACAGTATGTAAATTACTTTATTGTAGCCAATGTTCACTGAAGGAAATTATATCGATTATATGTGGCAATGCTTCAATTTAAACTTTTAATTCATCTACTTTGTATTTTACACTTCTAACATTAAAATACAATTGCCCAGGGGTTTTTTAATCACTGGAATGAGAACTGGTTGTGTCTTCTAAAGATTGAGCCATGTTTGAAGGCGACCCTCCAAAAAAGTTTTTGTCAATAAATACGTCTGTTTTTCCTCCTGGGAATTAGCTTTTTGGCCCTCGGCTTTCCTCTCCAGATTGTGGAGGTCCTGTTGAATGGACGAAGATATAGTAATGAGGTAAACTAGTCAATATGAACTGTGTACTGATATTGAATATACTCTGCTTTGAATCAAAATAAATACTATACTAAGATACAGTTTTATTGTGTCTAAACTAATATAATTATAGTCAATATGCTGATATTGGGGTTAAATATTATCATTACGCATCGAAACAGATTAATAGCTGTAAATGAAAGGTAATTATTTTATTTATTAATTAAAGGTATAATTAATTATTTAACCCCATATTCCAATTTTTTTGTGTTCAAAAATGAAAGATATATTTAAGTATCACGATCAGTAGTCCTTTGATATTATAATTATAAAAAATGTCCCATTTTATTCCTCGAAAATACGCATTAAATTAAAACCCCTATACGAAAACATGTTCGAACATAGAATCTGCAAAAAAATCTTAAAGATAAATGTAAATCCAAAAAATATAATATTAAAAAAAATTATATATTGAAATTAAAGCATAAATATGTTATATTTATAATTTATTTATCTATTTTAATGTGATTTTTTTACATTTTACCAAGGCTGTGTGTTACGAATATTTTGTCAAATTATGTATATTTGTGTACAAGCACGATGTCCTGATGCTGGCCGATATAAAGCAATATTTATATATTTAATATCTCTTTTAACCAAAATTTATATGTACTCTTTCTTCCTGCAAAAAAATAGAACTCAAAGTAATGTTAAATTATAGTAATAAATTATAGGCACGTTTCGGTTAGGTTTGTGTGTTGAACAACTATAAAAAGCAAATACAATGCTAAAGTATTTTTTCTACGACTTTCAAAAGTAAAGTATAGTCTAGGATACATTTTTAACAGTTCATATAAACTAAAAAAAGGAATAGGTAACCCTTGAGGGGTGTATTTAGAAGGCAATACAAAACTATAACAAGTAACTGGATTAACTGTTCGTGTCACAGTTCAGTTGGGTTGAATTAAATTAAGTCTTGGTGTAACCGAATTGCTGTTTCAAACAACTGTCAAAATAAACGAAAGTACAACAAACGTAAAACAATCGTGTCAGTAACCACGTTACAGGTTGCTTCATCAGGGAAAGTTCAAACCTTCTTTCCCCCTTATCTATTGCTTGAAAAATATATTTAAATTAAGACGTATATTATCAACTTAATTATGGTATACTTGCCTATTTTATATAATTGTTTATTTTTTAATTTTAATAGTTAGTTATTTATTGGATAATGTATATTAACCTTATTTGATCCGGGATAGTACGAGTATAATTTTATAAAATTAAATCAATTACATTTGGAACTAGATTTAAGCATAAGGTTTCCAATCAAGTGTATTTATTTTTATGTATATACGTAATTTTACGTAAATCTTGTTTCCGAGATATTATTTCCATAAAATAATTTTTAATTGAACAATTTAAGTTGACATTTAGTGAAAATAACTCAGATTATATCTTGATTTATTATGTAGAGACTGTATGTTGTTTTTAAATTAGCTGGAATAATATAAACATAAGTCTTAGATTTAAAAAAATCGTGTGTGTTGTTCAAATATAATTAAATTTAATAAAAAGTTACTGTCATTTAAACATTCTTCCTTTTAAGAAGGAGTGTCCGATGACCTTTTAAACCTGACCTCATCCATTCACAGTATACTACTAATAACAGCAGGAAACTTATTTTGACAGAATAACTAATCATAATTATCGTGTGTCGTTTATTTATTTAATAAAAAAGTTTTAATCAAAATATATAATTTATTACTTATAATTGTTCCTATAGTATATAAAATTATATTTCTAAACAGTACAATGTATTGCTTTGTTGAACACATATTATTTAGTAAAATGATTTTATGGGGGTTTATCAGGAATCTTCTAATACCCCCTATCTATGACCAATACCTTTCTATCTGAGAGTAACTTTTACCAAACCATAAATAATTATAAGCCATTCTAGAGTTAGTTAAAGATCCGCACTAACACTTAACGTTGTGTAGTTTTGTGTGTAGTAAAATAACACCTGATCCCCACATAACACACCCCAATGTACCGGCAAAAAGAGGTTATTTTGAAAGAATACCACAATCCGGAACTAATAAACTAAAATGTTTTACCAAATCAGTGAGCCTATGAAGAGCTCTTTAAATGTAGTAGGTTAGTCAGTCTACGGCAATTAACAAAGTCCCAGATTAAGTTGTAGTCGGACTTTAGGTGTACTAACTTATCGCAATGACCTTGACCACGTTATCGTTTCACAACTGGTTCTACTCCAAATAAAAGTGACATAATGACGGTGATTTAAATACAATGACCCATGAGACAATTTTGCTTGTCTGTAATATATTTATCAACCTATGCTACCTTTTCTTAACCCATGTTTCTCGTAGATTTACAGTTAATTTACGTGATTAAAGTAAGTTATGTTGGAGTCTGTAAGAACGCCATGTTAAAAAAAGAAAAAAAAACTGCTCCCTTAAATGAAGAACTATTTAATAGTTTTACATTTGAATGAATCCAATACTGTTTTTATGAATTTAAGTGAAATCTTATTTATAATGTTATATTGTGTTTTATTTTACTACTTATTGTAAGGAGATTATACCTTTATTTAGGTTTGTATAAAATTATTGTAAATGTATCCTTGTCAGTTGACATCAAGCAATGTTTGTCAAGCTGTAGATTAGTATTTGACGCAATTATGTAGATTTTATATCTATTCACAGTAAAGATAGTTTGATTTGATTAGTTTTCCTTGGATACTAGTCAATACATCCTTTTTTACATGACTGGAAAGCCTAGAGGTATATTTTATTGGTCACTAGTACCGGTATTTAATTATAGTTGCAACATATTTTGAATTTACAGTCTAGTATAGAATTCATCGTAATAAAACGTTTCCAGGATATAATATTCTGTAATAATGGCTTGATAAATATGTTCTTCAAATAAAGGCCACCAAATGTACTCCCCAAAAGGCAAAAAGTAATATTCAACCCACCAAAACATATATCGAAATACAGAAAAGAATGATGATATACTGAAACACACATGGTCTGAACGACTCTCACATTCTCAATTAATTCCAATTCCTGTATATTGTTTCATCAATAGATGTGTCCTCAGAAAAATTAGCGATGACTATCATGCCACCTTACGTGTATGGGTGGGTATGCGGGTCAATACCACCGTACGTGTACGGGTGGGTGGGTCAATACCAGCTTACGTGTATGAGTGGATGGGTGGTATAATGCGTGTGATATTCCAACAATATCAGTTTCATATATTTTCTTACTACTCCACATTGAAATCTATATTAATAACAAGCAATACTGATTTAGACAAGGATTCTACAAAAAGATAATACATAAACACAATAAAAACATTGTTATATATCATGATATATTGTTAAATTTTTTTACTAAAATGGTTTGACTGTAGCTTTTATTTTAAAAGAACAACAAATCTGAACTGACGTACTAAATAAAGGTATAAAGAGATTATCTGTAACTGGATTTGTTGCCTTTGTCACTCAATGTCTAGTTGGTTTGGATTAAATTAGGCCACGGTGTAGCGAGGTTCACTCTCTAACAACTGAATGTACTTTCTGGTTATAACATTATTTCATTTATGATATTTATTTATATTCTATTCCTTTGTGTTTCTCTCTTTGGCTATAATTAAATGATAAATATATTTAAATCGATGAAATGTTATAAGTACTTGCCAAATCGACCCTCTAAAAATAACATTCTAATATGACCAATAACTCGTACAAATTCTAATTTGATTGGAGAGAAAAACATTATTACTGTAGAACATTAAAATTAGATAAAAAATCGTCATTCTGGTTTCATGTAAAGCTGTATCCTATTTAGATGCCATGGCTAATGGGCTATTATTAATGTCTCTTTCTAAAGAAAATTCGACTTTTGTTATTTACAATGACTACACTCGATCTTCTGCAGTCATATGCTTCCTAGTTTTTGCAAAAATGTCAACGATATCATCCTAATTATAAATGATAATTATGAGTCAATGAATAATATAATACTGAATAAAAAAATACGTTAAACTATTTAAATTATGTATATTAATAAATAGTTTTTTAATTAGCATAATACGTGTTGGTACATATACAGTACAAGTAAACGTCACACAACACAAATTTATTACAATATAAGCACAAAATGCACAAATATACTACAATACAAGCACAAAATGCACAAATATTATGGTGATCGATTTCGGTGAACCACGCTCACCTTCCTCAGACCAGAGGGATTCACAAGGATTCTTTTGTGAATCCCTCTGGTCTGAGGAAGGTGAGCGTGGTTCACCGAAATCGATCACCATAATATTTGTGCATTTTGTGCTTGTATTGTAGTATATTTGTGCATTTTGTGCTTATATTGTAATAAATTTGTGTTGTGTGACGTTTACTTGTACTGTGTATATTAATAATACTAAACTTTTTCAATAATTTGATTTTTTTGTAAACAAACTTATCAATTGTAGTTTAGATTAGATTGTATTTACATATTTTGCATGTATACTTAATAATCAATTTAAATTCAGTTAACATCTTGAATACCACACGTGTGTATACATATGTAATGTTTAATAAGTTTAAATTAATATTTTGTATGTTTAATACAAAATGTTTGTATCAATACTAGCTCTATTTTGCAAAAATATGTAATGATATACTTGTAAATATTTCATGATTAAATTATTGAGTGTATCAATATTTAATAGTTAATTGTTACAAAAAAAAAAATAATAATAAAGATATTATTTATTACCCAAATTAATATATATTTTTATCATAATAATTTATTCATCCACTTATATCACACCTTTTATGGAGAAGTTTTTGCACTGCAGTTTCGTATAAATTGCAAATGTAAATAAATGAATTTAAATGCAGTGTATTGGAAATAAATAATGATTGTTAGTAATGTGTGTGATATTTTCATTAATAATTATTAGTATTTATTTGTATTAATTCACAACCAAAGTATGAAGTAGTTCAATTATGAGGACACAAGTATTATGGAGATTGTAGTCGATAGATTTTAGGATCGTTCTGTTTAATACTTTATGGTTGTTTCTATCGACATTAACACTATGAGAATAGTCTTGGGTGTACATTTTGGATAGTTGATAATGTAGGGATTTATGGAGGCTATGAATATCAGGTTTATCAATCACCTTAAAATCAGACCATTACTACGTGGTTTGGATGCCATGTAAGACTATAAGTTGTATATTTTCCTTGGCTATCAGGTGATAAGTGGCTCTTTCAAAGGATAAGTTGAAATCAATATTTAACCAGACTAGCAAAAATTAATTGTTAGTAACCAGCCTACTCAAATCATTCTTACCCATCCTACTCTCATGTGAACTTTCATATATTCACCTTAAAAAACACACAAAGTTGTGTCAGCATGTCACATCTGAGATAAATATTAGAGTTAACACAGTGTAACTTTTGGTGTCAAAGTTGTAGGCAAAATATGCCTCGATAACAAAAATTAAACTGTTACTTTTACTTGATTACAATTCAAAATATTAACATAGATACGTACATAAAAATCATGTCATAATCTTTACGGACAAATTTGTAGCAAGTTTAGATTGAATCACAAACGCAACTTGTGGCGCACCACATAGTTTCAGACCCAACTAAATCACCCATAATGAAGACATACTGGACCCTTGGGACCCATTCACGGGGACTGTTACCAAACTTTGAGATGTACCTACTAATTAAGGACACTGTTTGAACGTTGTAATAAAAGTTACTAAATTCTTGATGAATGTTAGTATGTATTTAGTATTTAACAGGAGTAGTTAACTAGAGTGGTTATCAAATATTATTTTGTTTCTAAAGTCATTCACTGTACATGAATTTGTTTTAGTTAAACATATGCTACAATATTTCATTCAATATTGCCACAGTAAAAGTAAACATTCAACAGCTGTTGTAAATAGTTTTCAAATACGATTAATTTTAACAAATACTTTGAAGTATTATTCCATCGGTATTATAATTTCAGTTGTACTGTAAACATCGTTCTTGTAGAGAACCAAATTTTTTTCATTATTTATAAAATTTTATATTGTGCATTAATAAACTGTGTACATACAGTTTTGATCCGGCCAGGAGGACCAATAATGGTTTCTGAATTTGTAAAATATTGCATAATTAACTGTAATAAATGAAAATAGACCTCTTCTTTGACACACATTTAATGTAATGTAACCCAAATTTTCAACACACAATATAAACAAAACAACTGTCAAATCAATTTAATTATTAAAAACATATGATGAATTTAACACATGTTATAAATTATTATTATTATAATAGGCTGTAGCAACTACAGAATGATTGTAACAGTAACAATACTTAAATAGTTTTAAATGTGTACCTTACTTATTATTGATGAATTAAACAAATTATAGTAGATATTATTTTGACATATATTATTGTTTAATAAAATCTCTCTAATGTAAAGCTGGACTGGAATCACTGACTGGCTGACTCACTGACTGACTGATTGACTTATATATGTTCACCCAATTCGGACTGTGTTAACATAACATTTTAAAATTTCACCTAATGGTAAATTTAGCTATTTCAAATCCACTAAAATTAAAACATTTTTATGTTTGCACTAAATATGTGCGGATTTTAGGGGTTTAAAATTGAATTTTTCCACAAGAATAACATGGGCAACTCACCCGTACAAAGCATGGCTTCATTCCAAAGGTCGTTTAAGCAAGAAAAATAATGAAGTACACATATAAGTAACTGTGGCTTTAATTTTTACAGTAAGAAAAAAGGATAACAACAGTAGCAGTTTATTAAACCAATAATTTATATAAGCGTTAATCTGGAAAAAAAAAATTTAATTCTTTAAACAACCGTGAAAAGACAGTTTGGAGCAGTGAGAATTTTATTTTTTAGTAAAGTACGGCCTGTGAAAAAACTAGTAAATAACTAACGCAAATAAATAACTTAATATAAATGTTGTGCGTACTTTAGTTTCATTACACAAGTCTTAAAAGCAAAATATTTTTATTTCGACGTGATCAGGTAGTCAAACTATATAATTAAAAGATATTTAACAACGATTTTCTTAAAATATGCAACGATTTTATGTATTCTAAGAGTTTTGAATACAATAGCATATTTACAAAAACATATTCAAAGTGGAATAGGGTAATATTTATTTCAATAAACTTTGTTTGAAAATGTTATGCTTGTTTCTTACTTAAATATTAGCTCACTGAAATTACAAAAGCCAGAGTTGGATATCAATTTATAGTGCAGTAGCAATATATTAGAACTGATAAATCATTTTTAGTCAAATATGGAGTGTATTGTTCATAATGGCGTATTGTTGAGTATAATTGTTTCTATCGTCGATATAAAATTTGTATTATAGTTTTATTAAAATGTGTGCAATGATTAACCGTGTTGTTTACTTTGACAGTATGTTTCTTATAAATAGTAATATTACGACTAGCATAATAAGTACTATATTTAGAATTACACATGTCTATTGGTTAATAGCAACTAAAATATAAACACCTAATGGAGTACATAGAATGTTTAGATGGCTAAGAAGGCCTTTGGAAAAAACCTGTAAAATACATTATAGGTTTATAAGTTCGTTTAAAAACATTTGCATCTCTGCAGTACTATTGCAGTAGGTCATTGGGTTTGCAAGAAACTTGAGTAATTTAAAAAAAAATAAAAAATTAAATAGAAAACTGCATCCTGTTATATTTAATACACTTTATTTAAAAACAGTTACAGAAATATATTATTATGGAGAATCACGGCAATAATTCAGTGATATGAGTAACAGCATTTTACTAATATGAAAATAAATTTTACTTGCATAAAATTATCTAATCATTATTTACTCGATCATTTATGTACAAAACTAAATTTTTTTCATACAACCAAAACTTGATATAAGCCAGAAAGTATGCGCAAGCATGAATTAATGGAAGTATTGTATTGTTATTAACCTAAATTTAAATTTTACATTTTCTACTCTAAAATAACGTGTTTAGTTAAGAATTACAAGGACTAGGGTTTTAATTTGGAGCAATATTGATAAAAATATAATTAAATATTTAAGGATGATGATGATTAATGTCCTATTTCGTACTTAATATAATAAAAACGTTTACGTTGTTACAATAAAAAAGAAGTAACATATTGTGTAATATTTTTAAGAACATTTTGATAAAAGTTTATATTTACTGGGGAAAATAGAGGGTTGTTTGCTCAAGTTACAGGTTCGATAAACACTTACCTATAATACCTCAGGATGGCCCACAGAGATTGAAACACTCAGCCAGACAAGAAACTTCCTCTGCTTAAACACTGTTGTCTCTCCTTAGTATGTTTTACTCTAATATTGTCAATATATGACAGTGTCTATTAAATATGTAAATTGTATTTATTTACAAAATTATCTTTCATTACTTAACATGTTTTAGAATTTAATAGTTTTTTAAAGAATAATATAGGTTTTACCTTTACTTAAAACAACACGCCTTATTATTGATTATTCATGCTTTTTAATAAGAACAACTTAATGTTATAAAATACACATCACCTACTGGCTCTCAAACTGGATGATAGTAGCCATTAACATGGAGGTTTTCTGTAATTATAAAAAAAATCATAATATAACAAAATAATAATGCTGTAGGAATATAATTGGATACAAATATATATTTACAGGATATATATTTGTATCCAATTCGTATTAAGATTTCTGTTTTTACTTTCACTGACCTTAAAAAACGAAACTACGAAATATTATATAGTACTATTAATATTCATTGCGTCCAAAAATTGGGAGTCTACAAAAGAACTCCGGGGTTTTAAAAATTCATATATTAATAACTATAGAAGATAAAAAAATGTTTATAATTTGTTCGAAACGATTAGCTTATCAAGTTTTACTCATACCAATAGGGAATGTTTTCTTCAACAGTTGGCAGCTCTGCGTAGCTTTGACCTTAAACCAACGTCTCGGCAGAGAGTGACTCAGTGCCGTCTGGACTGCCGCGCTATGGCGACACCGCAACAAAAGGCTCAGTTCGTTATTTGGCTTAGAGAAACTAATTCTGTTGTTACGGTACAAAGTAACTTTCGACGTAATTACGGTGTTGATCCGCCTACGGACAAAACAATTCGTCAATGGTTAAGTTCTTTCAAGGAAACCGGAAGTGTTTTAAAACAAAAGTCACCGGGTAGGCCGCGTGTGTCACAAGTGAATGTGGACAGAATCCACACTTCATGCCTTCGAAGCCCTAAGAAATCGATAACAAGGCGCAGTCTGGAGTTGGGATTACCGAGATCAACGGTTCATAAGGTAGTTCATAAAAGACTTCGTTTAACTGCTTATAAGATTCAACTGTTACACCACATTAAACCAGCAGACAAGATTAAGAGATTTGACTTTGCTGTTTCTATGCTGGACAAAATTGAAGAAAATAATAATTTCTTAAAAACTGTTATTTTCACTGATGAAGCTACTTTTCATGTGAACGGGACTATAAACAGGCATAATTGTAGAATTTGGGGTTCAGAGCCGCCCCATGAGTTTATTCAGTATGAACGTGACACGCCTAAAGTGAATGTTTGGTGTGGTCTTATGCATGATAGAGTCATAGGTTCTTTCATTTTTGTTGAAAGAACTATCAATGGTGATGTCTATTGTGATATGTTGGAGGAATATTTAATTCCTCAGTTAGATGATATTGAGGCGGAGAAGGGTTTAGTCCACTTCCAACAAGATGGGGCACCGCCCAACTTCAGTATGCGTGTGCGTGAGGCACTTGACGCTCGACTCGGCAACAGATGGATTGGAAGGGAAGGACCTATTCCATGGCCTCCAAGGAGCCCTGACATGACTCCGTTGGACTTTTTCTTCTGGGGGCATATCAAGAACCTTGTGTATGGAGAGAAAATCCGAGATGTTGGCCATCTCAGGGAACGAATAATCAATTGCGTGGCAACCGTGTCCCCAGACATGCTGGCCAGGACATGGGAAGAGATTGAATATCGTTATGATGTGTGCCGTGCCACTAACGGGGCTCATATTGAACTGTATTAATATGTAAAAAAAACTTTACATTACTACCTTTCTAATAATGTATAAAACATTTATATTCCTTTTTTCCTTCATTAAAATATTATACTTCAAAACCCCGGAGTTCTTTTATAGACACCCTGTATAGATCTTACCTTTACTTAAAACAACACGCCTTATTATTGATTATTCATGCTTTTTAATAAGAACAAATTAATGTTATAAAATACACATCACCTACTGGCTCTCAAACTGGATGATAGTAGCTTGAATACGCCATTAACTTAGGTTTTTTCTCTAATTCTAAAAAAATCATAATATAACGAAATAGTAATTCTGTAGATATATAATTGGATACAAATATAAATATTAGGATTTCTGTTTTTACTTTCTCTAACCTTAAAAAACGAAACTATGAAATATTATATAGTACCACAGAATATAGACAGATACAGAAGCCCCACGCAATGCTAAATTTTGAAACGCGAGATCGCTTAACTCACCGGCCAGATCATACGCGGCGCTAGTGGTAAAAACCGGCCAAGCGCGGTTGCCAAACTGTGGCTGGCCGGCCGGCCCAGCCGGCCAGGGAGAATTCCCTCGCTACGCATCATCGTCTCTGGTCTCTCAGGCTAGTCAACTGCAACAGTCCCGCGTGTATGGCATGAGCAGTCCAACAATGATGCATATGCGGAGTTTAATATTACTGTACATCTTTTACTGTTAAAACGTAATGTTCATATTAACATTTTTTATCGACAATTATTGTTTGTTTGATTCGGTGCCTGCCCTAAACCGCCCAATCTTAGTAATTACGGTACTAGAAAAAAATTAAAATAATCAGGTATTCTTTCCTATAATACGTGTTTGTTTCTCTTGTTTACTATAGGTCTTCACCGACAAATTTTGCATAACTTGGTGAGACCTAGATTTTGTACACACGAGTAAAAATAAGTAAATAAAACATATGGAAAAATATTTTGCCTGTGCAAAGGCCCGTGTAAATGAATAAAGTAAGTCTAAAAGCGTACTATCATGCATGTATTTAAGATAGTAATAATAATAATAATAAATACTTGCAAATTTGTAAATAATAGTCTACATAAATGTTAGTAAAATTATTTTGTATACTTTATTATTTTATTGGAGTTGTCAGACTAAAATTCCATACACGTAGCTTAATCAACTATTTAAAAAATACATTATTTGAAACGTTTCTTCAGGTAATCATCAGTAGGGTGCTATTTTCGCTCAAAACATTACTAACTGAAAATTAGATAAATATAAAACATAAATAATCCTATTACAAAGAACAAATGTTTTCCAATTTTATCGTGGCTAGGGAGATGATTTCTTTAAGTATTATTAAAGCCAAACAACACTGACTAATCACAAATTCTCAAAAATCATAAGACCAAGAAATTTGCTATAAACATTCGTTATAGGCTATAGACATATACTAAGAGGGGATTTGTCAACAGTTTTTCTTAAAAATCTAAATTAAGGAAGATAACTAATATCCCAATACTAGCAAATCATTGTTACCCTAACAATGAGAACGCTTATGACGTGCACGGTTGACACTGTTGCACACTTGACATAAGAGGTTATTTTTAAACGGTGTATTGAAACAATGTTAAGCATGTAATACGAAGAAAAATAACAAAATTACACGAGTGAGCGAAATGAGCGTAGCCAGTAACGGGGTTTTGCACACTTAGCGTGCTGTGGTATCTCCTAGTTTAAGAAAAAATTAGGTTTTGGATTATTACTATTATTTTTTACAGTTTTAAATAGGTAAAAAATGTTTAAAGGAACATAAATCTCGAATGGGGACAAAGTTTTTGGGAGATTGAAGGCGATAGGTTCCATGTTCGGTCCTCTTAATACCGATACGGCGTCCGCACAATGTTGCCATCGACGTGGACACTACTAGAGATGTATGGGGTGTTCATGTTGGATGGTAGTCAAGGTTCGGATGTTGTGTAGGGAAGAGAACTGAGTGTCAGACTTGTCTGTTAGCTGAAAATCAGACCAACACTACGTGGTTCGGAGTTTACGGAAAGCTCCAGGTCCGATAGTTGCCCTGGCTGTTGGGCTATTAATAAATTGCACTTTCTGAGGAACAGTTAAACTCAGTTAGTAACAAGGCTACACTCATATCATCGTTCATATTCACCTTAAAATACGCTCAACGTTGTGTCGGCGTCTCAAATGTTAGAACGAACACTGTTTCCTTCAAACTAGATGGAAAATAATATTTGAGGCAAAGTTCAAAGAACGCGCGGCCATCACGTGGTCATCTACTTCCTGCATCCTTTCCGTCTGTAAAAAAAAATCTGAATAAAACTCAGTCAATCTATATACTATAAAGCTCGATGTAGTGACTGACTGACTCACTGACATAAATGTTGAGGCATTTCCCGGCGTCTTACCCGGGTATACTTGAATTGAAGCTCTCTGTCTGAAACCTCCAGAAAAATTCACAAAAGTTTACGTTTTTCACTCATAAACAAGATGGCGGCCTTTTTACCCCAAAACTTCCCCAATGTCCCCAATGGAAAAAATCACTAAAAAGTAATTTTTATTACCCAAGTTGAAGAAAATATTTAGTAAAATGTCCAAACATTCACAGTTCTACACGTGTAACAAACGCGCACCTTATATATGAATTTCAGCTTAATAACTCAAACATTTGTGCTATCGGGGGCTCAAAAACTGAAAATTTTAAAAATGAAAAATTTAAAAAACTGATCTAATCTACTCAAGTGATGTATCAATTTAAAGCCATTTCTCTGCTGAAACTAAATACAATATCAAATTTTGAACAGGATAAATATTAAGGGGTATGCTCCTAAAACAAAACAAAAAACTCCTAAAACCAGTAAAAGGGTAGTACAAAAATAAAACTTACAAGTGGAGCATCAAACTATAGCTATTTATCTCAAAAATTACATTTTACCTTTACATCTTGGAAGAGACAACGTTTAAGGGTTCTGCCCCCCCCCCCCCCGAATAAAAAGAAGCTCCAAAACCCAAAATTGAGTACTAATGTCAAACTAATACACTCAAGTGGGGTATCAAAATAAAAGTATTTTTCTCTTAAATACTAATTTACCATCAGATTTGAGAAAAGTCTATGTTTAGGGGTTCCGCTGCCCCAAAAACCAAAATTAATGGTCATACTGGTTAAAAATCCTGACGAGGCAGAGGGCCGATCTTTCTCACGAGGCGACATGCCGAGATCCACAAATGGACTGTAGCAGTATCTTGGTGAGGCCGCAAGCCGAACTTTCCCCGGCGAGGCCGTAGGCCGAGTTCCATAACTGCCTGTAGAAGAGCGTCTTGGCGAGGCCGCAGGCCGAGTTCCTCAAATGGGACTGTAGCAGAGTGTCTTGGTGAGACCGCAAGCCGAACCTTCCCCCGCGAGGCCTGTAGCAGAGCGTCTTGGCGTGGCCGAAGGCCGAGCTCCCCCATATCTGTGCAGGTGACCCATATCTCACGAGCACAGCGAGTGACGACGGGGTTGGCATGCGAAGCGGGCAGGGGTGTCTCCTAGTTTCTGAATAAAATTGGTTTGATTTCGGTTATTTTATCATTGTGTCTTGTTATAACTTAGTGTTTTAATAGAGAAAAAGAAAGACTACGACAGTCTGTGTTAGAGGAAGTATAAAAATTTATACAAATAGAATCACTGCGGATGTTAAGGTTCCTAAAACACCTATCACAAGTGTACATGGAGAACTGTGGTAAGTGAAAGAAATTTTTTAAATAATACACATCATTTAGGCCTAGATTATTTTCCTCGAGCCATTTGTGCCATGTGTTAATATAAATTAATCAAACGTCTTCTGCGTTTTGTCCCCGCATTGCCAATTATCTTCTATTGTCTAAAACTGTAACAATGCCATGAGTAAACTGAAAAATACTAAATTAAAATGGTAAAGTGTTTAGCAAAGCCCGTCTTCAACCTTATGGTAGCGCTATCAGCGTTCACGGAGTGAATGTGACGAATGCTGCAGTCGCACACCGTTCACACACCTTACTTCACTAATCTATGCGATACATTTCCTACAGCAAAAGTATACCCACATTCGTATTTGGTGACTAATCGTTAAAATGAATAAGTGAAACCAGTTTGATATTAACTCCACGTTAGACCAAACTATTTACATTATCATAATCCGGGTAGGACCGTGTCTGATTGCTATGTACACTAATTAGATGTTGTCGACGTTTCGAGTGCATTGCAGCCCTCATCTTCAGGGTGACATACTCATCACCAGGTACATTACATATACTCTGTGGATCTAGTAACAGAGTGTGTTGCCCTGAAGATGAAACTGCAATGCACTTGAAACGTCGGCAATATGTACATAGCGTGCATACAAGGTGAAAAAAATATAGAAACGCTGTCACAGCTTTTATATGACTTAACATATAAAAGTGAAATCTTGCACATCATCTTGGTCACAAAAACCTACTTTTTCATACCATTAGTGACTTTTTATCCTTTCACTGGTACGGCCCATGAGGAGTTGAACGAACATCTTAAATCTAAGCCAAGTTTGGTATTCAATGAAAGGTCTATTTAAGAGAATTAATTGTCGCAAACTGGACTTGGAAAGAATTATCCTTTACAGAGTAGCGGTCATTCGAATGTCATGACGAACAAATTGTCTTGTGAAGTAACTAATTTGTATGGTTATTTTTCCATACATAATTTGATAATTTAATTTCTTTTAGCAATTGTGTTTAAGACTTTTATCTGTTCTAAAGACTTGGATATAAATCAGTCTTTTAACTGTGTCGCCAATATTCCTTTTTTGTCTCTTAATCTGTCCACTTTAAATTATCTACAAGCAGTAATAAGCGCCCTATTAAATTGGCCAAATTGAAAGGTTCAAAAATGTGAAAAGGGACGTAGAAAATAGAGGGTTGAGTAAGATGAATAAAATAATGTGGTAATGAAAGATCGATATATGAGAAATTTTGGTGATAAGATATAATTTTTAAAAATAGTCTATATGTTTACTATGTGTTTACAGTATTTATTTTGTATTGTATAACACTTTTAGGGCGTATTTATGTAACAATTTGTGTTTTGTTTTTGGGTTTAATCAAATGTTTATTAATGTAAATAGTTCATAAATGTATCGATAGTTAAAAGTATAACTTCTAATTATATGTTTCAAGGATCTTTATAAGCATGTGCCATCAATACAATTTGCTTGTCTCTGTATCTGCTCAGGTACAGTATATAGTATCTATAAATATTGATTATATTCAGTCGGTATAAAATAAGTCAATCAATTTGGCTATTGAAAGGTTTAAAAATATTAAGCCCTAATAAAAATTTTTAAAAATAATGAGCTTATGAGAGGGATGTATCGAGAAATCGTGGTGAATAAATTCTGTATAGTATGTATGTCTAAATTATACGTTATATTTTATAGTTCCTCGTGGTGTAATATCACTGAAAATGCCCAAGCTAACTGCAGAATAAATATTTTGGTTTTCTTATCATCCATCGTTATTTTATCTTCCTTAAACAATTAATTGTTTCATAATTTAATTTGATAAATTATAATAAATGTTTCATAAACTTGTTTATTAAGAATCCCCTTTATTTAGAAGTGCATAAAATAGTTTTCATTTGCTCAACGTATAACTTATGTATTAGAAGAATTTTGCTAAAATTCAAACAAGAGGATGTATAGGGTCAAAATACGCGGAGTAAATGCAACTCAGTGAACGTAAGCGGGGGTAGGCCTATTTCGGGCCTTGCCCTCAGTGCCCTGTCTGACTGTCGGTTGGAGTTTCGTCTGTCCATTCTGTATTCCTCCCTCCACTGTGGGAAAACGGGAATCCCGCACTATGATCTGGCAACGCCGTGCCAGTTAGCGACCCTCTCAACGCCTTCATTTTGAGAAATACCACGAACTGCCCGTTTCATTATTTCCTATACCGTGGGGCTTCTGTATCTGTCTATATTCTGTGATAGTACTAATAATATTCTTAGCGTCCAAAAATGTAAGTAAATTTTTGACTTATTTAGAAGATTAAAGCAGGATTCTTTGAAAATACTCAACAGTATTTTAATTCAATGTTATTATTTATTAACATAGATTTTATATCCAAATTTTAAATAAATAAATTATAGAAAGTGAATACTTTTAGTAAATAATGAATCGATCAATATTAATTTAATCTTTTGTGATATCGCTAACCAGTGGTGTCAACTGTAGAAAGATAATCTTAAATTCCATCTTAAAATAGGTAATTTGTTACATCAATTTATTGAAGTATTTGTTAAATTATATGATTTATAAGCCTACATAAAAAATTACTTTATACTTCTTTGTATTAAGTTTATAAATAATATCTTTATAAAAACAGCTTAATTTAGTATAAATATAACTATTTCAGTTTTAAAGATAAAATAATAATATTAATTTAATTATTTTTAAAGTCGTATTATGACGAATATTTTACTAAAAAACGTAACATAAGAATGTAGTTATGATAATGATTTTAATATTAAAATTGACAAGTAAAACACGTGATTGTATACAATGATGTTTAGTAGTTAAAAGCAAATTTTTATTAGGTATTTTTTGTATTGGTCTAAACTCTATTTACGGATAGTAAATTATCTGCTTAATCAAATTTAATTTTCAGTATATACATTCTAATCAAATATACATTTTATTTATTTCATTATCACTTTCATTTTATTAATAATTAAATAATATTAGCAACAATAAAGTTTAATATTTTATTTTAGTTCATAATGAACATAAGTATTTACCACGTCAAACACAATTACCGTAGGGTAAAATATTTACAAAAACAAATGAGTTTGGTAAATAGTTACGTAATTATATAAATGTATATCAAAATGAATCAATTAGCCCAAATACGAGGTCAATTATTTATTACATTATAAGATTTTACTAGAAAAAATATAGGACCTCAAAGACGATAAAACAGAAGCTATAAAATCACCATATAATATAAATAACGTTAAAATTTTAGTTTTTAATTCAATAAATCGAATATGCTTTACTCGTTATGTTTTCATAACTATATTATAAGTAGAAAGTCTACTAATTACGGAATGTACTGTCCTCTACAATTTCTTATTAAAATCATACCCAAACGAACACTATAAAACACCACATCTTGGGTGTTGTAAAATATAAAAACCTTGCAGAATTCTTTAATTAAGTTTATTCTAAGTCTCGCCAATACTCAAAGCTTAACCTTTACATCACGTTACATGTTAAAAATGAAATATCTCCTTTACAAATTGTGATAGTCTATTAATAGTGTGTCATAATTTCCTGTTTGAAATGAACAGGATGTACACTATTGATATAAACCTTCAAAGGTAAATAAAATATATTTAAAAAACAAACCAAGTAGATTTAACTTATATATAAGAAAGATGCATAAAATCTCATTGAAACGAATAAACGTTTTAAAGCTAACCAACAAATATAAAAAGTAATAAAGTTATAAAATGCGATCTATTTTAAAAAATGTGTATGAGAAAATTAACTTTACAAATATTTGTTTAACTTATTTATACATAGTCAAAGGTCCTTTATCTTAAGGATTATTGAAGAACTGAGTTAGGCGAATACTAAATAGCAGGATCTGTAGAAATGTAGTTACTAATTACTAACAGTACTTAACTAGTATTCCACATTCTAACATTCTAAAAAACTAAATGGATAGGTAACTAGGTTACACGAATGTGTTATTGAACATGATAATTTATGTTAATTAATTCCAATTACTGTTTTATACTAATAATATCGACATGGTCTCCGACAAGGGTTGCTATCGGATTGGGTACTTATAGAGAAGTCTGAGGTGTCCATTTTGGCTGGTAGTCAGGATTCGGATGTTTTGTACAGAAGATAACTAAGTATTAGGCTTGTAATTAGCTCAGAATCATACTAATATTACTTTCTTCAGTATCCATTTAAAAATGTGATTTCCATTACAGTCCGGGCTTTTGTTAATAAGTTATTCTTCTTAAGGAAAAGTCAGCCTTATATAGTAACAATGACTACACTCGTTTATATACACTAATCATGCTCATTTTCACCTCACGTTTACCCATATGCCTTCGGCGTCTTATTACTTATTGATAAAGAATAATAATAAATATAAAAATAGTTATATAATAAATATAACATAATAAATATATCAACTAATTAAAATCTTTACATTCAATCAAAGAACACCGTTGGTTGTCAGATAGTTTGTGAGTCCATAAGATTTAGTCGGAACGTGCTTAGAACTATTTCCAACATGGTGTTTAAAGTTTGGGAAATAGGCGTTTCAAAGGATACGTGGTCCAGACTACTTGGTATTCTTGGACACACGTTGACATCTTACCAAAAACACTCTAAGTTTCTTCTTTAACTGAATATGTTTACCAAGTTTAGAAACAAAGAACATGTTTTAATCAGATACAAATTTAAATATAGAAAATTTGAAAAGTATTTCCAAGCTTTGTTTTTGAACTCAAAATAAATCTATATAATTGAAAACCTTACACGTTGCCAGCAGACAATGTAAATATCACTTTGTAATTAAATATAGAATTTATGATTTAAACAATTATTTGGAGTATGAACAGCATTCAAATAGTAATGCAGCTTAATTATATACTACAATACAATATTGAAGGAAGTGTAATAAAAATGCAACTAATTTATGAATAAAATAGTGAATTATAAAACAAAAGAATATAGTAAATCTAAGGACTACGAAGTGAATACATGGGTGTAGCATATATGATTAAGCTTAAGTAATGATGCAAATGAACCTAAGCATACCGTTTTCAATTATAGACGCTGTTTATTTATTAGCGATATTTACTAGATTCTTTAGAATTTTCTAGAAAGTTATCATTTTGGAGCAATAACTTATAAGGGAAATCTGAACAACCTTTTTTTAAAAATTCCTTACCAATTCAATATTCCTATATTAAGAAAACTCTTTTTGGTCAAAGAAGTTTGTCCATAATATGAGTGCTTCAATTGGAATGTGACCACCTCAGAAGTTGTCAAATTGTTTGCCAAGTCCACAGCCTCATAAAACAAAATCCACTTGATAGGAAACTACAAGATTGGTCTAAGAAGTTTCATTCCTCAGTAAACACGTTTCGGCCTTTGGATTAGTTTTGCGGTAGTTAAGATTACTGTTTACTGATCAGACACATGGAGTATCTCTATATGTATTGTTAAGCAAGATTGAATAGACATTTAAATGTGAAATTACTTTTTACTAACATATTTCACAAGTAAAATAATAATTAAAAATAAAATAGATGCCTCAGAATTTTTAAATAAAAAAATACTATTAGATTATTATTTAGCAAAAAATATTCAAGAAGTTGGATTTATTTTGCATTTTGGAATCTACGACGTTTTTGAGGCTAATCCCTAACTGGGAATATCACCAGAAAATCATTCGTATATAATAGAATTTATAAGTCCCAAGTATATAATAGTACCCCTTTTCTTTTATTAAGATATAAATAACTTTAAAAATAAGTAAAAAACTCTATGAAAAAATTTTATAACGAATGTACCATACAAATTTAAACATTTTGTTTTAATTGTTCATTGGAGTTTTGGATTGCTGTCATTGTTACTAAATATTTGTCGCAAGTTATAAATACATTATACTATTTTTTAACGCTTTGATACGGAGATAAAGTGGATACAACCATGCATTATATAAAAGTAACAATTAATAATTAAATTAACATGTTACCACAATCTATTCAACTCTCAAATATGACGATATGTATCAGATAAGTGGCATCAGAAGTTACACACATATTGGTGATTCTCACACTTCCGTTGTTACACAGTAGCCTTGTAAACACACTAAACAACGGTTAACCAACACAGCAAATGATTAAAATTACATATTTAAACCCCGGACAGACGATATATATATATATACTATCGCGTATTAATAAGTAAATTTGTCCACTAGAGAACTAGACGATGCGTTTTAAATCAAAATATCCATCATCGTGTCATTTGTCTCTATTGAGTTGAACACACGCGTAAAAAATATTATGGCACGTACTTATATAGTCCTGTGTGCGATTGGTAGACAAGAACTAGAGTACACTTTAGTTATATCCAGTTTTTATTTTATTATTTTATATAGGTGAAGGACTAGCTAAAGTGTACTCCAGTTAAATTACACTGTTGAACTTTTAATAATTGGCCTTTTCTAATTATAAGTGAAGTTCAGTTACTTGCTTTGATTGTTCCTTATGCTCTCGTAATAAAGGACCATTTTCACCCACCATATGTGATATCTCTTGGTCTTACTTAACCTTACTTATGTGATCATTCAATTCTAAGGAGGTTTTTGGCCTCTCTAACAACTCTTCGCCATGCGTCTCGTCCTGCATCTTCTCTAGTGTTACATTCAGCATTCTTATGCCTTTCATTATTTGCTTTCACCACCGTAGTCTTGGACGTCCTAGTGGCCATCTACCTTGTGGAACACTTTCTTTTACGATCCTTAGTATGGAGTCTAGCTCCATTCTCTTCATGTGGCCATCCCATCTTAGCTTTTAAATTTAATTTTGGGTAGAAATGTCAGGGTTTTGGTAGATATCTCTTAGTTCTTTATTGGCTCTTATTCTCTAAGTTCCTTGTTCGTTGACTGGGCCAAATGTCGTGCGCTGTATTTTATTTTCAAGCTCTATAAGTTTATTTTCAGTTAAGTTTTTTTTTTACTAAGATCGGTTTAATATAATAGGTAATACTATGCTTATGTAAATGCTTAATAATTATAATCATTATAATATTAAATATAATAAGTTTTGTCTTTTTCAGAAGCTCAATTTTTAATTGTGTGCATCCGTTAGTGATATTATTCTTTCCAATAACAATTACATCACTCTTCTCTTCACTTACTTTATCCCTCTAATACGTAAGTGGTTATACTATTTCTCTAATTCACAATGAACATTAGTACAAAACTTAATTTTGAAACAAATAAAACCTTATACTTGTTTTATATATATTTGGAAGTTTCGTTTGTTAAAGTAAATAAAACAGGATATTCAATTATTTTTTTTATTGGTTATCTTTTCTGTAGTTGTATTACATAGTGTGGCAATGAGTACTACGTCATTAAAATTATCATAAATTACACGTATTAAAATGCACTAGAATATTAGTTTTTCAGAATTAACTGTTTGAATAATATAAGTTAGGCTTAAAAAAACCATCTTAAAAACACATTATATGGATTTTATTTTAGATTTACTTAATCTCTTACTATAAGTGAGGCTCTTAATCGTAAGTATTTCTAATATTATTTATTTCTACCTTAATAAATTTCTAATACTATTTAGCAAATTTCACATTGATTAGCTTTAGTTATCATAGTAAGTGGTAAATCCTCAAATAAAAGAAAATAAAAGCAAAATATTTGTACTTATTCAGTATTATTGTTCATATTATATTGACGATATTTCCTTAGATTCCAGGTGAATTGCTAATAAAATACTTTGAATAGTAATTAAAAAAATATTTCCATTAAACATATACCCAAACGCAGAAATAATTTATATGCTCTAACATATGACAACTAATAATTAAGTATCACCGTTTTTACTAAAAAACCCATGTTATATTTAGAAAAGTATTTTCATTCTTGAGTTGCATACATTAACAATGTTATATTTTTAAGTAAATTGTTTACGTTATACTTGATATTAATGTTGTTTTTAAAGAGGGGTTTTTTATTAGTTACACTGATTTGAATAATAAAAAACCAAATAAAAATATACCAATAATAGTTAATATTTTTATATTAAAAACTTTGTTTGATTTAAATTTACTATTGATATAATAGGCAAAATCAATAATATCACTATTTAACTTCTCATTAATAAATTAAGTACACAACATAATAAAACGTGGGATGAAGTCAACAACAGCTCAATTATTCTTTCATGGTTAAATGAAGTAGGCTTGTTGAAATAAGGTTGCAGAGGTTCAAACACTCTTAAATAAACACTGGTGTTGGTCAACAAGTGGAGTCCCAAGCTGGTCTACACAAACACTTGGGAGGGAACTTTGACGTGAACCACGACAGATTGAAACACTCCAACTCCAGATGTTAGCTTGGCCGTTGTTAACTTTGTTGTCCAGAACAAATACAGCTACTAACTTTACTGAGTATCGTATTAACACTTCGTGGTTCAGATTCCACGCTAAACTTAATGTAAACTATTTGTCCCGGAACTATTGATAAATAGTCCTTACTTAAGAACAGTCAATCTTGGTTAATAGCATTGACAACTGTCATTCGCTACCCATATTCACCCACTTTGTTGTGATCAGCATATTATTTTTAAAGTGTGTAAATATAACAGTTTTAACTGTACATATAACCTAAAAGTAAAAAATAATTGATATGTACTAGCAGATAGTAATTATTATATAATTACATAAGAAGGTAAACCTTATAGGCAAGATTTCGAACAGTACTTGAGTCTTCACACACTGTCTAGTGCAAGTTCTTTCTAAAGCAAAGTTTGTATGAGACAGTAGTGCCTTGCAGCAAGTAAACATCAACTAGGTAACAAAAAAGATAAATTTTTAACGTAAGCGTTTATCTTGCTATTTATTAAACAATTTTTTTTCAATATACAAATTCATTGCTAGCAGTATTATTAAAATATACAGCATTCTTAAACTCAGTGGGTTACAGGATCAATAAATATTGTGGGAAGTTTGCATTTTAAATATGCAATTTTAAAAGAGATTGAAACTTAATACTCGATCAAACATATCAATATCGTAACTCTTAACGCCATTTTGATTGCAATTAAATAATGTACATTGTTCATTTTTATTATATTATATAGTTTGTTGTAAGTAATAAAGTTAAATTTGATAGAACGTATGTTCATATTTAATCTTTACTCATAGGCAAACTCTTGTTCATGTTTTCCATAAACCGTTTGGTATTTACTGTGAAAAATATTAGGACGCTCATTTTGCTAATGTAGGAACAAATATGAAATATATATATATATATATATATATATATATACTCTTAAGATTTACTTGTTGTAAGAAGATATATAATTATTCTTTAAGGCCATATAATAAATTACTTTAAAGGAACTCTAAATTTAGATTTTAGTCATGATGTCATAACATCAATATAACAACTGAAATTATGCTCCTTAATTTTATTGTAATCGTAAGGCTATCAAAATAACATCTCATCACCTATATAATATTATTGAAAATGTATTATACAAATCTTTAATTTAGAACAAGTTAAATTCAATGTTTATCTGATGACAGAAGCGAGTTAGATTGAGCGTGCCGTTGTCAGATATGGAATAAGTGTATGCATGCGTGAAATATTATTGTTAACATTTTCATCATAGCTAATATGTCGAAAACTTTTGTACTCCTTTTCTTCTTCTCTTTAAAAGGAAGTATGTAGATATGTATATATATTTACCTTTATTCCCTAATTATAAACATTTAAATACATATAAAATATGAATACTTTAATACAGTAGGGAGTGGTAAGATTTAGTGTTAATAACTCCAAAAATATTTGTCTTTACTAAGTAGTATGAACAGAAATACAAGTGTAGTAAGAAATTATGGAAGTAATTTTTCATAAGCCCAATTAAATACTACATTACTTGTTATTGATAGTTAAAGCAAGCATTTTGTATAAACAGCAGTACAGACATAATATTAATAGTTGTATTTCCTTACTTCTTATGCTTATAAAAAAACGCCACAAAAACAGAGACAAGAAAAAAACACAAAAAAACTAATAATATAACGATAACGGTTAAGAGCCATAACAAATAAAGTCCACTAAACAAGTGACTTTACTTCCCTAAATTAAATGTTAAATATGTGAAATCTTATGTATGAGAGGGGATAAAAACATTACATACTTAAATAAAAAAAATCATTTAATTGAAATTAAACAATATTACATATGTTAAGAAAAACTTAAAAATGTACATTAGTTAAGAAAAGTTTAATATGTGTCCATATTTAGCCTTGTACTAATATTTTTAAATTTAAAACCATTAAAATAAGAACAAGAATAAGAATAGTTTAATTTCCTGCAAAAACATACTACAGATACAGTTTCAATTTAAAATATATACAGGAATTTCTACCCATCGCTGCCAGTAAAGATGGTTAGTACATCAAAAATTTCTCTTTTACATCACTTTCTAGTGAGTCAGGCTCAATCAATGTTCATTTCATTTACACACGAGCGGCGTATCTGTGGCGATTGATATACTTAATATTTAACTGAACAACATGACGTAATATAATTAAGTCTGAAAAAATCTTAGTATCAGTAATAAATAATCACAATAACAAGCATTTATTAATCTAACAAAAACATACAACTGAAATAACTTTTTAAAAACTATTGTAAATATTTGGAAGGGTGTCAATATTGTCAAAAGTGAAAAACCATTGTTTAATCCTTTTTGAAAAGTATTTACTAACATTACATTTCCTAAGATCAGTTGGTAACTGATTATATACTTTCGGTCCAACAAAGAGGAAACAGTTTTTAAAACAAGTTCTAACAATCTTTGGTTGTCTGACATTATTCAATGCATTCCCTCTAGTGTTGTAGTAGCTTTGAAAATTTTCTCTGTTACCACTTCGTATATAAAATTCTTTCAGGACTTTGTAAATAAAAAGATGCCTAAGCGGTAATATGTTCAATTGTTGGAAAAGTGGGAAGGAAGGATGGTGCTTATTTTTTCCAAGAATAATACGTGTGAAATATTTCTGAGTTTTTACTATTAGTTCGAGGGTTGATAGTTCGAGGAACACCCTGCTCTATTTTCCTTGTGTTGCTTATTTCATTTTTGATTTTGACTCGTTGCATTCGATTCCGTAAATAACTTACAAACCAGTCAAGAGCAACGCCTCTGACCCCCGCATTCTCCAGTTTTGTTACTAGCACATCATGATTTACGTGATCAAAAGCTTTGGAAAAGTCTACAAAGATACCAGCAACCTTTAATTGATTATTCATAGCATTGAATATTCCTTTTGTAAATATAGCAAGTGCATCCTCTGTACTCTTTCCGGTCGTGAATCCATATTGAGCTACATCAAAGAAATTGTTATTATTTAAGAAGCTCGAAAGTGTAACCCTCATAACCTTCTCAAATATTTTAGAGAAAACCGAAAGAAGTGCAATTGGCCTGTAGTTATTTAATAGCTCATCCTGGCCCTTCATTATTATTTATGGTTTTTTAAAATTATCTTATTAGGTTTATATATCTTTGTATACTAACCAAAGATGAAAAATAAACTAGGTGATAGATTTATTACTCCTAGTTTAATAAATGTATCAAATATCACACTTTTATTGAGAATAAGTCTTTATTCAAATTTATAATAAATACTACACTTTTAATTTTTAGTATAATTCAACATAATTTTGAGGTGGCATATTACTTTAACTGAAAACTAATATTTAATTTATAAACATATTACATGGTACAGTATTATGTACAAAAGTATTTTATTTCCATTATCTGTCACAGCCCTGTGAAGTAGATCTGGCTTCAATATGTTCAATTTAAACAGTTAGTTTATATCTAAACAAGTAGAGATGTAAAATTACTCTATAATCATAAAAATATAATGTTGTATGTAACTCAATAAAAAATGGTTTAACGTACATTAGTTATTAACGGTGTAGCTTGATTAGCCATTACTATTCATAAAAGGTCTGACAAGCCCGATATCATAAAACATAAACGTAGCTGAAGGGTAAAACAGAATGTATCATTTACGAGGAAAGGTATAACTAATTTCATTATAATTGGGTTGATGAACTATCTTTGTCTCGTCAAGTATAACTTTTAATTATATGCATGTGATTTTCGTGAAAATGGACATATTTCGGTAACTATGCTGTCATATTGGTAAATAACTATATGTAGTTAAAATAACAATTAATCTTTTTAAAATATAAAAAAACTTTTGAATGTTTTAGCGATGTTTCCTTACGCATTCAATATTTAAAGTGTCCATATTTATTGTAAACGAAATACTATTTGTTTACATTACACTTTCTTATCTGGAGATGTAGATGGATTGAACAATATTTTTAATACGTATAATCAGATTACAAAAGAAAGTACTTGAACTAAATCCCTACATAAAATTACAAATGACGAGAGTCCTTAAATTTGTAGATGCAAGGATCATGATGTATCGATAAAAATGTGATCTACTAAATATAAAAGTTTCATGAATGTTTTCACTATAAAATGAGACAGAAATATGCTGAAATATTGAATGAAACATGACTGAAAATTGGTTATGTAAACGAGGAAGAACCAATAAGCTATTACATATCAGAACACCTTTCAGGCTGATGATACTGTGCATCGACTTTGCATGCTCCATTTGTTTTATGTTATTTATTCGTTTACTATCGATAATCAGTTTGTAGTATGTCGCCGGTTAAGTCAATACCTAAAAGAAAATAGGATTTAAACACATCTATTCGTGTGCTTACAGTTACCATACAATATAAAGTAAATTATTTACTGAACTAAAAATATAAAAATAGGTATTAAATAATCTGGCAACTAATATTAATAATTATTAATTTTATTGTTGCTTGTTATAATTTGTTCACAAATGTATTAGATGATATTTCTTATGTTACATTTATTTTTGTGGTAGTCAATTTGTTTCCATTGTTATTATTACTAATTAAAGATAGTTAAATGTTTAGTGTTACTAGATTCATGATATTTATATGGATGGCAATGATTTTATTAATAGCATTTTAGATTTAACAATTTTTTATACTATTTTGTAAGTTTTTAATGCTATGTTATAATCAGGATTTCCTGTAATGCAGCATTAGTTTTGTAAATAAACAGATGTTTTTTGAAATACCTATAAAAATGTTCTTGAATATAAAATTTATAACATAATAGTTTACTTTTACTATATACACCGAAAGGACGAAGATCATGCTTTCTTTCAATAATTACAAGCATATTAAACAGTAAACATGTAATATTAAAGAATATGGTTGTCTTTATCAATAAAAAGACTAGTATTATAGGTTTATATTTTGTTTTTCTTAAAGTTAAACAGACTAATTAAGTAACTCACCAGTAAAAATGTTTGATTTCATTGAAAGGGGTAGGGGCCTATCTACGGTATGAACTGGACCATAATATTGGTTATGTTATTAAACACGGCTGCTACCCAAGTTGATCACGGATGGCTACCCAATTGTATGACAAATGCTACCCAAGCTAAACAAGGTTGATACCCAAGTTTAATACTCTACTGGCTATCCCCCTAACTGTGTATGAAAAAGTTTCACAGACACATCCACTCGCGGAAGTAAGTTTGGAAAGGAAACTTGCCTGTAAGTAATTTAAAAAATGATTACTAATAATAATATGTAATGAAGTTCTAGAACAAACGTATTTAAAAGTGGGGTTATAAAAGATTGAAATAACATCAATAAACTGAACTTAAATATTGTCAGAATATTACATACTAAAATTGTTGACTGTATAACTTTCAAAGTTTATCCATTTCAAACTTGTATGAGTTCTCTTCGTACGCTTTCACAATGTAGAATACAATCATCAGCTGCAGACTCGGTAGAAACCGAAGTTTCTGTATCTCTTACAGTATATTACTGCGAAAATAAGATGGCCATATTTATCCATACGTTGAAACATAACTTTAACATTATATTTATCTATGTATATAAAAATGTATGTGTTTGTATTGCTGGATATTTGTTTTTAAAATTAATAATTACTATTCTAAATATATAATCTTTAAAGCATGTTTATAATAATAATTTGATGCCTTTTCTGCAACGTGTAGTCAAATTTTACTTTAAATTTTTACTACTATATATTTGAAACAATTTCTAAAAAACAAGCTTTAATTTAGAATAGACGTACTGAAATATTACTTATTTACTCTGCAATTAGTTTTATTTAAGTAATACTTATATTTACTATTTTGACCTCAATACAATTTTGAAAAACTGTAAACTGTTTTTGGTGTATTGTCGTATATATTATAAATATTCGTAAACCTTAAGAAATATCTAGATTTACATTGAATTAAGACAATCATACGTTTTATTTGATGACTGTGTTAAAATCATTAAAATCTGTAAAAGACTAATAGTTTCTAAGGATTTGGCATTTACTTTCAGCCTCTGAGGTAATATAAAGACAATTTAAAACTAAATAGATCTTTAACTGAACAAGTAAACAAGAAATATTTATTATATTTACAATATTTTATTTAAAATTATATATCAGCTTTAAGATACAAATTAATACAGTCTTTCTATAATCCTTAGGGAGTATAGCCAGACAAATTGGATTGTCTGGATTTATTATAATAGGTTTATTTAAGCAGCAAGGGTTGTTTTCTTTGACCCATGAAGGAATGAGAAGGCTGGAGTAGCTCCGTCTATTTCCTTACACCTACCCCCCCCCATACATCCATATTAACCCACACTTATTGACCCATCCTACAGTTTCGTGGCCAACCACTGTAAACTTCAGGTGATACTTTTTTGTTAGCAATCCATTCACGTAAATCATTTAGAATGTTTAAATCAGTTGCTTATTACAGCATTTAGAATTGAAATAAAGTATGAAATAAATAAAAACATTAATATACCTAGACACATATTAAAAATAGTTTTGTAGGTGTGATTTATCATAACTAGAGCTGTTTATATTTTATTTTCTCTACATGGTTGACTCTGCACTCCATTTTTATTCAGTTGTAAGCTGAATCAGGTTTAGAAGGCAAAAGAGAGAGCCATCTTTCGTACTGTGCAGCATTAGACAAGTAAGGTGGAAGGGTTGCCTAATTTGGCAGTGTTTAGAATCATGAACAATATTCTAATTTTCGTAACTATAGCTAAAACAATGACATCTCTATGGCTTCGTAAAAACTATACGTTTGTTTCCATAATACTTGGTAGTTTATGTGTTTACAGTGGAACATTTCTTTATCAGATTTTGACATTAGAGAACTTGTATGAATGTTTTTGATGTATAGATACAGATTTTAATACATTTAATGGCTTTCCAAATAGAGTTATTTTTATTAACAAGTGCAATAAATGAGCATTTAAAGAAAAAAAAACACAGAGTAAAAAACTAGCAATCAAGGTAGATAAAAAGTCTAAAACATACTAATATGATAAAATCATCAACCCTCCTATAAAAGCACACGTGTATGGGAACTTATGATTTTTTTTAGTAAGGATATAACTTGTTATTTTGATTGGAGCAAGTAATATTTAAAATTGGACATCTTACACTGCGTGTCCATTTGACGTAGGACTATTGTTTTATAAATTTATTAATAATACTACTAATTTATGTTTGAATTTTGCTAATACTTAACATTTTCACGTTATAGGTCTAATGTTTATAGTTTAAATGACATTCAAAACTAATACATTAAACTATCATAAATACAACAGCCAACTAATATATTAAAATGTTAATTGATGTTAATCAAATTTAATTTTTCAAGACTAAAATAGGTTTACTTTACCTTCACGTCAAACAGTTCACAGTGTGTGAGGTGAGAATACCAACTACATGTTTCACCGTGAATACGGCATCTTCAGGTTGAAGAACATAAAAAATAAATAAGTCCCAGTGGGATGCGTCACAAATTAATTAAGAAACACAGTTTACACAAAAAAACATCGAACATTAAAACTTTTGGTAGGCCTACCACACACGTTTCACGGTCCACGGCGTGATCGGAAGCAGACTGGAAACAAT
Organism: Stictocephala bisonia; assembly: GCA_035578905.1. Lineage (NCBI taxonomy): Eukaryota > Metazoa > Arthropoda > Insecta > Hemiptera > Membracidae > Stictocephala > Stictocephala bisonia. Next base: position 266,514 of record JAQJVL010000801.1, read on the forward strand.
TCGATTAGGTTACTCCTCTCACCACTCTTCTGTTATCAGTAGGGCAATGGTCGATTTGTCCAGGTCCACTGTTTAGAGACATAATTGTGTTGAAAATAGAATGAGACCTAAATTTTAGTTTTTCATTAAGTACGGAATCTTTTGTATCGTTATTACTAAAACTTTTATAAATTTCGAATTGTTCCAGGGAGTCCAATTTGCTTCCTTTGGTGCAGATATGTAAAATATCTAAGCCATTAGTTAAATCGGCCATGGTGTGATTTTTGTCAACCAAGTGTTGAGCAAAGGTCGACTTTTGTTTGTCTGCTCGGGCGTCAGGGCGGTGTTCCTTATAACGCTGAGCAAAGGTTCGCCCCGTTTGTCCAATATAAAAATTCTGACAGTCCATACAAGAGATTTTATACACTTCGGATTTATATGTTTTGTTTTCGATGGACTTTTTTAATGACAACACATGTTTTGTTTTGTTTGTAGTTCTGAAGACTAGTTGGAGGCCATGTTTTTTGAAATCCCTCTTTAGGCTATTCTGGATTAAATGATTATATTCCACACACACGTATTTATTTTCTTGGGGTCCAGTAACTAAAACTGTATTATCTTTATTTTTGTGTTTGGAAAAGATCCTGTCAATTATACTGCTTTCTTGTCCGTTGGAAATCGCTATATGTTTTATTAAGTTTAATTCTTTGCTATAATCAGTAGGCGATAAGGGAAATTTTAGCATTCTGTGAGTTAGGCTATTAAAAGCAGCAAGTTTCTGTGACATTGGATGGTAGGAAGTAGCAAGTATTGTTTGGCTCGAAGTTGTCGGCTTCCTGTAAATGCTATAATGGAACTTGTTGTCTTTCTTTTCAATAATTATATCTAAAAAATTGATTTTTCCATCTTGTTCAGTGTCTAAGGTGAATTTGAGTTTGGGCGTTATGCTGTTTAAGTAATTTAGTAATAGATTCAGCTGTCTTGTGTTCCCATTGAATAACATAATGGTATCATCTACATAACGGTTGTATAATGAGATCTTATTTCTGTATTTATTATTTTCGGAAAAAATAAATTCATTTTCAATATAGTTGAGATAGATGTCAGATAAGATACCAGATAACGGCGAACCCATGGCTAGGCCGTCCGGTTGGGAGTAATATTTGCCTTCAAATGTAAAATAATTCTGTTTTAACACTTCGTTCAGTAGGATTACAAGTTCTAAAATGGCTTCAGGCAATAGGGTGGAGTTCTTTGATAAATTATCTTGGATTAATTCTATGGTTTTGACAGTTGGTACATTAGTGTATAAGTTTACTACATCGAAAGATGCTAGGATTTGATGCATTTGAATATTAATATCTTTTGTATTATGGATAAATTCAAACGAGTTTTTCAGACTGTAGTTATTATTTAGTTTAATGTGGTTACGCAGAATTTTTTCCATCTTTTTCGCTATTTTATAGGTGGGTGCAGAAGTGAAATCTATTAATGGTCTGATTGGTATTCCGGTTTTATGAACTTTACGCAAGCCTTTGAATCTAGGTGCAGAGGGGTTCATTACTTTTAAGTATTTTGCTTCATATTTGGTAAAAATTAATTTCGACTCATTAATTAACTTTTTTATTTTCCTTTGATAGGTTTTTGTAGGATCTTTAGTGAGTGGTGTGATATTATTTGCTATTAAAAAATCGTCTACCTTTTTGACATAATTGACTTTGTTCAGAATGACGGTAGTATTTCCCTTATCCCGAAATTTATAAAAGTTTTAGTAATAACAATACAACAGATTCCGTACTTAATGAAAAACTAAAATTTAGGTCTCATTCTATTTTCAACACAATTATGTCTCTAAACAGTGGACCTGGACAAATCGACCATTGCCCTACTGATAACAGAAGAGTGGTGGGAGGAGTAACCTAATCGAATTGTTTCCAGTCTGCTTCCGATCACGCCGTGGACCGTAAAATGTGTGTGGTAGGCCTACCAAAAGTTTTAATGTTCGATGTTTTTTTGTGTAAACTGTGTTTCTTAATTAATTTGTGACGCATCCCACTGGGACCTATTTATTTTTTATGTTCTTCAACCTGAAGATGCCGTATCCACGGCGAAACATGTAGTTGGTATTCTCACCTCACACACTGTGAACTGTTTGACGTGAAGGTAAAGTAAACCTATTTTAGTCTATTTACAACAGTTCAGGAGCTACGAAATGAATTTTAATAATTTTTCAAAATATACATGTTTACATGATCAAATCAAATCAAATATCTTTATTGTTGTTGACAATATAATTGCATAACAAACGTCATTACATTAAATTGAAATAAATGAGCTTATGAATACATTTAATAAATAAAAACAATTGGTAAACAAACTAAATATTGTCATTAAAATATTCCACTAGACTGTAATATTCTTTTTCAATAAGAAGTGCCTTGAGATTCTTTTTAAATTTGGGTAAATTTGGTTCTCCTTTTAATCCTGTTGGCAGTTTATTAGATAATTTGTTGCATGAATAGTAAACGTGTTTTTCAAAATGAGAAGATAAATGGCCAGGAATAGCTAATGAGCATGACTGTGTACTCCTAAGCATATGGTTAGTTGGTGACGCCAAAGGAAAAAGGTTCATATTTTTCTTTAGAAATATTAATGATTCATATATATAAATGCTAGAAAAAGTTAAGAGGTCGTTCGCTCGAAATATGCCTCTGCAAGTTGATGAACTGCAGCTGATATTGAATGTTGTATTAAATTACATTCTGTATCACAATGTTTTTAATGGGTCATTCTAACAAAATAATATTATCTAAGCCAAAAATATAAACGTGAAGTAACTTGAAATATAATAAAGATCTTTAGATGTTTTTGTTTTCTATTATAGTATCAAATACATAAAGTAATTTTCTTTACTTAATAAATTTAATTAAAATATATTGAGCGTTTATTAGATAGGTCCTATCCTCCCAATTATACACATACAGCTGTATTTCTATTAATAACGACATGTATTATGCATATACATAACAATTTCTTTAGTCTTATTGTTATTATTATATTTGATATATTTTGTTGTTTACTTCCTTATTTCAATAGAGCTGTATTTTTTTAGTAAAAATTAAAACTTCTAAGTTTTTAAATTCAAGTTATTTCTAATTTATAAATAGATACGTTACAGAATGGCCTCAAATGTTTATTTTACCTAATTAGTCAATTTACAGTTGTAATTGATGGGACTTAGGAATACCAGATACTATAGATAACCGTTATAATTGGGTGTCAACTTTCCCTTCAATTAAGATCTTTGCCTTCTACTGTAATTTTACGCTAGATCAATTATGCAAGTGTACATAGAAGTTGGTAGGCCATTAACAAAATACTGGTAGGCCCAGTAATATATTTACTCTACTTTATTAATCTTTCACCCCAATATTTGGCTACTTTAGACTTAAAACAAGAATATCTGTTTGAATTTACAAAATAAAATAGTTAAAATATTTTTCATATGCAGTTTTCAACATTTAACATTTATAAACGTTAAATGTCTGCATATTTTATCTAAATCATTAAAATATAATTTAAATAATAACATTTGGTAGAAAAATAGATAACAGAAAATTATTATAAATGTATAAACCAAACGGTGTAATAAAAGGTTTTTTATTTAATGAAACATTTTCAAGAAAAATACTACAGCCAATAAATAAGTATTTAAATAAACTTATAAATAAATACCCCCAAAAGCAGTGTCGGTATATAGAAAATTAATATGGGTTATAGGTTTTCAAATATTTCAGAGGGGAGGCTAATACCTAGCAAGTAACCCTTATCTGCCTTCTATTGAGATGAGAATTGTAAAGGAACATTATACAAAATGCCATTGTCAGTTCAATCCTAATTGGTCCTACACCCATCATAGTATACTAACCAACTGATATGTAATGGGGTTGAGTCGCTTGATGGACAAAATAGTTTCCGAATAAAATTGTAACAGGTTGTAAAATTTAATATGAGGAAACTTATTAATAAAAACTGTTATAAATTCACAAATATTATTATTTAATCATCATGAGCTATTATATATTTCATTTAATAACCTCTCATTTTGGGTCACCATAAACAATATACCGAGGGTTGGGGCTTGTAATGAAAATAATGCTATAATGCTGATTGGGGTTTCGTTAATGGTTTCGAACTCTTAATAACACTATTTCACATTCCATCAAATTTAATTTGTCCCAGAAAGAAAGAATTCATCAAAAGTTCAACGACCATAAGTAATATTTCACATTAATATTTAACATGATTAAAATCTTCTATCATAAGCCATAGTTACAATAAAATATATTTATATAATTAATAGTATTGATTAGATTGTTTAATTAGTGATGGACATCGGGGCTATTTTATTTGACGTTCTCGAACTTATTTACTTATGGTTAAGTAGCACAGACATCAAATTATTGTAGTATCTCCAAATCTAATTACTGAATTAGAATAGTTCGTTGTTCGATAAAAATTTTTCAATAAGTTGAAAAATATATTTTACTAAGCAGTCTATTATTGTTTTATCAGAAGTAACATTAATGTATTAAATATTGAGGTATAGGGAGATAGCATTATGTGGCTCTCTAGGTTCCGTCTCTCGTCACGAACATTTAGGGAAGTTTGAGCAAATAAATTATTTAAATATACGTTAAAATTTTTATATAAATTGGAAGACATTGGGTTTGCTTAGCTAAAAATTTAAAGACTTATAAATAAAATGCTACATGAAATGTTGTAAAAAAAATAAATAAATAAAAAAAAATAAACTCTCAAATAGTAATATGATAGACTGTTATCTATATTAAAATTTAAAAGTATATAAATAATGTCAGTTTTATTTGAAAGCATGTTTAATTTTGAATATATATTAAAAACCATTTGTTTATTGTTATTAATATTGAAAGTATTAATAACAATAAACAAATTTATATTGTAACATATTTATGTTGTGTGACGTTTACTTGCACTGTATGTATACCACCACGTATTATGCTAATTAAAAAAACTATTAATATATTAACGTAGGTCTTAACCTAAGATACAACATAAAAAAACCAAAGCGATACATATACATTTTATTCCTCATAAATAAATTTCTAAATAGTTGTAGTAGAACTAACCAAGAAATATTTATAATCTAATTATAATTTTAACTAACTAAAAATAAAAGTATTATTAGTGCTTATAGCAGCATTCGTTATGTGTTAAATAATTTTTAGAAGAAATTAACAAATTAAAATAAGTAACTAACCAAATTACTAATAATATAGTCTTGCCTTGATTATGCTAAAAAGTAGATGGTCATTATTGAAATTAAAATAAGGACTAAGCAATAAAAATATTATATACTCTCGTACAATTTCAAATATCAGTAATAATCTTTAAATTGTTTATTGTTGTTAGGTATTTACTTTATGAAAGAATTTAAATTATGTTTGGCTGAAAAGATTTTTTCAATATTGTAAAAATAAATGCTACTAATATTTTAAAAGCACCTCAATCGTAAAAGTATAATTGATTGGGCTTGAATTGAATAAAATACAAATTCTTGCTAGAAAGGAGCGTAGTAAAGAATGTCAATGGAGAAGTACTGTGCCCATGGGAGCGCTTTGTAAATATCCAAACTGCAACTTTCTTGAAAACAAAAGAAACCTTTAGATATCTCCCAACATCGTCGAGTTAAATCGTTGCTACAAGAGTAGAGCTTAATACCTAAGGTAAATGGACACACACTGTGCCCCTGCGGGGGCGGGAACTGTGATAACTAAGGTAAATGGGCACATGCTGTGCCCCTGCTGGGGCGGAGACTGTAATAACTGAGGTAAATGGACACAAACTGTGCCCCTGTGGGGGCGGGGACTGTAATAACTAAGTTAAATTGACACACCCTGCGACCCTGTGGGGGAGGGGACTATAATAACTAAGGTAAATTGACACACATTGTGCCCCTGTGAGGGAGGGGATTGTAATAACTGTGTTAAATGGACACGCACTGTGACTCTGCAGGAGAGGGGACTGTAATAACTAGGTGAAATCGACACACACACACTGTGACCCTGCAGGGGAGGGGACTGTAATAACTAAGTTAAATGGACATACACTGTGACTCTGCAGGGGGGGGACTGTTATAACTAAGTTAAATCGACACACACACACTGTGACCCTGCAGGGGAGGGGACTGTAATAACTAAGTTAAATGGACATACACTGTGACTCTGCAGGGGGGGGACTGTTATAACTAAGTTAAATCGACACACACACTGTGACCCTGCAGGGGAGGGGACTGTAATAACTAAGTTAAATGGACACACACAGTGCTCTTGCTGGTGCGGGGACTGTAATAACTAAGGTAAATGGATACACACTGTGCCCCTGTGGGGGAGGGGACTATAATAACTAAGTTAAATGGACACACACTGTGACTCTGCAGGAGAGGGGACTGTAATAACTAGGTGAAATGGACTCATACTGTGGCCCTGTGGGAGCGGTAACTGTAATAACTAAGTTAAATGGACACACACTGTGCTCTTACTGGTGCGGGGACTGTAATAACTAAGGTAAATGGACACACACTGTGACCCTGGGGGAGGGGACTGTAATAACTAAGTTAAATGGACACACACTGTAACTCTGCAGGAGAGGGGACTGTAATAACTAAGGTAAATGGACACACACTGTGCTATTGCTGGTGCGGGGACTGTAATAACTAAGGTAAATGGACACACACTGTGACCCTGGGGGAGGGGACTGTAATAACTAAGTTAAATGGACACACACTGTGACTCTGCAGGAGAGGGGACTGTAATGACTAGGTGAAATGGACACACACTGTGACCCTGTGGGGGCTGGGACTGTAATAACTAAGGTAAATGGACACACACTGTGCTCCTGTGGGGGAGAGCACTGTAATAACTAAGGTAAACGTACACACACACTGTGCTCCTGTGGGGGTGGTGACTGTAATAACTAAGGTAAATGGACACACACTGTGCTCCTGTGGGGGAGAGCACTGTAATAACTAAGGTAAACGGACACACACTGTGCTCCTGTGGGGGAGAGCACTGTAATAACTAAGGTAAACGGACACACACTGTGCTCCTGTGGGGGAGAGCACTGTAATAACTAAGGTAAACGGACACACACTGTGCTCCTGTGGGGGAGAGCACTGTAATAACTAAGGTAAACGGACACACACTGTGCTCCTGTGGGGGAGAGCACTGTAATAACTAAGGTAAACGGACACACACTGTGCTCCTGTGGGGGAGAGCACTGTAATAACTAAGGTAAACGGACACACACTGTGCTCCTGTGGGGGTGGGGACTGTAATAAAAATGTTAATAAATTTAAGGACAACTCCTAGGTAACCTCTAACATTGCTAGTTTAAAGGGTTTTTTTAAGAGTGGAGAGTAGTAACAGAAGAAAATGGAGATACATTGTTTCTCTACAGAGGTGGGGACTGCTATATCATGATTATGATCACTTCAAGATAACCACTAACAGGTTTGGCCTAAATGGTTGTTGCAAGAGTGTAGTTAAGTACTTGAGGTAAATTAAGACACACTATTCTCCTACGAGGATGGGGATTGTAATAACTTTTAACCTTATTTAATTAAGTAATCCTAGCTTACCTCTACTAATTCTAAATTGAAGTGTTGTTGCAAGAATGGAGCGTATTAACTGATTCAAATTGAGATAAATTATGCTCCTGAGTGGGTGGGACTGTAGTAACTTTTACCCTTATTTAATTTTTTGACCACACCTAGCTAATCTGTAACAATACTATTTTAATGGTTTTACTACTTACAACTCCTATCTAAACTTTTACATTGTTAGCCTAAAGGGTTGTTACAAAAGTTGAGTGTAGTAGCTAAGATAAATGGAAACATCATAATCCCCTGAGGTGTTGAGGATTATAGCAACTTTTAACGTTTTTGTGTTTATGGACAAACTCCTCACTTACATATAACATTGTGGGCTTAAAATAACTGTTGCTGCAGTAAAGTGTAGTAGCTGAAGTATATTTATAGTGTAAAAATATTCCAAAACGTTGGTTTGGACCTTAGTATAAAATATTATGTAAATCCAAGTTTTACAACCATAAAGGTTTAGTATATTTATAAAATTTGTAAATAGCATATTATTAAAAATAAAGTGTTATTTCCCTAAAATAAAAAATATATATATGCTTTAAGATCAGCATTATTTTTCTCGCTGTTTCTTTAAAGACAGTTTAACAATATAGCCTATATTACATTATACATATAAGAACTACTGAATAAAATAAGTCCGTGCTATATTCATCCATGTTAATTTAATAATTTACGTACCATTACTTTTTAAAGGAAATTATTAATTTTTACATAAACGTGGGTGAAATAATAACATCGATGTACGTATCCATCAAAATAAATTACTTCCCGCAGAATAAACCCACATATAATGTAGACTAAATTGCTTATGATAATATTCAATATGTCTGGGGAAAACACTAAACCAATTGTTTGTTCTTACAATTAAATCAAACCTCAATCGTTTGCTCTGTGTGGTCTTCTGATTTTTTTTCGACAATGTAACCTTAATTTTTAAATATTAGTGCTACATCGTAAAAAATATAATTAATTAAAATTAAAATTTACACGTTATTATCAATTACCTGATAAAATAGGTATATTTTAAACAATGTATTGTATGAATAAATATATAGTGGATATCGTATTATTTCATATATAAACGTACATTAAGAAAATATATATTTGGAATATTTTGACGAATATAATATATGTTCTAAAACATATACTGCTATTATATATTATAATATTTCAATAACGACAAAAATGAAACAAAATTCTAAATTGAATGTACGATAAAGGTCTCGTCATTTTTGGTGAAAAAATAGAGTTCATGTAAATAGATTTATTACAAATAAATTGTATCGGTAGTTATATAATTACATTAAATATCGATACATAATTAAATCATGTTTGACAATAATTAAATAATAAACTAACAACAAGTCAGTGAGTAAATTTTATTCATTTTGTTTTATTAGTCTTCAGAAAGGTTATATTATAAAAATAATATTGGTTTAGGTTACTTTTTTCTGTCGTGAAAGTTCTTCAATTATATTACTGCTATGTACATTTCATAGCATATAAAGCTTCATCATCAGACTTCCAAAATCGTCACTGTTCAAAACATTAACCACTAAAATTATAAATAATTAAAACATTTAAACACGGGTACGACACATTTGCCGGCCGGCGATAGACACCAACTGATGACTAATGAGACAAATTTGGTCATTAGTTATCAGTTGGTGTCTATCACCGACCGGCAAATGTTGTACTCGTGTTTTAATATGTTTAAATGTTTTATAATTTTAGTGTTTTAATGTTTTAAACAGTGACATTTTTTGAAGCCTGGTGATGAAGTTTTATATGCTTTGAAATGTACATATCTGTAACGTAATTGAAGAACTGTTACGACAGAAAAAGGTAACCTAAATCAGTGTTATTTTTTTGAAAAATAAAAACACAAATAGAAGATACACAAACTAAAGTTTCCATATAATTTAAATTTAAAACATATCTAAATCTGCACTATTGTAAAAGCACAGTAGTTGAATAAATAACTAAAACAATGTTATCCGTTTAGAAGTACAAATCGATACACTGTCATGAATGATGAAGGTGCATCTTTTGTTCCTCTACAGAGAACGGTACAGAGACAACTAGGGTTGTCATTGTACCGTTCTCAGAATAGAGCTATCGCAACGATTTAACATTATATTTAAACATTTGTTGAAAGACACGACTTTTTTTTAATTATTTAATATCAAATTATATTTATAGAAATAGTAAATATAATTCTGTGACCATGTACGCAAAAAAGGTAAACCAACATTTAAAGTAAACCGTTCTGATTTAGTTCCAATATGAATTAATTGAGCCTATATGGGTATCATGTAATATTAATCAACTTTATATGTTTATTATTGTTTTCAAATTAAACAATAAGATTCTGAACAAATAAAAAAATAAACTATTCAACTTATTAAAACCATCTTATTGTCAAAGCAGTTCTACGCATCGTTTGGCTTATTGTGGCCTATATAAATTATAATATAAATATTTCAATTATATATATTCCTTATAAAAAGAAAATACAACTATACCTGGACGTTTCTTTAAGAGCATTAAACTACATTGTAAAATAAATTAATATTTATTCTTGTCTTTGATGGCTTACAAACAAAATAATATTATTTTGAATATTATGTTTAGAATTTACTTCTTCTTAAAACGTGTAGAAACTTAACACACTATGGTTAGCTAAACATATTACATTTATCTGTTGTTTAAAAACATGTAAATGTTAAAGTTGCAGCATAAACTTTAATTACTGCTAAACAACTAACAGAGCGCAATGCCAAACATAAACACAAAGAAATAAATCTAATTACAGATCCCTTATGAGTTGCCTTCTCTAAGGGACATTTACAAACACGTTGCCCAGCGTAAGTATACGTGTTTCCCTTTGAATACGTTGACAGTATGCTAGATATTTTGAGGGAGAAACATGTATTGTAACTAAAATTTCTCAATAAATAATTTAGGTATCAATCATTATAAATACAATGATAAGGGGCAGAATAGTTTGTAATAAGATCCTTTTATTACATGATTTATTCTATTTAAAATTACACCATGAGTTGAGATTACCTATAGTGTTCACAATATTCTATTTATTTTATGATTTCAGGAATATTCAAAATATTCCTGAAATATTTAAGAAGATTAAAGTCCACCATACAAAATTCATTACTGAAATATATAATTACTGAAGATAAATATTTTACTATTGACATATTGTCTCCTGAGTGGTTACTATCAACGTATACACTACTGAAGAAGTCTGCTGTGTCCATGTTGCATGGTAGATAGAATTCATGTTTTGTAGGATAGAGAACTGAGTATTAGGATTGTCAATAAAATTAAAACCATACCAACACTACGTGGTTCAGATTCTACGTAAAGTTGTAGTCCTCTTAATTTCACTTGCTATATTGCTATTAATAAATTGCTATAAGCAAAATCTTACCTTATTTAGTAACCAGACTACACAAGTCATCCACATGCATCCTATCCTCATATGATAATTCATGTTAACCTTCAAATAATCACAAAGATGGTTCGCCGTCTTATATTTAATAATAAACTTAGTATTGGCCTTGTTAATAAAAAAATACCTCTTGTACATCACAATTTACAACAGCAAAAACATTCTACATTAAATTTTAGAAGTATTTATTTTCAGGTAGGCCTTATTAGGTTATACTATTTATTTGTGTAAAGTAAATAAATGTTGAATAATAAAAAAAATATATAGGGAACAATATGTGTTTAATGATTTTTAGCCAAATGTTTCGAGGTATAAAATAGATTATCATTAGGAGAATAGTGATTGAAATATTCTAAACAGAAGCAAAATTAGAGATTAATTAATATGTTCCTTCTTAAATAAGATATTATTTATGCATGCGTGGTAAAATTATCTAAAGCAAGTTAGTATTTTTCTCAATGCATAAATGTTTATATTACGTAATATTTTATTGTTTGGTCTTTCAAATCACCTAGTATTAATCTTCACGCAACATTAGAACAGACTTAGGAAGATATAACTATATTTTTGTATTTACATGTATAATATAAATAGGCATAATACAAATGACTATTTAAAATCCATTAATACAGAGTAGGATTTTAAAATACATGAAATATAATGGACCTTGTACTTTAATTGTGTTATTTTGAGAATAAAAACGTAAACAATTTTAATACAGTTTGTTGTACGTTGAAAATAAATTATTTAAGCTTATATAGATTGTGTTTTATCCAACCAATCCAAATGGGTGTTATAAGATAATCTGGTACGAGATACTCTAAGGTTGTCATGGAAACTAGTCTGCTTGTAAAACTACGGCATTCCTCTCACGACAAGCTTTGATCTTTGTGCAATTTGAAGAGTTTCACAACGTTATTGAAGTTTATATTTTCCACATTAGTAACATTTGAATATATTTTCATATCAACACGTTAAACCACAAAACGTAGGCTAGAAATATTTTTGTATTTTTTTAACCGATACGTATGTTATTCTAATTTTATACTGTTCCAAACTTTAATAACTTAATGTGGTATATTGCTTTTATTTATCATATATCAAATGTTCAAGATGAAAAGTTATTCAAATTAACATATTTACGTAAGCAGTATATTTTATTACCTAATTTAAAAAAAAGTTAATTATGTAAAGCATGTAATTACAAAACGTGCCACATATTTTCTTGTAATAATAAAACAAAGTTAAACCTATATTTAAATAATACTAATTGTATTACTATATAATTGATAATAACAATTTCAATGAAGAACTGTTTTATTGTAATAATTATTGTACCCAAGGATGTTAATTTATTTATAAATTTATTTTTGAATAAGCATCAGCAGTTTAATAATATTTTATTTTACAAAATATTTTTTCGTTTAGTGTTTATTTAAAAGTCTTGTTTTATAATGTTTCTTAACAAGTATACAAGGGTAAAACAACAATGTATTATTTTATGCCTCATCCAAAATCAACTACATAAAATATATGCGAAGTTTAGTTATTACGTTTCCTAAATAATCATAAAAAACAACTTTACAGTCTGAAACAGTTATTCTGTAAAGGATTTTCTACTTATTATTTAATGACTGATTTATGTATCCAATTAGTAGTCACTCAAATATAGCTAAGCAGAAAATGTTACCGAACTTTTTTATTACTTCAATTAATGCCAGCTTCAAATATCATCATTGACGAAACTATTAAATAGTGTAAAAGTTCCGGGGACACTATTTTGAAACACCACCACTCCTGTTAGTGATGTTAGGGTGGGTACACTAGTATTTTTATCAAATGATTTCAAACTTACATCATCCAAAGTAGAAAGTAATGGAAAACATTTTTCTTTTTTTTAATAATAATAATGTTTATTGCATCAAACCTCAAATGAGGTATTACAATATATAATATAATAAATATAATAAAAATTGAGTTAAATCTACATATAAATTACAGTTGTATTAAAAAAAAAATCTTCATGTTGTACAAACACTCTTCTAATAAATAGTTGCATGTATTTTTTTTTTAAATTGTTTCATTTTCATATTTCTTAATTTATAAGGTAATTTATTTTACAATTTAGTAGCCATAAACTCGTGATTTTTTTGTGTTGTTGAGTATTTACATTGTTTAGTTTTCAGTTGATTCGAATGTCTTGTGTCATACTTATGTATATTTTTGTTTTAAGGAAATTTATGTAAGTTGTTGTTGGTGTATAATAAGCTTTTGTAAATGAATAGTGAAGGAAGAGTCATTATTTTTAGTTTTTTGAATAGAGGTCTGCATGACGTTTTAAAAGGTGCTCCACAAATTAGTCTAATTGCTCTTTTTTGAATTTCAAATAATTTAACTGAATTTGAAGACTGTCCCCATAATATTATTCCATAACTCAAAATGGAATGAATATGCGCATAATAAATTTGTATTGATATATCTTCACTCACATTGTACTTTAGTCTCCTTAAACAGTAGATACCTTTGTTCAGTTTTTTATTGTATAATCCACATAATTATTATAAGATATCTTATGACCAAGGATAATTCCTAACAGTTTTATTGGATTTATTGTAAGGTCCTGTCTCAATTTATTTGCGTAGGTAAAATGTATGTCATGTGTTTTGTTTAAATTAAGAATTAATTTATTAGCATTGCACCAATTGATAAATTTCTTAGTAGTAAAATAAATCACTTCTTCTAATTTCTCATATCAATTTGATGTAAATACCAATCCAACATCGTCAGCATATAAGAACTATTTAATATTTGTGGATTTCATATTTTTTTAAAATATCGTTTATGTAAATATTAAAAAGTAATGGACCTAAAGGAGATCCTTGTGGTACACCATATTTAATTTGTTTACCTTCTGAAAGTAGACCATTAATATCTACAAATTGAAATCTATGTTCCAAGTATGATTTCATTAGTTTTAGTGAATTACTATCAAATCCATAGTATTTTAACATTTGGAGAAGAATTTCATGGCTTATACTATCAAATGCTTTTGAGCAATCAAAAATTTATAAGCAAACAACTTTCCCACTTTCAATAATTTATACTTTGAACAGCATCAATTTTACAGTGTTCTTTTCTAAAACCATATTGTTTTTCAGTAAACAGATTATTATCTTTAAAATAAATGTAAATTTGTTCAAACAGTAGTGATTCAAATATTTTTTAAATAGCTGGAACAATAGAGATAGGCCTGTAACTTTTTTATGTGACTTCTCCATTTTTATAGATAGGAATAACTTTTACTTGTTTAAATGTACTTGGATACATTCCTAAGTAAATACATTTATTATATAAGCATGTAAGTACTTCACATATATCAACAGAAGCAAATTGTAATATTTTAGTGTTCATATTGTAAATATCATAAGTTGAACTAGTTTTAATCTTGTTTATGTTCTCATATACCTTTTCAACTGTGAAATGATCAAATTTAAAGATTTTTCTTGAATGAGTAACATATTTTAAGATTTGAATAGGATTTAGTGAATTGTCTGTTGTTATCGATAGAATGAGAGTTTCAACAATTTCCATGAAGTAATTATTGAATCTATCTGCTGAAAGTTGATTAGGAATTGTGTTCTTTTTATAAGTTCCAGGCAAATCTTTCACTATACTCCAAATAGTTTTACATTTGTTTTTACTATTTTGTATACGATTGTTATTATAACTTATTTTTGCGATCTTAAGGTTTATCTTATATTTCTTTTTCAATAATTTGTAGAGATTGTAATTAGCTTCATTTGTTGAATTTTTATTTAATAAATATAGCTTTTTACATTCATTTTTCATATTTCTTAATCTGATAGAATATTATCTATTATTTATTTTAATGTTACTCGTATTTATATAAATCTTTTTCCAAGGAAAAGAATAGTTAACTGCATTCATAAAGAAGTTTTGAAATTCATTGACATTATGATCAATAAATTGTTTAGAGTATATAGATAACCAAGTAATCTGTTTTAATTCATAAATAAAATTTTTTATATTTTTATCTGTAATTGTCCTTCTGAATGCATAATGTGATATTTTAATATTTTCAGATTTACTTTCAATCTTCGCTGATAAGTAGATAGCATTATGGTATGATTCAGGCGTGAATATTATTTTATTTTGGAATTATTTTGGATGAACTGGAGTAAAGATGTTGTCTATCCATGTTCCAGGATTAATGACACCAGGCCTTGTGATTCACCAGGCAAACAAAAACTATTCATTGAACTTTGAAGTTAAAAAACTTCTATACTTGTTCCTCATAATTCAACATTAAAGTCACCTCCAATGAAAATATGACATTTGTATTGGAATACAAACAGTAATATATTGTTTAATATTTTAATAAATTCTGTGTGAATGTATTTTTCTTTATTGTAAGGTCAATATATAGAAATCATAATAGCATTGTATGATTTTATTAAGACAGCAGAAGCTTCACATATACTTTTCTTAGTTCAAATCAAATGTCCCATCGAGTGACTTTGCTTTAGCTTATTACACTGGTATATTGGTCATGTATTATATATAAAACATCAAATTAAATCATAATTAATTAATCACTCTCATTTGTGTCCTGTTTTTGTTTTGTATGATTCTACCTCTTAGAGTGATTGATTAATGTTTTAAATTAATTGATTATTGTAACTAAGCCTACGTGTGAACCATATTTAATCATAACTAATATTCTTTAGTATTGTCATTTATTAATAGGCTATAAGTACATTTAACAACTTATTCACCCATTTTCTAAGAATACTAAATAAATTATCAACAAAAGATTTAATTTCAACAAACTTCCCTTATAATTTCTACCATGTACTCCCACTTTCCTTAAATTTTGTCCCTTATTTAAATAAATTAAGTTACTTTTTATTCTAGATGCGGACTCCTTAATTATTCTTGAGTCTAATGCATTTCCTTAATCTAATGCGGGTCTTAACACTGAGTCCTTTCGACGACAAAGGCTTTTATAACTCTCCCTAGAGCCAACAATGCATAATGAATAGAGTGAATTACTAGGGGCTGATGTTTTCTATTCGTCAGACGTTTTTTAATTGCATTTGTTCCTTAACACTGCACTGTTAATAAAACCTTAGGCCTAAATACTATATGTTTTTTATTCCCAGATTGGCAATATCACGTATGGAACGTTGCGACAAAATTTTACATATTTTAAGGTTACTACAGGTGAGTTTTTTTAATGGCCCAATCGTGTGGGCAACCAAAGAACCTACTGCTTTACATGTAATCTGAATCAATTTTATTTCGTAGGCTTAAGTGGCCGTTGTCATTATAATAACTAAAGTGTCCGGTAATGGCTTCGTTAAGGTGTATCAACAGTACTTACATCACCAAACGTTTCCCCATGCTATGATGTGGCATCCTCAGTTTCAGAGATACCACATCACGGCATGGGTGCAACGTTTGGTGATTTAAATATTGTAGATAACACCTTGACGCAATCGTTACCGGAAAGTTTAGTTATTAGTAAGTTGAATCACTATGTATTGGTCTGATTTTGGAAATATGTCACTATGATTGTAGAAATACAAAATGTTCGTGGTAAGAATAACTTACATGTACTACCTAAGAGTCATAATAATATTACCGGGTTTTCGTGATTAAATTTTGCTTACATTACTTTAATCTAGAGGACTGTATTTTTAATTTACACAATAAATATAAAACGTATTACAGCGCCGTGGTAAAGTTTCCGAGTACATACCCTCTAGGATTATCCAGCCGTGAGCGAATCCCGGGGTTAAGGCATACGACACGTCCTACATGAATTAACATGAAACATTAAGCTTAGTAAAACAGAGATTTGGCATGTACTTCAGATACTTTGTTTTACTTTTCTTCTTTTAAATGAGAACCTGATATTGTCATTAACATTGCCTCATCACATTCCACACAGACTATTGGTTCTTGTGGAAGTAATTATCAGGCAGAGCAGGAGAACCAGAACAGTGAAAGGTGAATATGACTTTTAAAGACTAACGGTATCGCCAGGATTAGATCCTTCACTAAGTCTAATTCATTAATAAAACCCCGGTGCCTTAAAAATATTGGCCTAGCTATTTGAATATTAAATATATATATATATATATATATATATATATATATATATATATATGAATTTTGAATTACATATTAACAAGTTATCGTGATATATTAATATATTTTATAATTGTGACCTTTCAAAAAATGTTTAACTACATTAAGTTCATTGTCGTAAACCCTTAATAATTTTTTTACTCAATATTTTTGTTATCTTATTAAAAATATGTGAAAAGTGTTGTATAATCACTCCGCTTTAAAAAAAAAGCATTATTTTAATAACTGTTGGATGTGGAACTAAATTGTAAGTTTAATGTTTTTTTTTTTTTTCATTACTTGAAATTAAGCCATATAATTATGTTTCGTTGTATAGACAACACATATGTCATATTATATATTTTGGTTGGTCATAAGTAATAAATAGACTATGCGATCGAAAATCCGCTAAAATACAGTCTCTTGACTAGAAATACTACAAAAAAGTTGTTCACCCAATATAGATTTATTACAGGATAAACATTAAATGTTCAAATATAATGGTGACCGATTTTGATTGCCATCTTCACACCAGAGGAATTTATGAAGAATTGAAAAGAAACCTTGATATTGTGTACCTTATTGATTAGTTTATTCTGATTTGAATTAAAATACTGTATTGCGATTTGTGTTTTGTAAAGTAAGCCACAACCTAAACCAAAGTTACGTATCAAACACAACATCAAACGAAAAATAGATAGCAAAAATTCTTCTTGTATCTTTGAATGTTGAGGTTAAACATAAAATATTATATTTTCAGACCTTTAATATTTAAATAAGTGGATTAAACACTATATTACGACTAATAACACTATAAGGCCTGTAATTATTACAGCACACATTTTATAGTAAAAACTATAAAAGCGGTATATTTTTTAAACAAATTTAGAACATATAAGTTAAATAATTTACATGACACTAAAATTTTCTTATAAAAGGGGAAACTTTTACATAAGTTGAGATTAAAAGACTGGCTATAAGTGAAATATTTATTTTTATTAATCAGGACCAGAACATCAATAGTTCAAGGGCTTGTTGTTAACCCTGCATTCTCTCTCTCTCTCTCTCTCTCTCTCTCTCTCTCTCTCTCTCTCTCTCTCTCTCTCTCTCTCTCTCTCTCTCTCTCTCTCTCTCTCTCTCTCTCTCTCTCTCTCTCTCTCTCTCTCTCTCTCTCTCTCTCTCTCTCTCTCTCTCTCTCTCTCTCTCTCTCTCTCTCTCTCTCTCTCTCTCTCTCCCTCTCCCTCTCCCTCTCTCTCTCTCTCTCTCTCTCTCTCTCTCTCTCTCTCTCTCTCTCTCTCTCTCTCCTCTCTCTCTCTCTCTCTCTCTCTCTCTCTCTCTCTCTCTCTCTCTCTCTCTCTCTCTCTCTCTCTCTCTCTCTCTCTCTCTCTCTCTCTCTCTCTCTCTCTCTCTCTCTCTCTCTCTCTCTCTCTCTCTCTCTCTCTCTGTATTATTATTGTATTTCCACTAAGTTATACAGTATAGTAATAATAGTATTTACCTCTATAGATAAGTAATAACTTTTAAAATAGGACAATCACTGACATGTCATCCACTCTTATTTTCCAATACATATGAAGTACTAATTAGGGTTTACTCTAGTCATATTTAGTTTAACTTGTAATATTATACATCTATTTTTATAATACGTTACAAAAATTAAATCAGAATATGTAAAGAATAAAAATAATACTTTCTATTGTGAGTTTAGGACGTTTGGAAACTAAATTTGTTAAACATCCTTTGTTCGTAAATATAATTAAATGAATAATGTATTTTAATTATTCGCCACGGTATTCTCAAACATTCCTACCAGGTGTGTTGATTTGTGGCTTAATTTATATCCATGAACAGAGTTGGCAACATTCAGGGTGTTTAAAAAACGTGCATACCTGTGGCTTACATTCCATTAACTTGGGTTTAGATTTACCGACCTAACTGTACAAGACAGCTATCCTCTGGAGATGGAAGTATTTATAGCCAGTATGCTCATAGCTACTGGCATTATAATTACAGTACCTATATAGAAAGTTCTATATACACTTAAAATATATGTAAATATTCTCATCATAATGCGTAATTCCAAACAAAATTTAAACTACTAATATAAAAGATCAATTTTAAATTAACTGAGATTAATTTAATATGTAAAATTAAAATAACATCATAGCTTAAGAAATAAAATATATTTAACTAAATAAATCTTTAGTTAATATCTTATAAAAGTATAAATATCTTACAAAAGGGATATTTTTATATTTTAAACTATTGTTTGTAAAATAATTTTAATGCGTGATCTATAATTACTCTTTTAGTACAAAAATCATGGGCACCCGAGTTTGAATGTTGATTTTAAGGAACTCAGATGCCTATGAAAATTCTATTCACACTATTGTTTTTCTTCTTTGATTGTACGTTGAGAATAATAGATTTTTAACTTTTATTTTAATGTTCAATACTAGTCTTTCTAGTTGGAACATAATTAGTACTGAATTTGTTAATAGTTTTGTCTAGACATCATATATACACTGTTATTACTCAAAAACCCTTAAATGTATCACAAGAATATTTTAATAACTGCCTTATAGGAATTGTTGTTAAAACCTTATTATTTTTGTGCCTTAAAACCTTATAATAAGACCTTAATAATAAAAACATTTTAATTCTCACCATTTATGATCTTAGTTTGTTATTGAAGGTGACTTAGCATTCTCCATACAACTACATTTTCATAATAATGTAGCTATTACAATAAGTATTGTATTTGTATTAAACTACGAATAATTAATAATATATGTACATAGTTTTCATATTTACTTAATTATAACTGTTTATTACATTTGCAATAAAATACTGTATATAAAGTTTTGCATTCCCCCTCTACACTCAATTATTTATTTATATTTTCCGTAAAACTAAACACAAGCTGTGTTGGCATTTTTGGTCTGAATAATAATAGTTATTATATTGCAAAACATTTATTTATTTATTCATTCAACGGTAACAACCATTTACAATTTGATGCTTATAAATATTGTATAATAACTATATAACTAATTAACTATGAGAACTTTTAGATGGCTAACGTTCAGTGTGGTTCAAGATGATATACAGGCATGAAACAATTAGGAAAAACTAGGAAATTAGTGCATGACTATCTATTAATAATATGTAGCAGAATATTACTAGACTAATGCTCAACAATCAAACATAAACAACATTAGCTACAATAGAAATGAATTGATAACTAGTTAGTTATTAGTAACTTTCGAGATATTAGATTAATATATAAATATATATATATTTATATATATAAATAAATATATATATATATATATATATATATATATATATATATATACAAAACATGGATACAATATTGACATTGCAATAGTACATTATACTGACGGATGCTCAAGGTAGGAATGACATAAATACACCAGAATGGCTGCTGAACCCAACAATATATATATACCTCAACATCAACAACAATGATACTGATGTATTCAGAATGCGTGACATTATTATTTAGTAATATGTAACAGGCACGCTGCAACTAACTAGTAACTTAACGAACTTACAACTAACTTCAATAGAAGTATAGTAATAAATAACAGTAATAAATAACAGTAATAAATAACAGTAATACATAACAGTAATACATAACAGTAATAAGAACAATTAAAAATAACAATAATAAATAGAAGTAATAAATAAATAGACACACAGTAATAGATAACAAGCACTCGTTGGAGGCTCATGGAGTCAAAATAAATTAGGTAAAGTTGCTTTGAGACTTCATTCAAAGCAAACGTCCTCAGCAAATTACAAACACATGACAAGAGTCACAAGAAATCAAAAATTCTACAGCAACTCATGTATACTAACTTTAAATGATTTTTGGCTAGAGTTGAAGAAGTCTACATGTGGTGCAACGATATTTCCTTGTCGTTGGATGCGGACCATTGTGGAGTACTGCGTATAGTTTGTGCTGGATTGCTGTCTACCAAAGAGGTCCCGGGATCTAGTCGCTATAGGAACGTGGAAGTTATTCCCACTGAGCAGCTCACTGCAATCCAACAGTCCATTGATAAGCTTGTACAAAAACATTATGTCCTGAATAGTACGCCTGGACAGCAAAGTAGGTAGGTCCATCTGCTCAGCCAGAGCATCCAAGGGAACTTCCCTAGAGGCAAATCCAAGTCTGATTCCAGCTAGCCGTAAGATTGATACTGATATAAATCATAGTAAATGACACTAACGGTTAGTAAGAGAAGTATAAGGTAACAGACCGAGTTAGCAATTATGGTTGTAAAAAGAAAATTAAGGCATGCTGATTGGACTCATTTTCTGTCAAAATGACTATAACAGTCTGTGAATTTGAAAATACATGATTACTGCAAGATAGAAGGGTAACAAATATTCTTGGAACCATGTATATGTTGATTAATTTAGGTATATGCAATGTGAACATGCAGAGCAAACAGAATAACGTTCGTTTCTTTACATGCAAAAAATAAATTCATGCACAAATTTTATAAAAATTAATTTCCTGAGAATAATAATTGTATATTTTAGGGGTGGTACTGCATCCTACTGTATTTAATGGGAATACAAATATGTTACTATATTAAATGCAATGGGTATAATTAATTGTAACAAAGACGTAAATTAGATGCAAATAACTATTTTAAAAAATAGAGAATTGTTAGTAGATAGTTTAAGGTGGAAATCAGTGCTTATTGTGAGAATAAGTCATGGATATTTCTCATATTGTTCGAAAAGGTAATGCATGTATTATTACTCATTATCATTTTGTTTTATGATCAACAAGGAAATGAAGCTGTGAAATTAAGTTATGTTATGTATAATGGGTTCTAAATACGTTTAAGTTTGACTATGGAAATAAGATATTACCAAGCGCTATATAAAATATCACGTTAACTCTTTTTAACATCTATACTGTCACATCTAGTTATCCACTTTTAAATCAAGATATCAATCATCTAGAGTGATGACTGTTCATATCAATATATATAGCTAAATATACTTTTTTGATTAGTAAAAATTGCTACACAAATTTCAAATAAGGACAAATCTATAACTATACCAATAAACAATTAATAATTATTTGTTTATTCGTGTCCATATATGTGGGCAAAAGCGTTTTCCATATAATAATGCACATAACCTAAAAAAATACTATAGTACGGGCAGATTTATCGAGGAACATATAAGTGGCTTATCTTCTCTCTGCAGCCATATTGAATATTCTTTATGACATTTATACTTTAAAGGAGCTATACATCTTAGAAATGCATTTGTATACAAAAATAAACGGTTTCATAAATATATTATATTTTCAATTCTATGAAAATATAGTAGCAATATAAAGAAGGACATTAATCTATCTTTTTAAGAAGTAAGCTATATAAAGTGAGCTTTTTTAACAAGTTCTTTAATTTTTTTAATTTTTTTTAAATATAGCTAGTAAGATAAATTTATTCGAATGTTTGATATGGTCATTATAGGTAATTAAATATATATATATATATATATATATATATATATATATATATATATATATATATATATCTTCTCTAATAGATTCAACACGTTATATTTAAACGTTCACAAATCACTAAACATATTCATATTGTAAATAAAACTGTTATAAAATGTAACGTTAACATAAATTATTACTTATTTTAAAACGGAAGGTATGAAATATAAATATGATTTCAAACCAGGTTCTTAAATTTCATCCACAGCCTTTAAATTTATACCATTATCATAGCAATTTAACTAGTTATAATATTAAAATATGGGTACATTTACAATTTAAGTTATGAAAACTTTTAAAAGGTAAATTTCTATGTGATATACTTTCTAACAGTTTTTAAAAACGTAACTTCTACTATACAGAACCTTTTTTTCCACTAAACTCATTAACTATTAATTTATAGGTCACTATTCAATTGAAATTGATTTTACGAAAATATAGAAAAAATAGACAACAAATAAATTAATCTGTAGCAATTTGTTAGTTTTTAATTATCTTCTTTTAACTATTTAATTAGGCATTCGTTCATCTTTCAATAATTATCAGTTTTAGTACTATACAAATTTTGTAAAATTATTTAGTTGTTAGTGAGATTATATTGGTCTCTGTAGTATTGAGGGTGTCATGGGTTAGAGGCAAGCTGTTCCCAACATGTTGCTAGGCATTGCGTAACCACCCTTACATTCGCTAATTAACATTGATCCCCCAACTGACTATTATAGTACGAAATTAGTTTGGATTACATGGTGTTAAATGGCATAGTGTAGTTACAATGGTTTATGAAATATAAATCTTTATTTGTATTTATATTCATCTATATTTAGCGGGTATTGTTTAATTTAAAATGCATTTTGTAATCTAGTAAATACGTTGAAATATATATGTATATGTAATGTTTACATTTTAAGTAAATGACTAAGCTACGAAAAGAGTTTAAAATACAAGTAAAACAAGTGATAGTATAACATTTATTGATTTCCATGAACCATTATTTAATTCTTCATGCCAATGTAAATCACAAATAGGAAAAAGAGATGTTCGACTAATATAAATATTTAAATTACCATTGAACGTGTAAAGGTAAGAGAGTGAATATTGGTAGACTAATCACAAACGTATGTTTAGGGGTGGGTGAAAGAATTATTACCACTGAGTATGTAAATTTGGCTAGGTGAGTCATCAACAAAGTACGTTTATTGAGTCGTTATATATATAAATATGTATAAACACCAAGTTCTTCTATAACATCGCTTTTACATATTAAAATTAAACATGTAAATGTTAGCATACTGATAATTATTAGAAGATAACACAATTTTCCATTTAAAGTGGAAAATACATAAAACATTTCAAGAAATTACGTTAAAACTGTTATAGCATAATATTGTCAAATAATACTAAGTTTTTAAAGTAAATGAGAGGCCCAATTGTGATTTTCATAACTGTTAAGTAATTATATCGATCCCTGCAAGCTCTACTGTGTTTAAATAGGTGGGTGGGTGAGATAATATTACTATACGTATAGGGAGGATGAACAAGCTAATACCATCACTTTACGTAAATGGGTGGGTGGAGGGGAAACATTTCCCAAATTCTAAGTTTTGGAAGACATTACTATCAATATATAGGAAATAATTTATTTCTTAATAAATTTAATAATGTTATTCAATTTAGATTTTTGTAATAAAGGCATATTAATACAAAACACGATAAAATATACTGTCATATTTTTTGTCAGTAGATTTTAAAATATAAGTAAATTATTATTATTTTATTTTTAATAATTTTATTTTTTTTAAATTTTATTGTAAATACTCTTAGGCTTAAATGTGTAGGCATATTGTGAAGCCAAATAATCGGCTCATACAATATAACAGCATTATGTAATTTTGTACATACCTTTTATGTTACATACATAGCTCACGAATCATTATTTTAAGGTTTTCATAATAAATACACCTGACTGTAGGGCAAAACTGTCTCTCTGGTGGCTTTGGAATACGCCTGTAAAAAAGAAAACTTGCCACCAGACTCTATTCTGTAAGATGTTTGAATAAGAACTGCTTTATTTACTGTATTAGACGTAGTTTGCAAATGTAATCAAGCTGTATGAATGGAGCAGACCACCCAAGGACGCAATGTGTCTCCATTTACCTCCATAACTACTGTTTCCTCTTGCACAAGGCTCTGATTGTCCGGATGTTTGGATAGGACCTGTTGTATTTACTGTAAAACAGCGGTATTAGACGTAGTTTGCAAATGTAATCAAGCTGTATAAATGGAGCAGACCACCCAAGGGCGCAAATTGTCTCCATTTACCTCCATAACTACTATTCCTCTTGCCACAAGCCTCTGATTGGCTGGATGTTTGGATAGGACCTGTTGTATTTACTGTAAGAGAGCGGTATAAGACGTAGTTTGCGAATGTAATCAAGCTGTATAAATGGAGCAGACCACCCAAGTGCGCAAATTGTCTCCATTTACCTCCATAACTACTGTTTCCTCTTGCACAAGGCTCTGATTGTCCGGATGTTTGGATAGGACCTGTTGTACTTACTGTAAAACAGCGGTATTAGACG
Organism: Stictocephala bisonia; assembly: GCA_035578905.1. Lineage (NCBI taxonomy): Eukaryota > Metazoa > Arthropoda > Insecta > Hemiptera > Membracidae > Stictocephala > Stictocephala bisonia. Next base: position 291,956 of record JAQJVL010000801.1, read on the forward strand.
TAGTTTGCGAATGTAATCAAGCTGTATGAATGGAGCAGACCACCCAAGGGCGCAAATTGTCTCCATTTACCTCCATAACTACTGTTTCCTCTTGCCACAAGCCTCTGATTGGCCGGATGTTTGGATAGGACCTGTTGTATTTACTGTAAAACAGCGGTATTAGACGTAGTTTGCGAATATAATCAAGCTGTATAAATGGAGCAGACCACCCAAGGACGCAATGTGTCTCTATTTACCTCCATAACTACTGTTTCCTCTTGCACAAGGCTCTGATTGTCCGGATGTTTGGATAGGACCTGTTGTATTTACTGTAAAACGGCGGTATTAGACGTAGTTTGCGAATGTAATCAAGCTGTATGAATGGAGCAGACCACCCAAGGGCACAATGTGTCTCCATTTACCTCCAAAACTACTGTTTCCTCTTGCACAAGGCTCTGATTGTCCGGATGTTTGGATAGGACCTGTTGTATTTACTGTAAAACAGCGGTATTAGACGTAGTTTGCGAATGTAATCAAGCTGTATGAATGGAGCAGGCCACCCTAGGGCGCAATGTGTCTCCATTGACCTCCATAACTACTGTTTCCTCTTGCCACAAGGCTCTGATTGGCCGGATGTTTGGATAGGACCTGTTGTATTTACTGTAAAACAGCGGTATTAGACGTAGTTTGCGAATGTAATCAAGCTGTATAAATGAAGCAGGCCACCCCAGGGCGCATGTGTCTCCATTTACCTCCATAACTACTGTTTCCTCTTGCCACAAGGCTCTAATTGGCCGGATGTTTGGATAGGACCTGTTGTATTTACAGTAAAACAGCGGTATTAGACGTAGTTTGCGAATATAATCAAGCTGTATGAATGAAGCAGGCCACCCTAGGGCACAATGTGTCTCCATTGACCTCCATAACTACTGTTTCCTCGTGCTACAAGGCTCTGATTGGCCGGATGTTTCGATAGGACCTGTTGTATTAACTGTAAGAGAGGGGTAGTAGACGTGATTTGCGAATGTAATCAAGCTGTATGAATGGAGCAGACCACCAAAGGGCGCAATGTGTCTCCTTTACCTCCATAACTACTGTTTCCTCTTGCCACAAGGCTCTGATTGTCCGGATGTTTGGATAGGACCAGTTGTATTTACTGTAAAACAGCGGTATTAGACGTAGTTTGCGAATGTAATCAAGCTGTATGAATGGAGCAGGCCACCCTAGGGCGCAATGTGTCTCCATTGACCTCCATAACTACTGTTTCCTCTTGCCACAAGGCTCTGATTGTCCGGATGTTTGGATAGGACCTGTTGTATTTACTGTAAAACAGCGGTATTAGACGTAGTTTGCGAATGTAATCAAGCTGTATGAATGGAGCAGACCACCCAAGGGTACAATGTGTCTCCATTGACCTCCATAACTACTGTTTCCTCTTGCCACAAGGCTCTGATTGTCCGGATGTTTGGATAGGACCTGTTGTATTTACTGTAAAACAGCGGTATTAGACGTAGTTTGCGAATGTAATCAAGCTGTATGAATGGAGCAGACCACCCAAGGGCGCAAATTGTCTCCATTTACCTCCATAACTACTGTTCCCTCTTGCCACAAGCCTCTGATTGGCTGGATGTTTGGATATGACCTGTTGTATTTACTGTAAAACAGCAGTATTAGACGTAGTTTGCGAATCTAATCAAGCTGTATAAATGGAGTACCACCCAAGGGCGCAAATTGTCTCCATTTACCTCCATAACTACTGTTCCCTCTTGCCACAAGGCACTGATTGGCCGGATGTTTGGATATGACCTGTTGTAATTACTGTAAAAGAGCGGTATTAGACGTAGTTTGTGAATATAATCAAGCTGTATAAATGGAGCAGACCACCCAAGGGCGCAAATTGTCTCCATTTACCTCCATAACAACTGTTCCCTTTTGCCACAAGGCACTGATTGGCCGGATGTTTGGATATGACCTGTTGTATTTACTGTAAAAGAGCGGTATTAGACGTAGTTTGTGAATATAATCAAGCTGTATAAATGGAGCAGACCACCCAAGGGCGCAATGTGTCTCCATTTACCTCCTTAACTACTATTTCCTCTAGCCACAAGGCTCTGATTTGCCGGATGTTAGGATAGGACCTGTTATATTAACTGTAAGAGAGCAGTATTAGACGTAGTTTGTGAATATAATCAAGCTGTATAAATGGACCAGACCACCCAAGGGCGCAAATTGTCTCCATTTACTTCCATAATAACTGTTCCCTTTTGCCACAAGGCTCTGATTGGCCGGATATTTTGATAGGACCTGTTGTAATTACTGTAAGAGAGTAGTATTAGACGTGATTTGCGAATGTAATCAAGCTGTATGGAGCAGGCCACTCAAAAACACAATGTGTCTCCGTTTAACTCAATAACTACTGTTCCTCTTGTCACAAGACTCTGATTGGCCGGATGTTTGGATAGGACCTGTTGTAATTACTGTAAGAGAGTAATATTAGACGTGATTTGCAAATTTATTCAAGCTGTATGAATGGAGCAGGCCACCTGAGGGCACAATGTGTCTCCTTTACCTCCATAACAACTGTTTCTTCTTGCCACAAGCCTCTGATTGGCCGGATGTTTGGATAGGACCTGTTGTAATTACTGTAAGAGAGTAGTATTAGACGTGATTTGCAAATTTATTCAAGCTGTATGAATGGAGCAGGCCACCTAAGGGCACAATGTGTCTCCTTTACCTCCATAACAACTGTTTCTTCTTGCCACAAGCCTCTGATTGGCCGGATGTTTGGATAGGACCTGTTGTAATTACTGTAAGAGAGTAGTATTAGACGTGATTTGCAAATTTATTCAAGCTGTATGAATGGAGCAGGCCACCCTAGGGCGCAATGTGTCTCCATTGACCTCCATAACTATTGTTTCTTCTTGCCACAAGCCTCTGATTGGCCGGATGTTTAGCTAGGATCTGTTGAATTTACTGTAAAATAGCGGTATAAGGCGTGATTTGCGAATGTAATCAATCTGTATGAATGGAGCAGACCACCCAAGAGTACAATGTGTCTTCATTGACCTCCATAACTATTGTTTCTTCTTGCCACAAGCCTCTGATTGGCCGGATGTTTGGCTAGGATCTGTTGAATTTACTGTAAAAGAGCGGTATAAGGCGTGATTTTCGAATGTAATCAAGCTGTATGGAGCAGGCCACTCAAAAACACAATGTGTCTCCGTTTAACTCAATAACTACTGTTCCTCTTGTCACAAGGCTCTGATTGGCCGGATGTTTGGATATGACCTGTTGTATTTACTGTAAAAGAGCAGTATTAGACGTAGTTTGTGAATATTATCAAGCTGTATAAATGGAGCAGACCACCCAAGGGCGCAATGTGTCTCCATTTACCTCCATAACTACTGTTTCCTTTTGCCACAAGGCTCTGATTTGCCGGATGTTAAGATAGGACCTGTTGTATTTACTGTAAGAGAGCGGTATTAGACGGGATTTGTGAATTTAATCAAGCTGCATAAATGCAGCAGGCCACCCTAGGGCGCAATGTGTCTCCATTGACCTCCATAACTATTGTTTCTTCTTGCCACAAGCCTCTGATTGGCCGGATGTTTGGATAGGACCTGTTGAATTTACTATAAAAGAGAGGTATAAGGCGTGATTTGCGAATGTAATCAAGCTGTATGAATGGAGCAGGCCACTCAAAGACACAATGTGTCTCCGTTTAACTCAATAACTACTGTTCCTCTTGTCACAAGACTCTGATTGGCCGGATGTTTGGCTAGGATCTGTTGAATTTACTATAAAAGAGAGGTATAAGGCGTGATTTGCGAATGTAATCAAGCTGTATGAATGGAGCAGGCCAATCAAAGACACAATGTGTCTCCGTTTCACTCAATAACTACTGGTCCTCTTGTCACAAGACTCTGATTGGCCGGATGTTTGGCTAGGATCTGTTGAATTTACTATAAAAGAGAGGTATAAGGCGTGATTTGCGAATGTAATCAAGCTGTATGAATGGAGCAGGCCACTCAAAGACACAATGTGTCTCCGTTTAACTCAATAACTACTGTTCCTCTTGTCACAAGACTCTGATTGGCCGGATGTTTGGCTAGGATCTGTTGAATTTACTATAAAAGAGAGGTATAAGGCGTGATTTGCGAATGTAATCAAGCTGTATGAATGGAGCAGGCCACTCAAAGACACAATGTGTCTCCGTTTAACTCAATAACTACTGTTCCTCTTGTCACAAGACTCTGATTGGCCGGATGTTTGGCTAGGATCTGTTGAATTTACTATAAAAGAGAGGTATAAGGCGTGATTTGCGAATGTAATCAAGCTGTATGAATGGAGCAGGCCACTCAAAGACACAATGTGTCTCCGTTTAACTCAATAACTACTGTTCCTCTTGTCACAAGACTCTGATTGGCCGGATGTTTGGCTAGGATCTGTTGAATTTACTATAAAAGAGAGGTATAAGGCGTGATTTGCGAATGTAATCAAGCTGTATGAATGGAGCAGGCCACTCAAAGACACAATGTGTCTCCGTTTCACTCAATAACTACTGTTCCTCTTGTCACAAGACTCTGATTGGCCGGATGTTTGGCTAGGATCTGTTGAATTTACTATAAAAGAGAGGTATAAGGCGTGATTTGCGAATGTAATCAAGCTGTATGAATGGAGCAGGCCACTCAAAGACACAATGTGTCTCCGTTTAACTCAATAACTACTGTTCCTCTTGTCACAAGACTCTGATTGGCCGGATGTTTGGCTAGGATCTGTTGAATATACTATAAAAGAGAGGTATAAGGCGTGATTTGCGAATGTAATCAAGCTGTATGATTGGAGCAGGCCACTCAAAGACACAATGTGTCTCCGTTTAACTCAATAACTACTGTTCTTCTTGTCACAAGACTCTGATTGGCCGGATGTTTGGCTAGGATCTGTTGAATTTACTATAAAAGAGAGGTATAAGGCGTGATTTGCGAATGTAATCAAGCTGTATGAATGGAGCAGGCCACTCAAAGACACAATGTTTCTCTGTTTAACTCAATAACTACTGTTCCTCTTGTCACAAGACTCTGATTGGCCGGATGTTTGGATAGGACCTGTTGTAATTACTGTAAGAGAGTAGTATTAGACGTGATTTGCAAATGTAATCAAGCTGTATAAATGCAGCAGGCCACCTGAGGGCACAATGTGTCTCCTTTACCTCCATAACAACTGTTTCTTCTTGCCACAAGCCTCTGAATGGCCAGATGTTTGGATAGGACCTGTTGCATTTACTGTAAGAGAGGGGTATTAGACGTGATTTGCGAATGTAATCAAGCTGTATAAATGGAGCAGGCCACCCAAGGGCACAATGTGTCTCCATTTACCTCCATAACTACTGTTTCTTCTTGCCACAAGCCTTTGATTGGCCGGATGTTTGGATAGGATCTGTTATATTAACTGTAAGAGAGGGGTATTAGACGTGATTTGCGAATGTAATGCAGCTGTATGAATGGAGCAGGCCACCCAAGGGCGCGATGTGTCTCCATTTACCTCCATAACTACTGTTTCTTCTTGCCACAAGCCTTTGATTGGCCGGATGTTTGGATAGGACCTGTTGTATTAACTGTAAGAGAGGGGTATTAGACGTGATTTGCGAATGTAATCAATCTGTATGAATGGAGCAGACCACCCAAGGGTACAATGTGTCTCCATTTACCTCCATAACTACTGTTTCTTCTTGCCACAAGCCTTTGATTGGCCGGATGTTTGGATAGGACCTGTTGTATTAACTGTAAGAGAGGGGTATTAGACGTGATTTGCGAATGTAATCAAGCTGTATGAATGAAGCAGACCACCCAAGGGCACAATGTGTCTCTATTTACCTCCATAACTACTATTTCCTCTTTCCAAATACTTGAATAACCACCACTTTAAATTGATACTTCAGCTTATTCATGATACATTTAAATATAAGTTTATTTGTACACTCGATCTTTTTTTAGCATAGGTAAGCCTCTATACTTTTATTTTATCCAAATAAATATCAATACACCACTAAACGAAGTTTCAGTTACTAACGGGATGGGTTTACTAGGAAGAGAAAAAATATATAACAACCTTAAAATCATTAAAACTGCTAAAAGATTTATACTATTTAGTAAGATTTCAAATTATGCATTGGATAATAACTATTCATTTAATTAAATAAGCATTGTATAATAAATAAAATTTTAATATAATAATATAAATAAAATTGTAGAAGAAATTTTTACCAGGACAAAACATTACTTTAGTGTTTAGCTAATATAATACCAGAAAACCGTTAACTGTTTGATTATCGACCACCCCTTTAAGACTAACAGCTGTTATTTCATATTTTTTTAATTTATACAGTAGTAAAGGCTGTATTTAAGGGAAACCTTTCAAGCTAAATATTTGAAATTGTCTGCATACAGTACAAAACAAACATTATACAAAAACAAATTTAAACCAAATTGCTTACATCTATCAGACATTAACTTTTATAGTATTATGATACTAAAGATTAATTATTTTAGTGGCTAAACTACAAAAAGTCAGCATTTATATTTAACAGTGTCTTCCTTTACATAGATAAATATAGCTTATACACATGCAATCATAGTTTTTTTTAATAATACCTAAATTCACATATACTCTAGAAATAATGTCACACTAGTTCTTGCCTTAAATATATTTAATCACTTCTTAAATTTTTTTAACGTAATGAAAGGTAGGCTTCTTTGATATAGATATTATCATGTGTAAACTTGTTTAGGTAATGCATAATTTGAGGAAATCCTATCTAAAACACAAGGTGATTTTAGGTTTTTTACATTCTATTGTGAATAATGTTTATTATTGGTAAATTATATGAATTGGCCAACAAAATTTGGTGTTGAAGGTGAATATAGAATTTATAAGGAACAATAAAAAATTAATTATCTTTTAATATAATATTTGTCCATAGAAACAAAGATAATTCAGTAATAATATTTCAATGCTATTGACAATTACTATATTCATATGGAGTTCTTTCGTTTTAGAAGAAAACACATTTTCCTTATTATTGTTGGATAGAAACAAAACACTAGGTGGGACTAATATGTTTTTTATATTAAGATGAATTGTGTTAATATGGAATTAATATTATATTAAATATAATAATAATTCCATATTAACACAATACTTTATATTTATATTAAATTTTAATATAAATATAAAGTAATATATTTGTGCATTTTGTGCTTATATTATAATAAATATAATATACAAAATATTATGTTTTATTCATAATTTGTAAATTATAGTTCTTTTTAATCAAACAAGGATGTTAGTTTTCTTCAGTTAACTTATATGAATAATATTTTAATTAACAGGCCTTTGAAATATTATTTATATTATCACTTACTACACCTAAAAATAAATACTATTTATACTTTATACTATTGTATTGTAGAAAGGATAGTCTACCTTCTTGATCTAGTGGAGCATTTACAAAACTGGATTTTTGTATTGTATTTAGGTTAGAAAAGAGTAAAACGTATATGTTTTTAATAGATCTAAAACGTTCTACCAAAATGTTAAGAAATCTATTTGATAACTACAATTCTACTAAATTACTAAATTTTAATTATATACAACTAAGAAGGATATAACAGTCCAAATAATTAATTGTTTTTCAATAGGTGTACTAAAATTTTGATTAAATAGTTTTTAAACAAACTTATATACAACATTTGTTTGTGTTAATTTTATATACATGTTTATATTATTTAATATATATATTTGTATATAATATAATATTTGTAATACATATATAATATTTATGTAACGTTTTGCAAGATACACAACTATTTTAATTTAATATTTAAACCCATTTGTGATGTATTATGCTTAAGAAAAACGCTTAAAGAACACAATTAAAACTAATGATTATTTTCAAAAAATGTGTATTGGAAATTACATAAAACTTTAATTAAATCATAACTATCGATGATTCATAAGTAAGACACCATTCCTAAAAATATCGGAAACTAATGAGTGGTTAATCAGCTTCATTACTAGCTTTCGACGAATGCTTAAGTCGACCACTGTACTTTAGAAAGAGTATTTCAATAATAGCCCAACAGCCAGGGTAACTAAGGACCCAGGGAAATTTGAGTTCAGCTTTATGTAGAATCTAAACCACGTATTATTTGTTAAATTTTCAGGTACTAACTGACCTGATACTTAGTTCTTCACCCTACACAACACCCTGATATTGACTACCACCGAACACAGACACCCCAGACCTCGTTAGTAGTGTCCTTGTTCCAATCAGCTGGGTTCCAGCACTGCGCCATCAGTGTCGACAGGTTGATTAAAATGGCTGTTGATTTAAAAACGTATAGTAAATAAAATATTACAACATTGTGATACTATACTATAGATAGTGATAATGTAATAGTAAATTTAAAATATACCATTGTATTTTTAATGGCATAACATTTGGGTGGTTTTTTATGCAACCTCTTAAAAAACGTTTTTGTTATGCTCTTCATTGATTTTTTTTTTTTATATGACACCAAAACGGAACACCTTGAAATTATATATGCATTTTTAAAGGTGCGAAAATGTTCTATGTAAATAAAATGTAAAATGTTTATAGAATCAACATTATATATTATAAACATATCTTGCATAATTTTTCCTTTAAAATGAAGTAATGATATAACAATGTGCGTTCAAATCATTACAGATTGACTTTAAGAGCTGCAGAAGTAGCATTTAATATGACAAAGGATTTTACTGTACTGGTTTCGTCGTGGAATCCTTGACAGTTTATGTAGCCTCGGGATCTTTCCTTTCAGGAGATTATATGTTGACAGGATCTTCCTTCTACTTTGACGTCTTGTGATAAAAATAACGTATTTTACTTTTGTATTTTTTTATATTGAGGAACACATCCTCAAATATACAGAAACATGTTCAATACCTATATGCATTTAATTTAAATCTACCTTACACCATACTTTTTATTAAACTAGTTTTTATGTTTATTTATTTTTTTAAAGCTGGGAAAACCAATAATTTGTATATTTATTTCCTAATAAAATAAATATTTATATTTACTTCTTATAATATGAAGAAATAAACGTGTTATAGTATGATTGAAGTTTAGATACAATTTTTTTATAAAATAGAGAAGTACTAGACCTATTTGAAGAATCTTATATTATTATTAATATGATATTTAAATTGTGTGTTTTTTTATTAAATTGTAATCTCATGTACTAATCAGGAAACATATATCACTATGAGGTAGACAAAGGTAGTTGGACATTTGCCATCATTACGTGAATAGTATTATTAAAATAATGGCAAATGTCCAACTACCTTTGTCTCCCTCATCTGATACTCCATCATTAACAAATTTGAAAAACAAAATATATCACTAATTTAAAAAAAATAAGATAACTGTAAGGATATATTTTATTTTTCTACCAAGCTATTGTTATATTTAAACATACAAAAAGCTGTATGGAACAAAATTAAAAAAATTAATTATTAAGTTATCCAAGGAAAAATTAACCATAAAAATTAGTTATTTTACAAGAGAAAAGTCTTAATTGGTTTGCCATGAGATTTAAATGACCACTACTTATAAAAGGATAATCCTTTCGTAGTACCATATGCGGTAATTAACTTCTCTTGAATTGACCTTTCATTTGATACTACCTCTACCTAGACTTAAGCCTACACTTAAGATTTAGGTTTAGCTCATCAAGGGCCGTCCGCTAAATACATAAAATATCGTTAATGGTGTCAAAAATTAGGTAATTTGTAAACATGTTGATGTTCAAGATTTGATTTTTACATGTGAAATCAATCATACAACAGTTGCGAAAGCGTTTCTAATTTATTTGTCCACCTCGTATGATTAGCATCTATTATTGGATATAGTTAAGATTTTAACTGAACCGTTCCATTTAGGTTATGTTTTGCTTGGATGGTTTAATTTTATGAATGTTAGTGTGATCTTTTATGTGTTTAAATATCGACCTAAAGTAACAGGAAAACAAATGCATTTGTTTTATTAATATTTGTATTATTAAATTAATATTATTTTTCAGATAAAAAATGCATATAAGTACAACATTCATGAATAGTGAATCAGTACTAAAATTAAACATTTCACTCTTATTCATAAGAACATAATAGCTACATGGACCGTCGTCTGTGGGTGGGAACATATGTAACGATTTACTATTATATGCACCATTTTTCTTGTATAGCTCTATAAAAAGAAGGATATTCAGTTATTTTGTGAATAAGAATATCATTGTAGAAAATATTATACTTAAATACATTTTTAAACATTTTTGGGTATCTATAATGATCAAAATATATATACTGTTTGGTAATGAGCCTTACAGTTTAGTGTCTATTTAAATTACTAATATTAATTATTCTTTTTCCATGGACTTTACGTCTTTAATAAGTATGGTTACTAAACACTTAATAAAATATGTATAATCTTCATGGTAGGCATTTATTTATTCCAATTTATGATACTCTTGATACTGTCAATTCATTAGCATCATTGACAGTTGATGAATCAATTTGCGAACTCTTTTTTAGTTGTGGAGACTGTAGTTCATAGAACGGACATTCATCCACTGATGCGACATCCCATAGTTATACAACAAAACACTATAACATTTAAAATAAAATATTTGTTCTTTCAGATTGTCATAAAAAGGGTTTGTATCTGGCCATGAACAGTCTTTGGGGTGATACTGCCGTCACTGCAAATAGTAAACCAGTGATTTGCTGGTTTGCAGTTTCAAAAAGATTTAATTTAATACTATGCATTACTTAAATTTATTTTTATATGCATTATGAGTACATTTATTTAAACAATAGTTTACAGTGTATATCTTTTTTTTTCTTAAATAATAATGTCTGGAATTTAATTTACATAAGTAACAGCCATAAAACGAGGTCAACAAATAAATAAATAAATATAGATATTTAATTTAATTTATTATGGTATGACATTGAAATGTATTTACTTTTGGAAAATAACGCAAAACCTTATTAATATATTTTTATTCATATTATCATTCTTATTTGTATATGGTATTACTAATTTAAATTGACAAATGATTATTTGGCAGTTATTATACTGACCTAAATCACTTTTAAAACAAAACCTATTTTAATTCAATTGAACTTTTCTAAACATAGCCTGATATTTAAATTCAAGTGCTTAATTGAACATAAATAACACCGTGGTGATTGTAGCTTTAACAGTAATAAGAACCACCACGCTTTACCATTTATTTCGTTCTCCAACAGAATGAGAATAATGCGTTTTTCATTTGATGGTGGTAAAATATATTATACAATACCACTGTACGTGTATGGGTGGGCGGTTGGGTCAATACCACTGTACGTGTATGGGTGGACGGGTGGGTCAATACCACTGTACGTGTATGGGTGGGCGGATGGATTAATACCCACTGTACGTGTATGGGTGGACGGGTAGGTATTTAGCGATTCAGTGGAACACCACTGAAGGTGTGGTACGTGGTAGTGGTCAGGGTTCGGTACATTATATGCCTACCAGTATAATGTACATATTATACTGGTAGGCATAAAAAAAACATCTTTTTTGTACCATCTGTAAGAACTACCATTTGGATATGGGAAGAATGAAAGAAAGTATAACTCGTAAAGTAATGAAATTAAAAAAAAATATATTTTAATGTAATTAGTTACTAAATGGCTTACCATAAAACGGCAAGTCTTAATATAAGCCTGTTTTGTCTAAATGTACATTACATTTACGATTAGATGTACATAATATATACATTTATTCAACCTAGTAATTTGGGGCAGTAAATGAATTAGTTCTTATTAAGTTTTTGGAGTTCCAGTGGCTGAGTGGTTAACACGCTCACCTCCGGAGCTTTTGTTCCCGGGTTCTATTCCCGGTCTAGGCACTTGGAAGTTCATCCTTCAAGTATAACCTTGGTGTTGACCCAGCATTGTGAGGCAAATTTGGAATCTACGTCTTGTAGCGTCGTCGGGAAAATCCTGGTCGGGAAAGCTGGAATAAAGGTGAATTGGACTCGTCTTCCTGACCACACATCACTCGGCCATAAAGAGCCGTCCACCATGTTCAGACCTGCAAAGGGTAGTTGTGGAAAAGATTAAGTTTGTTTATTTTTATTGAAGGTCATAAGAGCGTACAAGATATATACATTATAAAGTACAAGATATTGTTTGGGTTTAACTTAATATAAAACTTATTTCTGCCCATTTAGTTGAATCTACCAATAGACTAAAATTTTTATTTAGCCTATATTAAATATATATTTATATATCACATTAGTTATGTACTATTTAATCCAAAACTATCACTTGGCTTTTAAGAAGAAGGAACGACCAATTAAAGGATATTACTTTTACGAACAAGACTAAAAAATATTCTCTTCTTTTGTAGAATCTTTGAGTTTTTATTTTTATATAAATAGTTAAACAAAATTGAACGATATATGTAAATAATGAATAACAATAATGTTGTTTCCTACTTATCAGTTCTAGCCCAATCAAATTAAGTTTATTATTTTAGAATAGCATTTTTTTTTTTAATGCATTAGACATTCAATGTTTACAAAATAGATTTATTCCCTAATTCAAAGATCAATGAAAGCATACTGGTCCCTCTGGGGCCATTAACTCTCTGCCGGAGAGAAAGTGTCTCCCCGGGTGACCGTCCCATATTACTATAAGTGTTCTCTCTTAAACACTTCCAATGAAACGTCATTTTCTGTAAAGGATATTATTAGCTAAATCAACTGGAATGTTATGGTTAAACATACCTAATTTGGTAAATGTATATAAATGTATATTGTTAAACAAACTATTCTTGGAACTCTCTTTTAACGGAAATTGCTGGAAAATAAATTTAGATATCTATAGTAGATTAATAACACATTTAACCTATAAATATAAATACAACTTACTATGTCAATATATTGATTTTATATGTTGTAACTGTATTTACTTAGTATTTCACATTCTTCGATTGTATTATATTCCCAATGAAGGCGTACTTGGTTGTAAAAAATTCCACAATTGTGTAATGGAGGCCCAGTATTCTTTATTAGTACAAGAAAGCCTTTAAAAACTCTTATTTCATTGTTTTTTTTTTGTTTTTTTTTTGTTTTTTTTTGTAATTACGAGTAATTATAATAGAGGTACTAACTACAATACTTGTTTAGTAAAGATTAAATAGATATATAGTAGATTAATTCCGGCGAATAAATAAAACTGTTTTATTATATAGATATTAACTTATTAAAAAACCTACATTCTGTTAACCTTAAAATAGTTTTTTTTTAATTATTTCCCAGAGTGGTATTTAAAAATAAAAAATTTCTTTGCAAACATTATTTGTTAGTCAGCCTGACTACATATCTTAAAAAAAACACTATTCTTATTTTAATTTCCATATTACTACCTTACGTGTCTATGAACCGAGATATTACTTGGCAACAGTCTGGAATTTATTTATTTTGTTAAAAACTATTTTAAGAAATATAATAAATGTTTGTTGTTATGGTCATTTCCCAATACCATGACAGTCTTAGACATAGTTTACTGTTACCTCATTTTAAAGGTTTTTGGCACAGTCAGAAAACATAGTCTTTCGAAAAATGTTCATTCCTTATATAAGTAATACTGTTTAAGAATATGGGTTTGTATGGTTTTCATTTTAAATTGCTTGCTTACAGCTATAATTCAACGTATAGAGTATAAGAACTTTAATTCATTTTTACAGTAAAAAATTTTAACAATTGGTTAAAAAAATTTTTCTTAAACTATTTTTAGGTTATAACCACTCTAATTTTTTTTTTTTTTTTTTTTAAGTAACATAGTTGTTTTTATAACGCAGTATTTCGTTATGATTGTTCACATTCAACAACATACTAAACAACAGGGACATCAAACAGATATTAATAATTGACCTTATAACCAAGAAGAATTATTATATCACGTTAAATTCTTTAAGTAGCTGTAATTCTTTAATGGGTCATCCATTTTATTGCAGGTTTTTATTGTACAAAGGTCTTTAAAATGGGGTATAACTGGCCATATAAAACAAGAGTAAAATATATAAAAACATTTGGTATAGGACTTTTTCATAACTAAATGTTTCATTTAACAGTTTTAAAATTGATAAATAAATTCCACACTTGTTTCCAGCCCTGTATATTGTTTATAGTGAAAAAATAACAAACAAATAGAAAAATAATAATAATGTAATCAAAATTGATGAGTGTATGAATTATATATTTTAGTATATAGACTCCTTGTAACAATAAATTTTTTTAAGATTAAAACGTTCATAATACTAACAATTTATATTTATAAATATAAAGGTATAAAAGTCATTTAAAACTTATATTATTTATGACAACAAATGCTTAACTATTATTAAACATTCACTCTGAAAGAACTGTTATATACTTTAGATGGAGTCATTTGTTCATAAGCTTGATGTGTTCAGACTTTTAAAATATAAAAAAATTACTATTATAATTTAAAAATACATTTTATTATTTGAACTATTGTTGCAATTATTTCTCAACCTGTTCACGTTCATATATTTAAAACTGTCAATAACTGATTTTACTTAGGTTCTTCTTGTTTAATTAAATGTTTACAAGATATTACTAAACATATATTTAATTTGTTTTAATTATTGAAAACATTTTCACGATAAACTTAGCTCAACATTATCTTAGTTTAATAACTGGTTGCCTTGGGAAATGTTTTTTAACATTGATGTATTGGATTTACCAACAAAACAACTAATTCAACAACTATTTTGCCTGGAGGTATATTGATAACACCTAACTGCATTAAAACCAAGTTATATAGAATTCTACAATATACGTTGATACGGGTTTTACAGCTATGTAAAATGGTAACATCTATAAATTGAATTTAAATAAACAAGATAAAATGTCATTATTTAATTTAAATTTATATGACACCACACATTTCTTCAACAAATACAAATCGATTTTATAGTATTTAAATTGGTACAACATTTATTGACAAGGATATCCAAATAAATTGAATATAAAGGTATCCTAAAAAAAACCCCTTATGACGAAACTTTATTTTTCAAACTGACCCTATTTTTTGTCTTTATCTAATGTATATACAACAAAAGCGTTATGAATAAAAACTGGACTTAATTACAATCTAATAATGTTTATGATTAAAAACAATCATAAAAACTCATTGATAGTATAATTTAATATAGATATCACTCCACTCAGTTATTCTATATATTTTTATCTACATATTTTGTAATTGCTATATTTCTGTATTTTTGGATAGGGCAGGTAATGATTTTGATGTCGTTGTGTACTTTAATCCAAGGACATCTTCATATAAGATGTTTTCATTATGTTCTGAGCAGGGCTAAATGTTGTCCGTAAATTTTCATTCTAAGAATCAGTTTTTGTTTTCTTGTAAAGTCTTGATATACAATTGTGGAGATCATTGGGTATAGAGAATTAATGCACGTAAATTATTGCTATAATGTTTGTGGTTTTATTTCATTATTTACATTATGAAATGATTATATTTAAAACTGACGACTTAAGAGTCTAGTGTTTTTGTAATATATATGAGCATTGGTCGTATAAAGTACTTCCCATTTTCGAAACCTCTCCCTTTATTCTAAAAACCTTCACAGTCTCCACAGTCAAGAGTTAAACTCATATATGACGAAAATGCAGGGACCAAACTAACTTAGTAAAGCATATCTCTGATAGTTTTATAACGTATCAATAAATATATTTAGAAGGCTTAAACATGGACTTTTGATACATTCTAACCTTAATATTTATTGTAGTTTCATATTCCTTACAGTTTTCATGTATTTAATACTAATAATATATTTGAAAACTCAATTGATAAAAAACAACAAAAGAAAATTACGTACGGTAAATTTATTCGTGTTCCTCTACAGCATACAATATGTTGTAACCTATTTGAATATCATAAAAAAATATGATTCCAAATGATTCAAATAAATATTTACTTTAAATTAACTCACTAGAAAGTAGTTATCATAAATCTTAATATCTATATAAAAAGCAATAAAATTCCAAATGAAATATTTGTTAAACTTTACGTCAACACAACAAGAAAGATGTGTGACAGTCCTTGAAACTACCCCTCAGGACTAAACCTAAACCTTTACCCCTGTCACTCATTTTGGTTAGATTTTAAGGTTCACTTGGGTAAAAAAACAAGAAACAAAAACAAAACAAACAATTGTCTCTAGTGTGTAGCTCACTTCTTACGAGTAGTCAATAATATTAATGTTTTGGCAGTACTAAGTAGATAATTCCTCTTATTACGTTAGTACGATATAAATTGTAAATAGAAATTACATTTTTAGTGAAATTCCACAACTTTTACTGTAATCTAATGTAAATAATCACAAATTTAATGAAAATTAATTTTGTGGAATTTTAGTAAAAAATAACTTTCTATTTACAACCTAACCAATTCCATCCAGCTTATACGTCAGATAACGAACGATATAAGTTGTTGCTGAACGATAAAATTAATAAAAAACTACCCCACAATTTATTATACAACAGAATCATAATTAAGATGAGTAAATACAATTAAAAAAAAAATACTGAGAAACATCCATACTGATAAATAACTATAGTTATATATGAATATCGGATCCTAAACAAAAGAGGTTAATTATAAGGCAATTAAAAAAACTATACAACTGTATATATAAAACAATGTAATAACTGTGAATAGAGTAATACAAATTATTGTCAGCTGATGTAGTTTTTAAATATGTGTTAAAGTAAAATAAAAACAAATAACACATATTATTATAAAGTTTGATAAATTATTTTTAAGAAATATCCCAGTTAAATAGAAGTCTATGGTTATTCAATTTGTTATTATGAGAAATATGGTTTACGAGCAGTTCATATTGATTTTTTCAAAATCTGCTGTTTTAGCTACGTGTGAATGTGATTTAGATATAGTTACTATATATCAAACTATACTATATACTATACTACTACTACTATATACTATATAGCTAATCACTTTAGATATATACTGGAGTGGCATGATGGTAGTCAATAAGTTAAAACCCGTTTAAAACAGGCACAACAACGCATTGTTTAATACAAACTATTCACCCCCTCCCTTTCTTATGTATACCATATATATATTAATACTGCACAATTTCTCCACTACTAGACATGGTAAAATGTGGACAGTTTTACAAAGATACTACAGAGATATCCAAAATAAACATTATATATATTAGTAATATATGTTTAACTATACAATGTTGTATATTTAAGAAAATATTTATTATTAAATAGATAAAAAATATAACTACATAATTTTCATTATTAATTCATTGCCTGTTCATTTTTTAATTTAAACACAATATTAATATGAAAATCATAAAAAAAACATTAATAAATAAACTGGATAATACAGAAATCATCATCGAACTTTTAGGGCTGATTTAAATATACCATTATGCTACGGTGATATGCTTAGCTTAAAACGCGATTTTTTTCACATAATAATTATGTTATGTCTACTGTTTCAAGGGAGAAAGAAGTGTGGCCATGTGTTGTATTCAGGTAAATAGATAAGACAAAGATGAAAATGTTTCTATAAATATATGTTTATAGTATACCGATCAGGGTTATTACATTGTAACAGATATAAAAATAAAATAGTTTTTTTTATTAGCATAATACGTGTTGGTACATATACAGTAGAAGTAAACGTCACACAACACAAATGTATTACAATATAAGCAAAAAAATGCACAAATATATTAAAATACAAGTACAAAATGCACAAATATTATGGTATTCCATTTCGGTGAATCACGCTCACCTTCCTCAGACCAGAGGGATTCACAAAAGAAATAATTATGTAAAAATTATGCATGTAAAAATAAAATAAATATGTATTTAGTTCCTGATATTTTAAAATATATATGTTACATTAAAACACGATGAAATATTTATTTATCAAACCTATTTGTAAATAATGAGACAGGAAAGTTAAATTCTAGCATTTAAGAATGGTAAAAACTACTATATTATCAACTTCTAACGTTTTATTAAATAAAAAAAATCTGGTGTTACATTAGCAAATTGAATTCAAACGACTCTAAAATAATAACACAGAAAAAAATAGCTTAAGTAAAGGCTTTAGGAAAGGGTAACTGTATAAGAAACGTTTTTGTGTGTACGAAAGTAAAACAATTAACCAACAACTTCGTTGGAAGTACGCCATGCATTCACAAGTAAAAAGTCTACTGTCAGTAACCAATGTAAAATACCTTCAAATTACACTGGTAGTTAATGGATAGTTGGATATTACATGAGTACATGGATACCATTGTATAAATATAATTTTCTATAGTCATGGTGAATAAAATAATTGGCTAGAATTGTAATTATTATTGATTTAGCTTTAATCATGAGCTAAAACAATTAGCATATTTTTTAATTATTAACTATAATGATATATAAATGAACTGTCTCTTATAATGTTGTAGAAACAAATAAGGTTCATAAAATGAAGGTAGTTGAGAAAGACCTATCAAAACCTATGAAATAAAAATTTTACAATAATTTAAAAACATTTATAAATAAAGTACGAATAAAATACAAGTAAGTACATAGTATTCCTTACAGATATTATTTTTGAGAAATAATATGTTGGATTTTTCTTATGTTATTTAATTTTTATGTTCTTATGAAACTTTACTTATGTTCATTTTTATGCTTTTCAGCTAATTCGCAAGTATACTACTAATTCACTTTCCCTACACAGTAACCTGAACATTACCTCTAGCCAGCATGGAGACCCCAGAGGTATCCTTTATTGTCCATGGTGATGGCAACCATTGAACAGACGCCACGCTATGAAGTAGAATAAGTTATACAAGCTTATATTATAAATAAATTAGTAAATGATTTATACTGTATTTACTACAAAACCTGTAATTTTCTTGGCGTACATGGTGATCTGTTATAAAATGATATTTTTTTCAGTAGAAATGCTAATTGTAAATGAATTACTACATTGAAAAATTACCTATAACATGTTACCTATAAACAGCAATGGTTGCACAAACTATTACGGGAAGGAAACCTCCAATATCCGATAAATCAGTATTAGACATAAAGGCCGTTCCGGAGTCTGTGACCGGGATATAAACCAATAATGGAGCTAGTAGTTAACCCATATATCAAGTAACGTGTTATCAACCTATTGTATACGTAATTTATGACGAAACTATATAGTAAAAAATTGTTATTTATGGCCAAAAACATTCCTGATTTTTTAAAAATCTTTACTATATAGAAATTATTTGGCCGTCTTATATACCAACATATTTATAATCTAACCTTTTTTTACGTACGGAAGTATTTTGTAAAACAAACTTAACGTGATAAAAAATATACTACGAATGTAAGGTGCATTTTCTCAAGCCTCATGTTTTCCTACACTTTAACTTATATATTTTATTATTATACTTATAATAATTAATTTTTTTTATTCAAGAGCCGATACATATATAAAATCATACACAATAAAATTTTAAATATGGATTTTGAATTACATACAATTTATACGTATTTATTTATTGATTTTCAAACACAACCCTAAAAATGGCAGTCGTTCATTTTCAAACGAAACGCAAGCTCATCGTACATCACGTTACATAGTATGTTTGGTCTTACTTTGCGAATATATTTAGGTACTATTGGAAAGAGGACAAGTTTATCTTTCTCATTCAGCTTATTTGATTCAGGACTTCCTTACTATTATTTTGAGTCCTTTTGTTTTGCAGGAATGATATTTGATGTAATACTCTATTGCTAGTTTAATTTCCTAATGCTGGTACGCTATTTTGGTATTTACGAACCTAAAAATAAATTTAATAAAAAATATTTAACCCTTTATATTTTTTTAATCTAACAATATTTAACAGATTTTGAATATATTCGAATATATAATGTTTAATTCTTAAGTACGGTCCCCCCTGTTTAAAAAAAATAATTAATTTTTCTTTTTCATTTTTTGTAGTAAAAAAATTTGTAAATTTGTGTTTTGTGGTTTTTTTCTTGTATTTTATTTCTACAAATGTTATACTGGAATCTTATGTTAAGAATGTTATTATAATTGATGTAACACCATACAACTTAAAAGTAATATAATTGGCATTTATGTTGATACTAAACTACAAACCGTATATAGTTATAATAACATCCTCTGTTATAATTCCAGATGCACACTATACTACACCTAAATGAAGACTAACAGTGCTCTAGGGACCCACTTACTAGAATTGTTGCTGAACTTTCAGGCCTAATTACCAGTCCTAAGCACAGTTTGGGTCTTAGCAGTCAATAATATATACTTACATTTTATATGGTTTACTAAATATTAGTAATGTATTCATATTATCTATAAATATATAGGTATATTTCATGTACTTTATTAATTACGGGTTATGTTATTCAGCAACTGTAATAGCAGAATAGCTCTAATCATCGATTTTAACATGATATTCCAATTTTACTTTCCCGATACAGAATCGTGATATTAATAAATAAACCAAGCTAAATGTTACTGCATGGTTCTGTTCTAGTTAAATGGCAAAATACATTTGAAAATAATTTTTTAATATTAAGTTACGTTTACATAACTCAACGTAAGAGCATTTGTAGCAATATAAAGTTAAAAGGGCAATATAAAAGAGTCTTACAAGTTTAGCAATATTCGTGACGTGGATTTGTTAGTAGTTATAATCAACATAACAAAATAGTTGAAAGAAAAATATGTAGTTTTTGAAGTTTATATAAGATACTCCAAATTCCTCTATTTTAAATATCAATAAGGTGTTCTTTCTTAACAATGACAAATGAATTGTTGTCTTGGAGGTATGGTGATTCTCCCATAATTTTCAGGATTTAAACGTAAATTCTTGCACTGAAGTAAGGAGGATCATGGAATATTTTTACAAGAAAGTCAAAATTATATATATGGGGTAATTAAATGACGTAGTTTAATTGGCTTTCACGTAGTTTTAGTTGACTGGAATTGTTCCATGGTTGTCTGGAACAGTATACGATAATTATCTTCGATCTCACATCAGCATGGACAGATGTTAGTGAACCTCAGTAAATTAATGGACCTTGAGGAGGTCTATGTTTGATATTGCGTACTCTGATGTGCCCATCTGATGAAGATCTTTGGAAATGTAGGTAAAATTCCTTTCTTAACCTTAAAATAATCTAATAGATTAGATTCAGAATCATTAACATCGCATTGATCACGTGCATTTGAAATTCTTTCACCAAAAATATATATTTTTTGTTTGTTAATATAAGCTTCACGTGTCATTTGTTATTTAATCAAATTCGTATATTTAACAACGAACAAAAAATTATTTGTATGTATATGATTAGTTGAAATTAAGTATGTATATAAAATTAAAATATTTAGTTGAAGTGTTATAACATAGATGTGTTAAATGAACTGATTGATATAATTACCAATGTATGTATTTTAGATTTTTTCTCAGACGATAGTCATTCATTTATTGAACGCTTCCTAATTATTAAAAATAAAAGGTTTTATAGTTTATACCCATGAGAAAAGAAATTTAGTAGCGAAACACAAATAAAGTCGTATCGAGAAAATTATTAGAAACAATTATTAAATAAAATTATATTCGTTTATTATAGTGTTAAGAAAAAATAAATATACATGATTTATATATAAGTTACTATATAAAGCTAAAATTTGATGAAAAATAGCATATATTCTCATCTTAGGTATATTTCTTCTAGGTTTTTCACCTGTATTTATTTTTCAAGATAGGGTTACAAACAGTGTAGATATGGATTTTACTATCTCTTAATCACATCTTTCGAAGCATTCTCTCAACACCAAAGAAATTGTCAATTATCTTTTACCACATTTATCCTCATTCACCATCTTCTTTACCCCTCTAATATTATAATGCACCACGTACAAACACTTTTGATTAATTGACGTATCTCAGTGCCACCAAAGAACAGTTTCAAAAGAACTAATAGACTTGACTAAAAGCAACCCTTAACTATATATCTTATGTACAGTACGTTTCATTTCTTCGCCATGAATATCATACTTACCAAACTTATCTTCAAATTAAGTTTACTTCCATCTCTAAGTTCGACTGTATGGCAAACATCTTATCTTCATACTTTACCTGTAGATTTGATCATAGCCTACCTCAATAGATAGTAATTAGTCAGTAAAATTTGTTTATACTATTAATTGTTCAGTAACCTATAAACACTGTTTATCTAAACTGGTGTTCAATTTATCAACAAACTTTTCAACGTAGGTAAAAACACCAGAACGCCCATGGCGTTCGAAAATCACTAAGAAGGCATTTTATTCCCTTGAGATGTATTTTAGCGTGGAAGAGATTCTAGCAATTAATTGGGAGGCCCCATAGCCAATGACATACAACATTTTAAGATACTGGGGACGATTTGCTAGAATTGAAGTGTAATGCTTTGAGAGAATTTAAACTATTTCCTTCTGGTCCCTTTAATCTCCACTAAGTCACATCCTGCATAGGAATTCTCATCTTCTCGACTTTATACGATTAATTTCTTATTCATCTAAGTTCTACTCCAATTTCTCAAGTTACTCTCAAGGTCTTTTGTATTTCCTTAATCTAAATGCTTCAAGTATTCGTCAATCTTCTCTAAATAGTAGTGTTCAACCTCGTCTTTCAAACATAACAATTCACATTAAAATAGTTATTATGTTTAACACATACTTTCGTCTCTGGCTTACTGTTACTTAATTTAAAGTAAAATATGTAGGAATTTTTTCTTGATAGTAAAATTACTCAAAGAAAACAAAATTGATTCTCATTGAAGAAAATACGTATCTATTATATTTGTGTTCATTAGGAGCAAGTGTGTAACAGTTTATGAGGTTTAAAATAATAAAAATTTTAAAAAATAATAAATAGATAAATTGTAAACAAATTAAAATATGAGCAAAATAATAAATTTTGTTAATATTTAAAAAAAGTTCTATTAGTAAATGAAACAAAACATAATATGACTCTATTAGACAAACCATTAAGTTTATATTTTTATAAAATATGTAGCAGTGTCAGTACAAGGGCCCTAGAGATTTTATTGAATAACTCAATTTTTGACTAATTATATTTTATTGCTAAAACACCCGTACCTATGGTCTCTTATCGTCTAACTACCAAACAAACAAAATGTGTAGTTATTGAAGTTATGGTTGTTAGATGAGTATGACCTAGTTTTGTGACATATTTATTATCTTCACTCGACAGAAATTGACAGAAACTCATTTGATATTCAAAACATTTACTATGTAAATATAAAATATGTATGATAATGTATATAATTATGTATTAATTTTTACAAAAATTAGGCACATCCATTTTTAACTTGTGTAATCTACTTATGGTTGATTTATCTACAATATGTATGTACCAGTTAATGGTTTTCCGGTTGTATCGGTTGAAGTATACTAATATTTCAACTTTAGAGTTACATTAAAAAATAATATGTTATTATTAGTTTTAAATTGCAATTAATGTACGAACTTAATATTTTAAGGTAAAATTATACCTTAGAAAATAAGAACACTGAGTTTAGCAGTATACATTTAGCACCACAAAATTTAGTTGTTATGTTCCTAAGGCAAGGCCAACTCTAAGAAACAACTTCCGAAGTGGATCCACACAGATAGGAATACCGGGTACAAAAGACTTTCTGTACAATTTAATTTCCGAACTCTAACATGGCAATTTATATCATATATATTTATTGGCCAGCTACAAAACTAATAAGATATTGAATAATTAGACCAAAAAACAGTATATGAGTAAAATAAAACTTACAATACAACGTATTTTTGTGTTAGTGTTGAAGTAATGATTTCCTGTCACGAAACTAGATCCAGATTTTCCATAGCTTAAACCTTTCCATCTCCGAATTAATAAAGATCAGCAAATCCCCATCAAAAGAATGCAATTGGTAATAAATACTATGTGATCTATAGTTTGAACTTAGCAAATAAACAATCTAACATCTTTTTTGATCGTTTTAGGCTGAACCCCTATGAGCATATAAATAACTTATGTTTCAATTTAGAGCGATATGTGTGTTTTAAAAGTCACTTACAGAAAACGGCAGTCAAAGAGAGAACCAGAACTAACATTTTGCAACATCTTGCTCGATCGTGCGGTGAATCCTGCATACGACAGCCTTGTCCCTGGTTTACTCCACTGCTGAATGTTGTGCTCCCGTGTGTCTTAGTAGTGCAAGAAGTTTATATAGGGTGATGAGGGTTATTAGTGGTTCCATCCAGTATTTTTAAATGGTTAGTAACCTTAAATTAACATGTATTCTATTATTTTGACATTTTAAATATAAATTTAAAAAAAATAAAACTTTTCCTAAAACCCAAAATAGGAAATACAAAATATTCATATTAAATAAAAATTAAAGTTTATAGATTATATTGCTTAGAAAGTCGTAACTGTTACTGATATTTAAATTTCCTACAGAAAGATTCTTCTAGTACAAATAATAAAACAATCAAAATAGATAATTTTACGTAAGATAATAACCCCTAGAACCAAAATATAAGGCGCAATTATTACCTTTTCAATAAAATCTGGTGATTAAATTACTATGATGGGTTTGAATAATGTTTATTAATAATAGTAAATTTTATACATAAACAAAACACACATTATATACAACGATATAGTCAGTAGCTAAACATATATTCTTTTTTAACTAAAATATGTCCAGTTTTATATACAAATAAATTCATTTAGTATAGTAAAATCGTCCTAATATTCTTTAAATTTTACAACAACAAATACAGTTTCAGTGTAGAAACGTTTTATATTGCCGTACAGGCCTTGTTGGTTTCATTTCTGGGTACAATTCATTCTGGTAGAGTAGTTTATTGGGCATGAAACAAGGCAATATCCGATGACATAGAGAAATGTTCAAATATTTTATACAACGTCAGAAACATTTATATGATTTTAGTGTATCGGGCTGTTTATATTAGCTTTACAACATATATATTTTAACAAATTACGTCTTCACTATGACATTATTTTATTAAAAATATGAACAGCAAATATTTGTGTTGTAAAATTACATTTTAATTATGTATTGGTGATTATGTATTTATCTATGTAGGCTATTTGTCTTATAGAGAATAAAATTATACGTTGTTTTATTATAATTATAGAACAAACATTTTGTAATATCCAGAATTTATATAAACCAATAAATAAGCGTCCTATGTAATGTTTAAAATTATTAAATCCCATAATATAGAGTTTTGAGGTATGTTTAATTTATGCATTTCACATATGAAACCGTGTTTAATAACACTTCACTAACATTTTAAAATATATTTTTGTGGCAAATATTAAAATTTTAGTTTTAAATTAACATTCTGTTATTATTTACTTAATTATGCAACATGTATTTTTAAATAAATGTATTAGTCGTGAAACTTTAATAATAAATAAAGTATCTGTCTATAAGAATACTGATTTTTATTTTATTAAAATATAAAACGGTAAAAAATTTCTGGTAATAAGGTATATATATATATATCTCACTTTATCATTATTAATATGATAATTTAAAATTAAATTAAAATTAACACAATATATATATTAAACATTTAAATAATACTATTATCTATTTATGTTTTATTTACAAGAGTGATTGGATATAAAAAATATACTAAATTGTGAGATGTTACAGTCAGAAAAATTAAATATTTAGGAATACATAAAGATGAGAGTTTAAGTTGTAAATAAAACGCAGCATATCTCCAAAATATTTATAGAAAAAGTATCATAAGCTTTTACTATTCCAGGAACTATATCGATGAAAAATTAATGAAAACACTTTATTTTTATTAATTTATTATAAATTGAATTATTGTATAGAGAAGTGCTGACAATGTAACCATGTAAACGTTATAAGTATCACAACATCAGTAGAATGCTTTAAAAAAAAAAACATTTTGGATTAATAATTAAAAAAATATGTTCTTTTTTAAAACCCAATTTATTCCATCAAGTATATACAACAAAATCATTAGAATCATTGCTAGTAAAAAGATATTTGAAACTGCAATACCGATTTATAAATATTTAAGGATACTACCACTGAAATATTTATTCGTATACAAGGTTCTAAAATGTTCTTTAAGAAAAGCGGAAATAACAGGAATGATGATATTTACCAAAGAACAAGAATACGTATAATGGGAATGATTGTAAGACCTAAGGTGAACAAGTAAATCTTCAAAAAAAGCTTTTCTTTTTTAGGACCTATTTTTTTATTATTTGCCTATACAAATAAAAAGTTGTAACATCAATGAAATGTTATGTAATAAAGGAAAGGATTGCCTATTTAATATAGATGATATGGATCAATTATTTTTAGTTTTACTGTAGGCTTAATTTATTCTTAATCTGTAAGAACAAAAAAGTGGAGTTGAATAAAATCTTATCAAGTGGTTTGTAGTAATGTTGAACTTTTTACCGTGCATACTGCAGTGGACCGTTCTGATTGTTTTAATCTTAACTTTTCGGCTGTTAACAATAATATTTTAATCTGACCTAGTCACGCTTACTGGAAAATGTGGCTAATAGGTCCTATTAATTTACATGTAAAAATTTTTATCTTTTTACTAGAATAAATAAAATATTTGTGGCTAAACATAACTAAATTCAGGATTGGATGAAACATTATTATCGAGTTTATTAACTACATTAAATATCAAAATTGTATGTGTTTTATCATATCATATGAAACACACAGTAAAAAAATTTAAATAAAACTTAAATAAATCCCCTTATGTGATATATTGATAATTTTAGTCACAATAATTATAATGGAATATTATTATGTCTTTATATCAGCCTATTTTAATAAACCTTATGTTATGAAATGTCACTAAGCTTATTTTTGAGGTTTTACTTATCTTATATTTAGTGGTATTGACCTCCCACTAATGAAGTCGCTGGGGCGGTAGATCAGTGGCTAAGTCTTCGGACTGCAGAGGGCATGATACAAGGTTAAAATTCCAGAATATCATGGATCACTGGCTATCAAAACTGATACACGTAGTTACCGAATTAGACCAAAGTTTATACCTTCACACACAGACCTGCAAGCACATAGAAACTCATCAGTTAAGTTGTTTAAAAAAAATCTATATACTTACTATAGTCATATCCTTTTTGGTAATTTTAACTGTTCACTATTTCTGGACATTTGTATTTCAAATAATCAATATTACCTACGGCTTGCAGTATTATTTATTCACAAAAAAGTGTACAATTGTAATAATTTCACATATCTTTATTCAAAGAAAATACTCTGCCATCATCAGTTTAATTATTGTTTTAAAACCTATTAATGTAATTTTGTTTTACAAAATAATATTTATGTTTGTTAAAAGGAAAATATTCTCACTGTTATGCATTTACAGAAAATGAAATCAATCGTGCATATAAATTGCAATAGTAAACCATTCAATATTAATTTTTATTTTAAATAATAATTCAGTTTCACATAATCTAAACACGAACGCAGAAATTTATTTAGTTACTAAGAAACAAATGGCAACATTAATATATTATTTAAAACAAATCATATGTATAACATTTTAATGATATAGCTGGAGCAAACGCTATAAAATATCAACAATTAATTCCTTATCTACTTGTATTTGTATTAGCGAATATACTGTCTAACTATTAAAAGTGTTCAAGTAATTAAGCTTATTTTTTACTTAACGTTTAAATTTTTTTATATCAACTTTTTAATAGAAAAGTATTTCAGTTCAAGTGAGTAATTAATTGTATTATTATCATTTGTGTTTACTGACTAAGGAAGAGGAAAACATAATGTGGGATTTCATAATGGCTTATGCAAGCACAAAGCTAATAAGATGGAAAAAGCTTATAGAATATACAAAATAACAACACTAATACAAACATTGGCTAGATATTTTCTTTACCAGATGCGTAACTGTCCCAAAGAAATTTAAGTTTTTATTTTTATAGCAAATTAAATTCACGGGAAAACTAATCAATTACAAACTATCGTTCTAGATATATTTAGGTGGTAATACTATGAAGGCAATTTATAATAATAAATTATATATCAACTAATAGATAATAAGTAAAATGTTATTTTTATTTTTTATAATGGTTTTGCAGATATATATGCCTATTAACAATGAAATATGATTGGTCTTATATAAATATATACATTTTTCAACGAAATTTATTTACAACTAAGAATACAAAATAATATTCTGTCACGGTGTTGCTATAAATTCTAGTTCAGTTTGTCGTGAAAGTAGTGTAAACATTGTTGGAGCTGGAGCTTGATTCTTATTACCAATCAGGGTATAGTATGTGTCCTTTGAGATATCGGACTTATTTTTTTCTTCTTTACATACCCTGTTTATGTTCATCTTATCAATTTATAACAAAATTTGGAACAAAATACATGACTATACATAAAAGACACAAAATTAGTGTCAATATAATAAATGGTAGATAATAAATGTTACTGATCATTGAGTATATTGTTTTTTCTTTGTCAGGTAATTTTTTTAATATTTTAACGATTCTTTACCATTTTAAAAACAAACGTTTGGAAAATTATTATTATGTATAGTAGGATATAATTGAATTTAATGAATTAGCGTCCTTATGTTTAACATGGTATTTGTGAGTGTTTTGATATTTTTTGCAGATTTAAAGTAGCATTGAAAAAAAGGAATAAAACAACCTTAGTAGTAATAAAAAACATGTTATGTATTTTTATTTATTGCTGTCTTTTCTGTTTTGCCATCGCTTATCCTATGGCTAATATATAAGTTACTATCCAATAAATATATTTGTATTAATACCTTTGGTCAAATTAATTTGTTATATCATAACATTTTTAATTATACCACTTTGGTTAAGACAAAATAAATTACACACCAATCGCTGTATATCATAAACACGTACATAAAATACAACGTACATTTCAGTATAAATATAATAGACTAAACATACTCTGAATACATGTTATATTCGAACAACAATGATAACAGTTTGTAAAATATACCTAAATGTTTTATCGTTGATTCGATTATGCTTGACAATTTAAGTTAAAGACCATCTTAATATACTTGACGTGTTTTTGTTGAGAGTAAATAATTTGACAGCCAAGGACTGAATAATAATGAGCTATACAATACCGCTTTGAATACTAAATATACAAACGACTAAAGGAGAATATATTTTATGCTTAAAATAAATATTTCTTTAACTTATCTGATATCAGTTTTGCTATAAGTGTCAAATTTATCACGAACAAATTTTTATCTATAAATTGTTTAGTTTTAAATATTAAACATACAAGAAGAATAAAACTTTATTTACTTAACCATTTTGTAAAATCAGAATGATTAAAACCTTTGTCATAAAATACCTTAGGTAATTTATATCTGCATAGGTTACATAAACTATCATTTAATTGATTTTTTAATTTAAATAACAATAAAAACTATTAATTTAAAGATGTTAAACAATGTCAATAAAAATAAAACTGTAAGTGACTCACCTTCCGGCAATTACATGTAAAATTATAGTGTTTTACCCACCCATACACATATATTAACAGTAACCCACCCACCCACCAATAAACACGTAATGATAGTGCTCAAACATACACAATAAGAATACAGCCAAATCCACATGTATAATTCCAGTTATGTACGTACATTTCAATATATAAATAGTAATAGTAATAATAAACAGCATCATAATGCATTCAATGTGTAACATCATAATATAATTAATATAAGATAAATTAACATTATAGAACTTAGACTTTGGCAATAAAAAAATGGTCAGTTAATTAAAGAAACCAGAACAGTAAAGCTAATATCACAGCACACAAAAGGCCACGACTTGTGTTATCGTTGATCCAAAATTAAGGAAGATAATGATGCCAGAGAATGTATGTATTACTCCAGTTTAATTTAAATATGATAAATTCTTATAAAACAATGTACGGTAGTAAATTTTACTCTAGTAACTTTATCCAACTGTTAGTATTTATTAATTTTAATTAAAGTACCGGTAATTTTTCTACCTGGATGTACTGAAATAGATTGTAAGCCCCACAAAAGTTAATACCAGGGTGATCAAATCTAACAAGGCAATAATGAACCCAAGCTCACCCTCATCTCGTCGAGCTCTTTTGATATGTACCATAAACTCGTTACTTCAAAGGAGGTGTGGGTCATTCTGAAATTACACTTGGTTTTAATCAAGCGAAAAACTAAACTGTTTAAATAATAATGTTGTAGAAACAATAATTACGTTTGTTGTGAGCAAATACATTTTGGGACATGTGAGAACAAATACCATATCTACAGTAAAAAATATAAATTTTAATATTTGCATCCTTCCGTTTTATCCTAATTCATAAATGCTTATTGTAATTTTTATAAAAAAGAAAAAAAAATCGAAACAAAACATCGATATGTCAAACGTTTTAGTAAAAACATTAT
The DNA here is from genome assembly GCA_035578905.1 of Stictocephala bisonia. NCBI lineage: Eukaryota > Metazoa > Arthropoda > Insecta > Hemiptera > Membracidae > Stictocephala > Stictocephala bisonia. The sequence goes on from JAQJVL010000801.1 coordinate 322,721, forward strand.
CTTACCATTTGTTTCCAAAGATCTTAAAACTCCATATTTATATTATTGTTGACTGCTATCAAGTTTATTATAATACTGTGAGTGATATAGTGGGAAGATAAAATATGTTTGAAATGTTTGGCTTGGTATCCATATACTCTAGTTCAATAAAATATACAACATATGATACTTCACTATGAACCAAAAGATTTAACAGTCATATTTTTTATTTTTTATTGTATAAAGTAGTTTAATAAACTGTAAACTATCAAGATGTCCTTCTAAAATGGGGATTTAAATATAAATTTATTACATTACGCACGTGTGATAAACACTTATATATTATAGTGTGTATAGTTAAGGTAAAACATTTTTATATTGTTACGCATAATATGGTAAGGATGATAATGGTGTAATATTACCTATTTCATACGTACAAAAGGTGATATTACTCAGTGCAAATTTAGGTAAAATTAATCGTATAGTAACTAATTATAAAAATCCTTATTACTAGCTTAAACATTTTATAACTAATATATTGTGTATACAATAAAATATAAATTATTGAAATCTTGTTAAAAGAGGTGTTTTATTTTCATTTAAAATTCTCTTTAAGTTTTTACAGTTTTGTCGTATACCAATTATACCAACGAGTGGTTATATAAATAGTTTTTCTTTTAATTTTTACCAACTCAAAACGTAAAACCTAAATTTGTTGTATGCCTATTTATTTTTGTGTATCTATATTATATTTTTCCAGCTTCAATCACAGAAACGTTGTCAATTTATGTTTATACTATATATTTAGTTTTTCTTCTAAATTTACCAAAATTGTTCCGTTTAAATATAACTGTTAACCAGAAATTTATTGACTTAATAAGAAAAATAGGCTTCATAATGCTTGCCATGGACTAATTGAGATCATATATTGTAATATGCATTTATATTTTAGTATTTTGGGAGCATTAATACATAAGTAAAAGGAAAATAGTTTTCTGTTTTTTTAGTTACATTTGTTTCCCTTTTTCAGTTAATTAAGTTATGAATTAAAGATTAAATAGTTTTAAAAAATAACCTAGTATATTTTATTCGACATAAAAAATAAATATTGTCGCTGAATAACATATAAGATTTACAGTAAATAATATGTATTGGTTTCCTCTAACAAAAGGTCCTACATGACTCTGTGCGTGTATGAATGAGCCAATAGCACTACATGTATATGTGGGAAGATAGGCCAATGCCACTGAACGTACATGAGTAGGGTGGGTAATTTATGTGAGCCCATCAAATAGTCGACCATTCAAAGTACTGTTCCCTACAATATGTGTATTATTGCAAAATTAATGTGTTTTGGTAAATGGTTTTATGAATTTATTACATTTCCCTATTCCATAAAATTAATTTACTTATTTGTATTAATTTACTCTATTAATAAAGACTATTGAGTGAGTTACTATGCTATATATATTTTGTAGTGGAATCCTTAAAAAAAAAAAAAAAAAAAAAAAAAAAAAAACGCTATCAGATGAAAGTTATTTAAGGTACAAAATAACTGTTCCCAAATTAGTAATCACTATAATTTTAGGCTTAGTTGTAAATATTGTACAAATTTGTTAGTTACATTAATGTAAATACACGAATTATCATAATTAAATTTGAATAGTAATTTTATATGTAAAAGAATGACAAAAATTGCATTGTTTATTTATGACCATAAAATACTTTAGATTTATTAAATAATATATTTCAGGATATTTAGTTACTTGAATAATATTACAAAAAATATAAGTTATAATTTGTAAACTTTCCTAAACTAAATATACTGAACACATATGGACATTTAAGAAGTCGAGTTCGAAGAAACTTCTGTAACATAAGCCTTCTTGTAACTTATATCGAAAAAGTTACTTATTACGGTCACATTGATTTACATATTCTATCAAAGAATTTTTAATTTTAGAATCTCATCTTCCTTTTGTTTAATACAATTTAAGCATCCATTTATAAAATTTATTCTAAATTAAATAGTTGTCTATTATACAATAATAACTCTCATAATAATCGTCTAATTAAACATTGTATGACAATGCGGATTTCTACATACAATTACGATGCAAGTACATAACATACAAATTATGTATTAAAAATTATTTATTCTAGTCAAATAGTTTTTATTAAAATATCACTTAACAACTTTAGTGTTTTAGTGAAAACACTATTTTATTCCATAAATAATAAAATTGTTTAGATTAACGTAACATTGATCACAGTAGAAAGCACATACTATCACTGTCCTGTTTGTTCTCTGTTTAGATTTATTGTTTTTCATAATTATAAGGGAATTTACGCTAAACTTAAAGTGCAATTTTTCATTGCAATGCAATTATACACTATATTTCACCAAACACTTGGCACACATTTTACTTCAAGTACTTGTCTATTAAATTATATGAACTTATTTAATTGTAAAAACGCCTCATCCTTAAACGCACAGTGCCTTTATACATGTATTTTTTTATGTATAAAGTCATATACATAGTTCATTTCGTAGTATGATATTAATCCAAAACATATTACATTGTTCCTGAATGCCATGTGTTTATCAGAGTGAAGTTATCTCCAATACGTAAAAAAAAAAATACTAATCAATTATTATATAACCTTTTTACCGTGTATATATTCAAGGAACGTGTAATACTATTAAAACTGGAATTTAAAACTATAATACTTGTATAGTCCCCGTCCAGAAAGATTTAGATGATAGCAACTGAAATATATACAACAAACGAAACATATCTTAAAAAATATATAATTTTATAGTTATTGTACCACTTTTAATATATACGAAAATTTCTTTTGTTAAAACACTTTATTAAATTTTTAGATAATTAAGTATTGAATAAAATTCTAGAATGTACCAAATGTATTATAAATAATTTAATTATTAATACTAAGGGAAACTATTGCTGGGATATGTGTTATAAACCACTTATTCATATATTTTGTTTGAAAGTTATTTGTTAGCATTGGATTGTTCATAATTTATAAATAATATTTGGAGATTTACAGAATAAACAGGAATTAAGCTGAATCAGTGTTCCATATGGATTTTAGAATCCTAATTAAAAAGCTAACTATTGCAATTGAAACTAGAAAAAAAAGTTTTTAGTAAAATAACTCATATTTAAATATAGTAAAACACGTTTTACATTATTTACTCTTTCAAATATATCTCCTTCTAAATAAAATTTGTAAAAATTTTGTATTTGCTTCTTCCATAAATAACTGAACTTTGCATAATATTTATAATTGATTGGGAAGTTGGAAAAAGGCCAAAATACACGTTCCGTTTTGTTTCTTTTAAGGATATTAAAACGTGAATTATTTTTTTATCTAGATACATTCTTGACACATACAATTTAAGGATACAAAAATTATATTAAATAAAAAATCAGAAACAAATTAAACATGAAATGTTAAATTGAGAGGTTTGTTGAGTAGAAGATGTTTAATATATTTAAAAAAACCAACTCACCAAACTAGTGAGGTTAGTTTAGTGATATTTCGAGCACCAGTAAAAGGTGAGTTGTAAAGACTTTCAATAGCCCACCTTAAAGCTTTGACACCCCTTCAGTTCAACTGACTGGAAGCTTCCCTGTTAATTCGTTGGATGTTTACCTTCAATTTAAATGTAAAATGTATCACAGCTCATGTAAATATTCTGTAACTTATAAATATTATTATAAAATACAGTTAATACTTTATAGATATTTTATTATAAATCCATACAAGGGACTATGATTTGTAACAACGATACGTGGGAACCAAGTGTTATGGAGATTGTAGGCGGTGATCGTCAGGTGATATAGCGTTGAAATATTTCCTTCTCATTTTCATCTAACCCCTCAATTATTATTCTCTCCTCCGATATCATATAATTAATATATAACGTTCGTGTTAGGTTGCAGAGAGCTAACTAATTTTATTTGTAGGACAAACCAAAACCTTATGGAAATTTTGAGAGTAATTTATATGAATATTACAACTCTGAATTCATCAGTGCCCTCCCTTCCTCTTATCCGTCATCCTCCTTTCTGCCTTCTGCTCAAAACGAGACAAATCTTCAGAGTTTTCGAACAAGAGCTAACATCTTAAAAGCAGTCACATATCAGACAAAGATGTTAAAGAAACAACTTTCCAAAGAGGTGGTCTTAAATTGTTATATTGAATGTAGTCGTTCTTCCATCAAATCTTGACATTCCATCATGACATTTTGAAGTGATATTTAAATATTCAACCGACATTCTAAAAAGTAATCTTAGTAGAGTAGACTCTTATAACATTTATTCTTTGTTGTATCTAACAATTTATAAGATATCGTTATCATGAAAGCATATATTGGTAACAAATCGATTATATTTGTCACTTTTTAGCAATGTTATAAATGAATCAGAAAGAATTTGCTAAAGCCCTTACTCAAACTGATTGTACTTAGAATTCTTTAAATATATTGCTATAATTTTGAGAAAACATAAGTTGGACAGGCAAACGATTTTAAAATTAGGTTCAAAGAACTTTTTTTCTAAATAAATTTAATAGAAACGAAAAGTCAGCAGTCGCTAAATTTAAGTTAAATACAAAACATAATATTGTAACAGAAATTCCAAAAATATTTGGATTTGAATGAAAAAAATTCCAAAGTTATATGTATTGTACTCAAAATTCTTAAATGAACACATTTTATTAACATCACTAATGTACCATTGGATCGTAGAAACTATGAAAATAGTTATATTTTTTCATATTTAAACCATTTTAAGTCTATAAATGTAATGTATCTACTCTTGTTGGTTGGTTCTTTTTTCAATCCTCCTACCATATTTTTTTGAATCGAGTAGTGTCCACTCAATGTTGCAATCGACTTGGACACTAATAGAGAAGTCAGGGGAGTCCACGTTAGTTGGTGGTCCCTTAATTGGCCTTGTTCGTCGGCTATTATTAGATGGCCCTTTCTAAGGAACAGACGACCTTAATAAAAATAAATAAATAAATAAATAAAATAAAAACTACAGTCATTAACATACACTCAACACAATGATTCGCCTCTCATATTCACCCATATCATTGGGATTCATGGATATATTACGAATATTAAATAAAAATGCTACTAAATATAATAGTATTTTAAAGCCGATTTTTTAATATCTGTAACTGATACTTTGTCATGGAAAATAAATAAAACACTAAATCTTTAATGTTTAAATCAACTTACAATAATTGTGACTCTAATTTAGATTTATTATAATAAAAAATTAGTTTCGTGAACCAGTTATGACCTATATTCAGTGTTGTCCCGTAAGATAAGAAAAATGAAAATCTTCAACTTATCAAATGAAAGGTCTATGCAGGAAAAAGTAATAGCCGCAAACCGGACTTAGAAAGGTTTTTCCTTTCCAGAGTAGCAGTTATTTGAATTTTATAGTTACTAAATTTGAACAATATTATTATTTCTCTGCAATTTAACGGTTTTAAGTAAATTAATCTGTCTAAAATTATACTTTTTGGAACAACATTATTAAAACAATTAAATTATAAAATTATCTATGAAAAAAATAGCGTTGTTGTTAAAACGCTTCCACATTTTTCCACCCTGTGTATCATTTAAACTAAATTTTTAAGGCTTTTTAACATTAACTTAGTTTAAAATTTAACTATAACCATAACTATTTAAATATTTTTGTTTCATACTAAGTTTGGTTCTGTTTTGGTACACAAAATGTTTTGTAAGAACGATTAAACAACCAAAGAATTTATTTCATTTCCGTACATCTAAAACTTCATTGATGAATGAAAGCAATATAAATGGAAAAATGAAATGCTTCATGTTGATGTTTGTCTATGAAATCGTTTGTTAACTCACTATTTAAATAAACTATTTGATCAACTGTGGGCAAATTATTTGGCTTGTTCCAGGTTTTAATTCAGTTAACAAACAATGCAGTTACTGTTCACCGGTTACGGTTTGATTGGAGGAGCATTAGTTTTGTTAAATGTTTAAGCCAACTACTTGATTCAATGAATCACTCATTTGATTATTATGGCCTAAACTGTCTAATGCCACTGATATGTATACTCGATTTAAGAGGGTGAATTTTATGCCAACTGGTTAAATTTGGTACAGTTTTTAAACCAATCATAGATTTTTTTATAAAAATTCAATGCTATAATTACGTTTTTCGAATTATTTTAAACGCGTACAAATAGACGAACTAGCTAAGAGAATGTTACACAATAATGTAGTATTTTAAGCTATAGTAAATATTATAGTTTAACCAAATCTAACCTAACCTTAACCTATCCAAATATCTTCTTACATTATTTCTAAAGGAAAGGATCCCATAAAGTTCAAATCAAGAATTTCGTTGTGTAAGAACACCTTAAGCGACTGTTAAAAATCAAGTACTTGCATTTTTTAAATACGTTCTTTTTTCTAATTTTGTAAAGTTCTGGAGTGTGTTTGAGAGTTTGGTGATCCAGATCCGGTTTATCCAATTCACTCAATATTATTGATACTGTTTTCACTATCAAACCAAAAATCTTTAACTTTTTAACTTATTACCATTTTAGGTTTATATTTGTTTGTCCTAAAATACGTAGATCAGGCATTTAAAATACAGTATTTAACATTACATATCTTTTTTCATTATTTGCATTTTCTTTGCTGATAATATGTTTTAAATTTTAGCAATATTTAGCAAGTGCTTGTTTTTCATCTCGTTAAATTTAACATGTTCCTAAAATCTTAATTTTTTTACCGTCCTACGTATTATCCTTCAAAATCATTTAGAAAGATTTCAGGTTGATTTTGGTTTTACATTTTTTGAGTAATATTGTAATAATGATACGGTTAAGTATTTTTGAAAAGTATATGTTAATTCATTATACGGTTGAAAATTAATAACAAACTTAAAAATATATTCAATTTATTATAATTAAATATTATTGGAATCGTAAAGTTCCAGACCATATTTAAACTATAGAATAGGTTTTCTTATAGTATACTGTATAGATATTACTTTTTAGAATATTGGTTGAATACTTTTTGTCACAGATTTGTGTATAATCTAACACAATATATAGTTCAACGACAACAGTTAACTTATAAAACAAGTAAAGCCCTCATACCAAAGTAAAGTTTACACTAAAGAAACTTCAAGGCTTATACTTAGCAATAATCCTCCTTAGTTGAATAACAGGATATTTATAAAATATTTTACTTCTTTTCTTTAGTTTAACATATGCAGCAGATTCACATATTGAAATTTATTTTGTACCAAATAATAGCAAAATTACAAAGATGCAGTGTCTGTAAATTTTTACAAATGATATGTTTAAGCAATTTCAATAAATAATATAAATTACAGTAATAAATAAATAAACGTTAGGAAAATGAACGTTCACTTATTATGTATTAATAAGACAAACAAGTTATGAATTTATAATTTAAAAAAAATTTAAGATTGGAAAGATAACATTATAAAATGTAATTGTACCAACTATAACATATTAACAGTTTTTAATAAAGCTCATTAATAATGACTGTAAATGCATTATCTTTTAATTAAAAAAATTATGATTTTTGTTAACATTCATTAGAACCTGTTCATAAAAAGGTTACTGTTGTCTATGTATAAGTGTTTTTAGTTGCTCTTAAAAGGAAGAGTTTAAATTAGCTATTACATATGAAATATGTTGTTTTAGAATGATTTTATAGTCTAATTTTACTGTGTGTCTTTTACATGTTTGTCATAATTCCAATTTAACTGTGTTTGCAAGTTTGGAAATCATCCATGGTTTAAATGGGTAATTTTTTTTATAAATAAAACGAGCTGATCGTTGGAGAATATTTTAATGAAATCTTTCCTTGTCACTTTTAACTCATCCCCTCTACTTCAATTTCCTCCTCTGATAACAAATTACCTAAACCTGTTCGTGTTAGGCTGGAGAGAGCCAACTTAGAAAAATGTTATTTGTGTAGAAACCACCGGCCAATGGAACTTTTGAGCACTATCGATATCGATTTGACAACTCTGAATTCATCAGCACCCTTCCTTCATCTTATCCGTCATGTTCTGTTCTCTCTTCCACTCACAAATGTAACAAATGTCCAGAGATATCAGAGCGGATGGAACATGCTACAAATGGCCACATATAAAACAACTATGTTAAAGTAACAACATTCTACACCACTTAATTTTTGTTCCTAAAGTTATATTTCAAACTCCATCGTTACCACATCAAATAACCATCTAATCACATGCTAATCCGATAAGCAATACTTTTATTAATGTGGTATATTATTAATTAGTAAAATTAATTATCTTATATTCTTGCTTGTTCAAGTGAAAATGTATATACGGTCAATAAATATAAAACACTTATTTCGTACAAGGATATGGACTAAACTAGTTTTAGCACGCGGATATTATTTTGCAGTATTTTTAAGTAACATGTATTTATGTAAAAAAAAAATTTATTTAAAGTGAAATAAAAAAAAAATGGCATCATTTTATTTGACACTTTTGCCAGTGTCTGTGATTTCTGATACAATGATAACTAATAATACATAATTATTGAAAACTAAGATAAAGAATGATAAGTAAAGAATGATAAGTTATGATAAGCTTTTACAATGAGCTTGAGTGTAGCGATAGAACAAGGAGATTTCCGTTTTACGCGTGTGCAAAGGCAGGAGACGGCGCTGCGTACATGCGCGCTCTAATTGGCTGCCCGCTCCTTTTCGTTCAGAGAAGATTTACGTTTTTGATAGTCTGATGGAGTTAGCTAAAGACATGTTTAAGTTGATGCTGCACTCTAGTGGCAGTTTTTGAAACTACACTATCAATAGAAATATTTCATTTCGGATATATTTGTTAGCCGCACTTGAGGCAAATTAGAGGCTCTATATATATATATATATATATATATATATATATATATATATATATATATATATATATATATATCCGTTTGTCACGTACTAAGGGTTAAAAGTTATTAAAATTGCATTGGAAATAGTTTTATATGCATATACAAATTCAATCAGAATAGTCACAATACGTCACAGAAATCAGCTGCCTACGCGTGTCACCTACCGTATGTTTATTAAGATACTGTGATTTCAAGGATATTCCGGATGTAATAGTAAAATGTTAGTAAAAGAACTAAATAATTTGCCTTGAAATCGAATAAATATTACAGTGACTCAAAGTGTGATATTCTTACGGAAGAAGAAGACGACAGCAAATTTACTTTTCCATAAGGATATGATTTGTAATTAATATTTTCAATTTAAAGGAAGTGTTGTATTATTTAGGATACGCTATACGTCCGAGTAGATGAAATTTAATAAAAGTACAATGTTTTGTTTTATCATAAAAACATGATTCCAACTTCACGTATACCTTATAGAAAATCAAATTTACTTTTTCTTAAATACATAGTGATTTTCCTAGTTGTAAGATTGTAAGGTAGCTGTCCAAGTAAACGAGTTTAAATATATTTGGAATTCATGGGAGGAAATACTAGTCCATCAGTATGCAGGCTAGACCCTCAAAGGCTGTTATCCGCGACATAAACGGAGCCATCTGCTGCTTGGATGGCCGGATTGATGTACTTCCTAAATGTTGCGTTGCGGATAATAAATTTTGCTGTTTAATTTGACAAAATGTAAATACAATTTTGTTTAAATATTACTATTAAATATTGTAATACAACTGTATTAATTTAATGTATATACTAAGTTGATTGTAATTACTAACTACCCAAACACTACTGAATACCATGACACTCTGACCTTCCTGTCTCTCATTATATTATTCACTGTTTACATATTAGGATTTTTTTTTATATTTGGCTAACACTGTTTTTATTATGAACCGAAATCCACCACAATTTATTATCAAACCTAAGTTCATAAAGTCTTTAAAACATTCATGAACTGTAAATTTTAGCCAATTGTACTGAGATGGTAATTAGATTGTTTGGAGTATTTTTTTAATAGAAACAAATATTTTAGGTTAATATTTCGTAAATAAAGATTTATTCAAGATTACTAAACGTTCTGAGTAATTCACGAGAGTATGCAGTATGTTACTCTGCCATTTATATAATATAATAATATAAGAATTGCACATGTTAATGAATTCAATTATGTATTTTTATTACAATAACTAGCAGTACACATTGGGGTCTACAAATCAAAAACCCCCTTTTCTGCTCCAAACTTGATTATGTTTAGCCTACTACCAAAGTTGACCTCGGCTGCTACCCGAGTTATTATTGGATGTACCTTTGTTGATGACGATTATAGCCCAAGATGATCACGGATACTACCCAGGCTGATCATAGATGCTACTTAAGTCGATAATGGATACTCCTCAATTTGATCAGAGATGATACCCAAGCCAATCACGGCTGATCCCCAAGTTGATCGCGTATGCAAACTTAGCTGATATTGGCTGCTACCAAAGATAATCACGAATACTTCTCAAGTTTATCAGGAAAAGTGCCTAGGCTGATCACGGGTGGTACCCAGGTTGATCATGGCTTCTACCCAAATTAATTATGGATGCTACCAAATTTGATCTCAGATGCTACCTAAGCTGATCATGGTTAGTATCCAACCTTATCATGGAATAAACAAAACTGAAAATGGGTGGCAACTAAGCTGACCATTTTCAGTTTGCAACAGACGCTACCAAAGTTGATCATGGCTGCCACAAATGTCGATCACGGATGCTACCTGTGTTAATCAAGGTTTCTAGACAACTTGATCAAGGTTGGTAGCTACCTATAATAGAATAGAATATTTGTTTATTGCAAGGACATTTACAGTAAATACCTAGTGATTATGGTCGCCAAAGAAATATATTTATCTTGTATTATTATAACATTCTTGTAGTTTTGTACTGCTTGTTAAGATTATTTTGAAATAGACATCTTTGTAATCATAGCTTTACTGATCAAGGTTGGCTACCTAAGTCCATCAGAGCTGGAATCCATCAGGATCGCTGGTTATCAAAACTGATACCGGTAGTTACCGAATTAGACCAAAGCTTTTACTCAACCTATTTATGTTCTACCCAGGTTCATCACGAATGACCACCAAGGTCATTACTTGTTGTAATTTGAATTGTTTTTTATTTTTATTATTATTATTACACGAAGAAATATTTAGTGGTTTACGTTCCATTATGTAACCCATTGACCTTATATTCAAGGCAAGTTCTTGGATTTTACTCTTAATATATTTCATATTAATTTTAACTTAATATGTTCATTTCAAACACTTAATATGTAACATACATACCTGGATGTATATTATTTATAAAAAAAATTATGTATTTGAAATGTGATACAATTGTTCAAAATAAAATTTCTAAAATTAGATGTTTTATCAATGAACAGAGGATGAATTTTAATTGGTCGGTAGCGTAGTTGGTTCAATCCCAGCTTCATGTGCTAAAGGTTCTCAGTTCAATCCCAATCAGAGTCAATACATTTTGAGAAGGATCAGCTGATAACCACCGGCTGTTCATTTGTCATTGGGCTATTAATTAGTGACACTTTCTAAGGAATAGTCGGTCTTAGTTTGTAACAATGACTACATTCGCTCATCTACATTTATAACACTCATTAGAAATCCATATTTGGCCCATATCTTGACGATCAGCATCTTATGAATAAATAAAAAAATAAAATAATGCGTGTTCTAATTAGTCAATCTGTTCACTAGATAACTAGATGCCGCGTTTCAGTTCAAAAGACTCATTTTCAGGTCACTTGTCTCTGATAAGATTGACTTGAAACCCACTTCATACAATGTTCACACGCGCAAAACCACACTATGGCTTGCACCTAAATAGTTATGTGGGCGATTGATGGATAAGAATGGAGTACACTTCAGTTATCCCCTTCTTCACCTATATGATTGTTTTAATTAGAATCAGCTGTGACCATTGATTTTGTTTTGTGTATGAGAGTGTTGAATAATATGTTGGATTCAAAATGTATCTTGTCATTGAGTAAATGTTGATTATTAGACTTGTAAATTTCGTATTCTTCTAGTGTGTTTAATAGTTTACTTTTGTGGAAAAAATGAATTATCTGTAAATTTTCATCTATTGATTAAAGATAAGGATTGGTATCGAAGAGGTGATGAGCGACGTGTTATTTCTGTTTATTTATAAACATTTACTCAATGACAAGATAAATTTTGAATCCAAAATATTATTAAACATTCTCATACACAAAACATAATCAATGGTCACAGCTGATCCTAATGAAAACAATAATGTAATGAAAGAGGGGGATAACTGAAGTATATTCTAGTTCCAGGCAATAAATCGCCCACAGAACTATATTGGTGCGTTCCATAATGTGTTTTTCCACGTGTGAACTTTGTATCAAGTGGGTTTCAAGTTAATAATAATAGAGACAAGTGACCAGAAGATGAGTCTTTTTACTTGAAACGCTAGTTATCTGGTGGACAGATTGATTAATTTAATCACGTAAGGAAATAAAATTACTGTTTTACACTTTACCGTTTCATTTATGATAGTTTTATATACCTTTTTACAATTTATATTAACATGGTATATCTAATGGATATAGTAGTAAAATAATTAATAATTTAATAGAAGCTCATAAATGCAATGCAAATTGCTAAACGGTTTTAACTAAAGTTCACTTAAATAAAGTAAAACCAAGACATTTTAAAATTTAAGCTAAATTAAAAAATGTTGACACACTTGAAATAAATTTTTTTTTGAATATGAATAAGATATATATACCACATATATTTTTTTCATATTTGTTGTATTACGTTTTTAAATAATTTAGTAAATTGATTTACGAAAAATATAGATAATTTCAGTAATATAAATACATATATTTAAAAAAAAACATAAGTTGGTATCCCAATAAAAATATGTACATATTTTTTAATATTCCAATATAAGAATGGCTCGAAATCACCAACCATATATTGCATTAAAATTTCAGGCAGATATTTTATAATGGTTATGGTTATTATAAATCAGTTAACCAGCAATTGAAAAGTGTAATGGTCTAAAATTATCACATATTTAAAATTATGTAAAATATTTAGATAATTATACATTATATAGGCTTTAATTAATTAGCTTTTATAATTAGTAATTACGATAATTATATGTCCTAATACATAGGCTTATTGAGGACAGCCTAATATGACAAGTGAATACCAATTAGTATAATAATCTGGAGTACGATTTTCCACACCGCAACTACACTAACCAACCTTCAAATATGTATTTTTGTGCAAGTTCAAATTTAGCAGAATAAAAAGGCTTACCACTATAAATTAGTCAACTATTTTTCTGCAGATTAAATGATACTGTCATTCTGTAGATATTCATCTTTATTTGAAATTAATTTGAAGATTTCATACTTTTGATAGCGGTATTATTTTGAAGATAGTTAGCGATAACATTTCCAGTAAGTCTTTTATAAAGTAAAGGTGATAAAATATGTTTTATTACTACACAGAGTAGAGGTTATGTGTTTATTATTTGTTAATATTGCCATTATCACAATATACAATATTAATTTGAGTTATTAAAATTTTGGTAATATATGGCAGAATATTAGATGTTCATAAGATCAGCCTGAGAGTTTTTTTAAGGTAAATATAAACAAATCAGACTGATTGCATCGCATAAAGAGATTATATGACCTTGCAGTTAAATAAATAGGCATCAATATTGGTTATTTAATGAAAGACCTGACTTGAATGCAGAGCACTCTTAAAGAAAATGCTAAAACTACGACGAGTTTGAGAAGGCTACAATCAATGGGGCAACGATGTGAGCCAGCCACAACCACCTTTAAGTCTTGCATTGCTGACAGATTTCAGTTCTTTAAACGTGACTTTGTCATCGTGAAGAAATAATAAAAATAGTATTGCGAACATTTTTAGAATGAAGTGAGTTTTCTTTTTATTATCGACATATGTGTATACCAAAATAAGTATATTAAATTTATCAGCAAATAGTTTATATGAACATGCAGAAGGATTAATTTATATAGTGCATAAAATGCATACATTATACTCAGAGAATGTTTAACATCAGGCTTAAGACCATCTAAGAGGACTTTTCTTATCATGAACAGTAAAATGAAAATATATATGATTAAGCTTTTTATCAATGTTAGAATACCATAAAACTAAATTTTCTATCACACTTTTACGTTTCTCATTTTACGGTTAATCATGTTTAAATTTGACGGTAACCATATGCATGGTTATGCATTATATATTCTAAAGGATTTATTATATTTAACATTTTATAAAGCATTTTATACCCATACCATTGAATAAATACTCAAATCAATTTTAATTTACAACAAATGTATAGTAAGCAATTCTTAAAACTTTGAAGCTAGTACAGGTAGTATATTGTTGTTAATAAGAATTTACGACAGTTTTTACAACCTTCAAGAGTATTATTTTGCTCCAAGTTTCTTATTGTTCAGTATTAAATCCAACTTGTTTTACTTCCTGCCTTCATAACATCAGCTTCTGTTCTGCATAAGAAAATACCTTCTAAATCTTTACTTAAGGAAAACATTTTTTCAATTGTTTTGATTATGCTTTTTGTTCATATATTATAACTATGTTTATTAAATTAATAAGGAATATGTAAGTTACGACTAGTTTAGATTTTTCAATATAAGTTTAAAAAAATTAAAATCGAGATTATAAATATTTTCTAAGCAGTTTAAAATTGTTTACAACACAAAATACCAGATTTTTTTGTTAAATAACATATTGGTGTTTAATTCGCTAATTATTTATTTCAAAATTAATAGTATATTAAAAGAGAGTATGGAATTATAAAAACATGATTCATATAAAGTGTTGCTCGAATAGTACTAATAATAAATATCGTAACAATTAGTAATATAGTCTAAATTGCTCATCTCATAAACACACATGAGAATAGTTTCATTCTACATAAATGACAATCGAACTTAAATATATTTTTGTATTCAAAGTATATCCTTATAACAATTATTTACCATCATTTTATATTAAACAGCTACTAATCTAGGCTTGTTGTACCCGAATAAGTCTTATATAACTTTATGAAATTTAAACTTTTTAAAACAATCCATAGAAAATATCCTACCAGCTATATAGCTGGATTCAGTCCCATACTTAATCTTGAAATAATATAACAATCAGAAATTAATTGACATTTTGAGTGTGAGTATATATATATAACATTATACACTTGAATTATTAATTCTGAATCCACCTCATGTGTACTAACTAGTGTTAATTAAATTACTTATTTGATTATTCATTAAGTAATTGGAGTGTTTGAAAATATACTACAGTAAAAAATTTTGAAACGTAGAATGTTATTTTATAACCTTGGTGACTCATTGGCTAGGTTTTCTTACTGTGGAGGGTCAGATCAAAGCATTGAATTTCAAATTGAGCTAACTCATTGAATAAAGTTCATATACAGGCCTGTAGACCCATTTGAACATTTTAGAGAAGTTAAAAAAACTTATTTAAATAAAATTATCAAGTAATATTTTTATTAATAATAAAAAATGTGTCTAATTCTTGGTTTGAAAATTTATTTTAATTTAAACCCCCACTCCAACCCTACCCTAACTATAAACAGTCCATAAGGTATATCAGAGTCAGAAGTTATTTTGAGGTGGTAACAGGTTTTATTGAATCAACTGTACTATTCGATACATATTGAATCAACTGTACTATTCGATACATATTGATGTAAGAATTCATGGTAAGAATATTTTTCTAAGTTGAAATGGAAAAACTTGTGTATGTTACAATGAACAGAATTTGTATTCAAAATACAAGACGTCAAGCTTGGTAATATAAAACAGGTTTATATAGATTTTATGTTGAATGTTTCCCTCAATTACAACATGCGGATGTACCATAAACAATACAAGTTAATAACATTGGCTTAAATTAATATAACACTAAAATACAAAGGTTAACTATAACCTAATTAAACAGGGTATTTTAACGAGTAATGGTATTAACTAATTTATACACTAAATAAAAAAGCTAATACAGCTAATTTAGTGTTAACCCATTTAATACTTAAAAAGAAGCATAAATCATATTTATACAGCTTAAATAAAATAAAAAAATATAAAATATAAAAATTAGTGAAATATAAGTTTGTATTTCTTTGAGGATATTCATTTCCACCACGGGATTTTTTTTATTTTTTACAGACAATTATAACAGTTTTTGTTTTGGAATCTGTATTGTTCGACAATTCATTTTCCATTTTACTTTTGTTTTCGTGTTGAACACAAATACATTATTGGTTTCTCAATTACATCAAGTTTTGTCTAGAAAAATACACTTTTTACTAAATTAATTAAACATTACCTACATACCTTATCCGAACTGTCTTTTTAACAAAAGAAAAAAATTTTAAATGCGGCTTCCTGGCCCCAGAGACTGCCGGCTGGCCGTTCCTCTGACAGGAATTTGAGCAAATTTGTTTTTGTGATTAATAATAGCTTATATTAATATTGGGTATATTGCTACCATCGGCAATTTACCGTAAACAAACTTGAAATAAGTTTTAAGATTTTCAATATAATTTTTTTTATTTATAAAACTGTGTTTTTTTTAATGAAAAGTTTTTCCACTAAAAATGTATACCTGATTATACCCATTGGTGATAAAATGTCAAGATTGACATCTGTAAATGCTATGTTTAATTATTAGGCATTATTAAACATCATGTAATAGTTAAGTTATATATTAAAATACTGAATTGTAAATTGTTGTTATTACTAATAT
Organism: Stictocephala bisonia; assembly: GCA_035578905.1. NCBI lineage: Eukaryota > Metazoa > Arthropoda > Insecta > Hemiptera > Membracidae > Stictocephala > Stictocephala bisonia. Next base: position 339,612 of record JAQJVL010000801.1, read on the forward strand.
CCCAGTGTAAGATGTTTCGTAGTTTATCAATTATATGACAATTTTAACGAAACTTGTTAATAACTTGTTTGCTAAATAACTATTATTTTTACTCCCCACATTGACAGAATAAACGTTTTAACTAACGTAAATGAAGTTTTTAATACAAATTTGTTGAATACATTCTAATTCATAAATTGTATTATAATACAAGCATATCTTCAATTGACGCAAACATGCTTGAATGTTGTAAAACGAATAACCTAGTTTTTACAGACAGACAAGTTTCCATGACAACCTTAGAGAGCTTAGATACCAGATTGACTTTACACAGTTTCTTCTCTGGTTTGAGATAGTTATACATCCTCGTCACCCTGTTCTTTTTAATGTAAGATACCGCTGAAATACCATAGTCAGTCATTTTGTTTAAGATAAAGTTCTTTTTTTATGATTTACATTATAATTTGATCCTTAACTTGTACTGCATTATTATCAATATTGAACATGTACGTTAATTAACTTTATTTTTAGATCATAAGTCTAACAACCACGTCTAAAAAATTAGTAAGTTCCAATAGGAAACACTATAAATGAAACTTAAAATATGCAAATTCATAGTTTTACAGTAATTGAAATTCAAAATTAACAATAATTACTCTAAAATCGTTAAGAGTTTATATTAACTACTCACACGCAATAATAATTAATAATAAATGGATAAACAACAACAATAAATATAATTAACTATTAAGAGATAACGAAGTCTGTCAAGTGTGTAAAAATTGTGGTTTGGACATTAATGGAACAATCAAGTTTTGGTTTTGCTAATTTGATTCCTAGCGACACATCATGAACTCATCAGCCAGTACGATGTGTGATTCAGGGAGCCCTCCACACCAGGAGTAAATAAATAAAAAAAAGTCCATTTTAATTTTTTTAAATTTATCTGATTAATGGCTTCCGGAAGCTTTTAGTACACGTCATTCCAAATTGTGATTGCAGATGTTCATATGCAATTATTTTGTACGCCCTGTTAGACAGTTATCCCAATCCCTGATTTCGTACTGGTGGATGACATGACATGGGACAAAATCAAACTTGAAACGGCAGTACAAGGTGACCTCTTCAATACACAGGGAAGGGTCAACAATTCAAGCTTCCTGAAGCTATTTTTATACGACACTAGTGAATGTAATTTAGAAACAGTTCTGACAGGTTTCTTTTGAATTTTAAACACTCTTTTGAATTTTTATTTAGAGCAGCAGCCCCAAAGTCCAAGAACATATAGTAAATGCGGGTATATAAGACCATAATAGGCAGTTTTCAAAACCCCGAATGAACAAAATGTTGCAAGATTACGTAGAGCATTAATTCCGGAAGCTACCTTAGAGCAAATGTAATAAAGGTGGTGGTCCCAGGTCAGACTTCGATCAAGATACCTCTGAAGGAACTTGGTGGATTCTATGTCTTCCAGAGTAGCATTACAGAGTTGGAGCCGTTGTTCTAACTGTCCTGTTGACAGTGGTCAAATCAGATCAGATTCAACTTGAAGGAATTAGTTTTAAGTTAATTTTGTAGGAATACTCTATTGGCATTACCTTCATAAAATTGCCTTCATAAATGCTTAGCTTCATGTTTATTGTTGGTTTTTAATCTGATACAGAGAGTCGTGTTGTCAGAATATTGAGTCAACGTTCTATTCTGGTTCGATGAGTTGAACCTGTTGAAATAAATGAGGAAAATAAACTGATTTGGTTCCCTGAGGGACAATTAAATTAATTTTTCTTTGCAAAGTACTCACAGCAGTCCTCTGTCACTAAGGTCAAAACCCATATTACACATATTTCCTTGGGTTTATACAGGGTGAGTCTCTACTGACACCATTAAATTTACCTGTTTGTTGTACTCACAAAAAGAAACAAAAAAGTCCATATTAACCTGTGTCTGATTCTCAACCGTTTGGCTGTTAGGGCTCATATTGTGTGTTTTAAAATTACTTGACATTAACTCACTGATTGAGCTACAAAAACAAAAACAAAACACCTACCAGATTCTTATTAATACCATTGAAAGGATCATTAAATTCTCTATAAATATCAATTATTTTGCAAGCAAATGTAAATAAAACTAAATTTCCTAGAGGAAGTTTATTAAACAAATATGCAACATGTATTTTTCTCCAATTGTTCAAGACGCCATATCAGCACATAAATGTAGTATAATTTAATGTAAAGTTAAATAGAAAACTTTTCTCACTAATAAGCTTGGATTAGATGTATAATTTAATTGGGTTGAATATCTTGAAACTAAAAATATTACCCAAAATATTTCATAAAACATGGTTTATTCGGTTGTACCTAACAAACAAGCTGTCAGTCTTTACGAAATAAAAAACATAATAACTGTAATATTTAGATAATCATGCTTTATTATAACAAAAACTACTTTAATAAGTGTTCAATATGTCCACCATTTTCCCTTATGCAGGTACGGACTCGGTTCCTCAACTCCCTTACACTTGCCTTTAGATTGATTTCATTTCTAAGGCGTCTAACAGCCCTCACGACTCGATGTCTCAATTCTTCGGCTGTTTGTATTGGACTTCTGTACTTTTCTTACTTCTAAGAACCCCAGACTTAGTAATCAATAGGGTTGCGGTCAGGGGACCGTGGTGGCCAAGCGACAGTTCCGCCTCTCCCAATCCATATACAGAAGTTGTTAATATGTTCACGCACGTTGATGTTGAAGTGTGGTTGTGCTCCATCTGCCTGGTAAATAATGCACCGACGCAATTCCAACGGCAAGTCTTCGAGAAGGTCTGGTAGGATATTATTTAGAAATTGAAGGTATTGAACTCCAGTTAATGATGTAGGGAGATCAAGGTAGGAAACTATCAGCTTGTCCCCGATCAGTCCAACCCACACGTTTAACTTAAACCTATTTTGGCTCCGTGATTCACGACAAAGATGTGGGTTTTCAGAGTCATAGAAGTGTTCATTGTAGTAGTTAAAAACACCGTCTTGTGTAAATGTAGATTCGTCTGTCCACAAGATTGTTTTAAGAAAATCTGCATTATCGTGCTGTAAAACCCATTGACAAAATTGACGTCTCAGAGGAGGGTCTCTGGGTTCAATTGTCTGGACACGAGTAAAGTGGTATGGGTGTATTTGATTTTTACGCAAGAGTATCGACACAAACGACTGGCTTACTACACATTCAGTAGCAATTCTTCTTGTGCTTGTTCTTGGATCTCTTTTGACTTGGGCAAGTACAGCTTCCTCTAACCCAACATCTTGTATGATGTTACCAACGGAGCGGTCATTGACAGGAAATCTAGCAGTTTCACGCAGAAAATTATGAACCCATTACAAATTTTCTTACATCAAGAATTCTTCTCTGGAAATCAACGAATGTATTCTCTATGACTTTCAGCTGCATTGCCAGAACACAATCCGTACACAAAATGTATATCGGCATATTCTACATTAGTAAACGGATTCATAGTTCACAACAAACGTTCGACGCAATGCCATAATAGAACAAATGCTTATACCCTCACTAATTTTAAGCTAATTATGCTTAAGTATAAAAAAAAAAGTAAAAATAAATATTTCCAACTTGTCCAAATAAGATGATTTGTGTTTTCACAGACTAATATGAGTAACTATTGTTCAAAATGAGGTAATATTTACAACAGCTGATTTCAGGTACAGAATAATAATAAAAGTGTAAAAGCAGATTTCAAATAATAGTCCAATCAGCTCATTATGGAAGTTACATGCAAAACAAAAAACAGGCACAGGTTGAGTTTGGTAGTTAAGTGCAACCGAATAAACCATGTTTTATGAAATATTTTAGGTGTTATTTTTGGTTTCATGATATTCAACCTAATTAAATTATACATCTATTCCAAGCTTATTAGTGAGAAAAGTTTTCTACTTAACTTTACATTAAATTAAACTACATTTATGTGCTGATATGGCGTCTTGAACAATTGGAGAAAAATACATGTTTCATATTTGTTTAATAAACTTACTCTAGGAAATCTAGTTTTTATTTACGTTTGCTTGCAAAATAATTGACATTTATATAGAATTTAACGATCTTTTCAGTGGTATTAAGAAAAATCTGGTAGGTGTTTTGCCTTTGTTTTTGTAGCTCAATCAGTGAGTTAATGTCAAGTAATTTTAAAACACACAATATGAGCCCTTACAGCCAAACGGTTGAGAATCGGACACAGGTTAATATGGACTTTTTTGTTCCTTTTTGGGAGTACAACAAACAGGTAAATTTAATGGTGTCAGTAGAGACTCACCCTGTATATTAAATATAAAAAGGTATCCGGGGTATTACTCTTTGGTTTACACTACCTGTTCAGAACAAACAGATTTTTTTAATTTCACAATGTTTAGTGCTTACCGTATTTTGCATTTTTTACATAATTAATAGTTATTAAAAAAAATATTTGACTGACATTAAATTGTTAGTTGTTATTTGAATTTGAATTAGCAGAAAATAAAAATAAAGATAATATGTTGTTTTTAACGATAAAAATGGTGTTAATTTTATGTTTTAAAACAATAGGTTTTCTACATATTCTTTTAGTTTCACAATTTAAATGACTACTATTTTTAAATGGATAAGGACATATTTATGACTCTTGTTATTAGCCTATGTGACAACGATTTTAAGATATGTGAAAAATTTACTCAGTCAGTCCAAATAATTTTCTATTAACCCGGTATAAACTTTAAACATTATTGTTAAGTACATATTTTTAGGGACACCCTGTATACAACAAAACAATATTTATAAGCTTAAAACCTTATGACCTTTCATTGATTCTATGAAAGAACGAATTTTCTTCATAGAATCAAATAATCTGCTCTAATGGTTTCAAGAAAACATGTTGTCAAATAACACCCAAAAAACACAGCTTCTACAATTTTCAGTTTCAAAAACAAATAAACTCATTTCTCCTTTAAATGTAATTTTGGAAGAAACCATAATTTACCGATCTGATAAAGTTAAATTTCTTGGAATAATGGTGGATTAGGGTTTTGGATTTTTATGCGCATTTGGATTGTCTCTAGAAAGGTATGCATAGGCACTTACATGTTGAGAAATTTAGCAAAAACTGTAAATAGTGATGTTCTTCTCTCGGCTTATTATGGCCTAGTCTACTCATACCTGGCCTACGCAGTACCTATTTGGGGAAATGAAAACATTTGAACCCGATTTCTATTTCGTCTTTAAAAAAGTCATAAGAATCATATTTTCCTTAAATAATCGTCAATCCTGAAAAGAATTCTTTCAAAATTATAAGGTTCTGACGTATCCTTCTCTATTTATTCTTGAAACACTCACTTTTGTCAAATTAAATTTCCCTGTCTTTTCCACTTTCTCTTACCACTCTTTCACTCTTCGTGTCAATCACAGTTTAAGAGTACCAAAACATTCTGCTGCGTTCTTTGAGAAACATACCCTTTATAATGGTGTAGCTCTTTATAACTGCCTTCTACTCTCACTTAAACTGGAGACTAACCATATAAAATTTAAGAAAAAACCGAAAAGCCTTCTGCTCGACCTTTGTTGTTACAGCGTCCATGAGTTTCTAGCTGGCAATAAATAATTCTGATTTACTGTGATTGTTGCAAACTTTGAAATATAAACAAATAGTTTTTGCTCTAACTTTTCGCATGTTGTAGTCTTAGTTGATTATTGTTTTATTGCATTTACTATGACTTGGCTAATGCATGTATATATGTTTACTGGCTTAATAAACGATTTGATTTATACTTTTTTGTATGCTATTCCATAACTAATAATTTTATCATTTATTTGTGTAAACAAATAACTACTGTGCTGCAATAAATATTACTTAGATCTAATACTTAAGAAAGTAGGCTAATTATTCATTTACACATATAAATATAAACAAGAAGATTTAATTGTAATGAAACTCTCTGCTTGGTATAAATATATAGGGACAATAATTAAGTGTTTACAGCACATCGTGTGTCTAAGATATTGGATGAATCCATGGATACCGGCCCACATTTAGTTGCTATAAGACCCATCGTAAATTCCGCCTTTACCCTTATGTTTATGGGCGTAAACATGGATTTTACACGCTTTGTTTAAAACACTTTTAATAATAAGGTGGTGCAATCGGTTTTCAGTGATTTAACTATTTCTAAATTTTGTTATGAAAATTAAATGTACCTTACCTTGAGAGAGGAAAAATAAATAAAAAAATGTTTAACTACTACATTAAAACTGGTTGAATGTACTTCTAAAGAGTTGAATTTAGCTGATTTTAAATCAACACTAATGCAAAACCGATTGAAGTAAAAATTATTCTTTTTTATAACTACGTTTTTTACACATTTTTTCACCTTTAAAATTTAAAACTTTGAACATTTTTTTAACATTATAATTCCTTCACTTATGTGTAAAAAAACGTATTTATACAAATTGTATTTGTGCTTCAAATGGTTTCGTCTTATCGCTGAATTAAAATCAGCTAAATTCACCACTTCATAAGGCCACAAGTTCTATATAAAGTAGTGGTTAAACATTGTTTTTTATGTCTTAAGAATTTAAAACTGTATCCTGTATATTAAATAATTTTTATTATAAAATTGGAAAATAATAAACTCACCGAAAACCGATTGCACCACCTTAGGATAACAAGTATTTGTATGAAGAACAGTGCAATGATATTAGTTGAAAATATAATTAACAACATAATACAGAATAATGTGTAGTTGACCCTTACAAATATTAATTATATTGAAAAAGGCGGTTGTTTTGTAAAAAATATTAATTACCATATATTTTATTAACAATAGTTAAGAAGTATAGTTAAGTGGTTTTCAATTATTATCTATATGTTTTTTCTTTTGCCTTTGAAATATATTATTTTGATTTTAACATATTATTTTTACATTAAATAAATTACCTCTCACAATAATTCAAAATTAGTCGTGAAGTACTTCCAAATATAAACACCACAACAAGTTTTGAACTGTTGAAAGAAGTAATTTATTTAATATATTTTTAAAACATTCAGGGACTAAATAAAAAGTTGTTGATTATTGTGTTGAACCATTTTGACTAATTACTCTCCTACATGCCGTAAAAATATTGGCATTTAACTTAATTAAATTAACAAATTGCAAACAACCTACCATGATATAAGTCATTTTATCGGACATCGCAACAGACGAGGACGTGAAAATAAACTGTACACTATAAGCTCTCTCGTACTTCTAAGTGATACTGATCCACACACACAAAAGTACTCGTAAATTTTACTATTATCTCTTTCCCTCTCTTTGGTCATTTTGCCTAGTTAAAAATCGAAGCTAATTTTTGAATAAAGTTACTAATTTTGTATTATGTTCAATGATAGTTAATGTTTTGATATTTACTTCATTTCATGAAGCCCTTAATCTTATATTCCGTATATTGTTTTTAACTGATCTTCCTACTTTTAATCAGTTTATTTTATGATCTAGTTTCTTGGGTATAATATGAATTATTTGAAATTTAATAAGTTAAAAACATTAGTTTACTCTATTCTTTCTTAACTTAAAATAAACACCAAGAATTATCAACGAGTGTATCAAATCAAATATTATCATATTGAAAAAGGAATTGCTGTATCGCACACCCTTAACTTTCTAGTCATGAAATAATCATTATTATTTATTACCGATATACATATTTGTAAATTTTTCAATTTAATATATATTATATGTTGCTATAATATTTACTACATAAATAAAGTTTCATAAATTTTAAAATAGTTTGTAATAAATAAAATAAAAAGAAGTTCCTTCCATCTCTTGAGCTTTGATAAATTACTCGTAAATTACTGTAATATTAAATGTTTAGTAATTAGTAAATATTTTATAACTATGATTACAAAATCAACCATAAAACATCACATACATTTGGTGTAACTTTTTCAGGGCTTAATACAGTAACTATTTCTTAGAACTTAGGCTTAGCTGTTGGTGTCATAACTATATTGTTTATTTTCCGGTGACAACCACGTCAAGGTACTAGGCTACATTATTTACAAGATAAACAGACGTTCCTCCCATGCTGTGATGTGACATCCGACTAGTCTAGAATTTTCATAAACAAGAGTTTTATTATTAAGTACGTAGGTATATAATTGTTGAAACGTACCGCCTACCTAGGAATGTTTGTAATACGGATGTACATCCACTGGTATCCATACACAGAGAATCAAAATGTACTGTAAATATATTACAATAGTTGTTATATTTACTGAAAAAAAACTACTAGCAAATGAAAATTTATAGTAATTGTAACTGTGATAACAATATTTGTGACGAATGAGATTTTAAACTATAAACTCTTAAAGATGAATTTAAATAAAAGAAGATTAAATAACAAAACTGAATAATCTTAAAAAAGAAAATAAACTGGTTTTAAGAACGATAACAATGATTGGTAGTCTGTATTGATATTTAAGACATTGTCTTCTACAAATTTTAATGAAAGCTTAAAATATTTTACGGATAAATTTATCCATAAAGAATATCCCTTAGTAAAATATCAATTAATCGTTATGCTTAGCCGATCATTAAAAACAGGGTTTGTGGTGCAACATTGTAATTAATTGATGGTGGAGAGAAAACATTTCCTAAAAACAATTCGCTTTAACACCACCGTTTAAAGAGTAAAGAGAAAACCAATAACAACGATTTTATCACTTGTTTTTGTTAAAAGTAAACACTTTACACAATATTTCTCGTTTAAAGGCTTATTTAATTAATTAGCCTTAAATATGTTTTGGGGCATGGAATGGGGTGGAGATCTCACTCCCTCCTACACCCCACCAACCCTCCTACTAGCCAATAACACACAAGCTGTTTGAACAAAAAGGTATCCAAATCAGCCTTGAGGCCCAAACATGCAACACTCGAGAAATGGGGCTAAACTAGCTGACTATGAGTTTAGTCACGCAGGCAGTAATATACTGTCTTTAGGATCATTGGAACCTTTCCATAATCGTTCTAGAAATAATAATTGTTAAATATTTGATGAGAAACATACATTTATTAAATAATTTGTTAAAATAAATAATGTTACTTAAATTGAAATGTTTAGCTTTGTTATTCATTATGAGTAAGACGCCGATCGTCAAGTTGTGGACAAATATGAGTGGCAAATGAGTGTGATGAGTGTATATGAATGAGTGTCATCTTTGTTATCAACTAAGGTCGGCTTTGATATTTAATAATAGCCCAATAGTTTGGGCAAGTAAGGACCTGCAGCTTTACGTGGGATCCGAACCACGTAGTGTTTGTCTGATTTACAGCTAATTCATAATCCTAACACTCAGTTCTATTCTCAATACAAAATATGAACCATGACAACCACCCGACACTTCAGACTTCTCTAGTAATGTCCACGTCGATGGCAACAATATTGAGCGGACGTCATGGCGGTATTAAGAGGACCGAACATAGAACCTGTTGTCTACAACCTTCTTAACACGTTATCCCTAAGTAACTGTGTTTGCACTAACAGTTGTATCCATGTTCAGAAAATGTATAGTAATGCTGTTACTTTAGATGATATAGTTTCAAGCAAAAACGATCTTTGAATTAACTTCATATTTTATAGAATAGCTTTTCAAAAAAATACATATATTGCTTTTAATTAAAGGTTACATTCTTAAACTAAAAGAATCATCTGATTCAATTATAACAATCTAAAGTCTTACAAACATTGTTAACAATATAGAAAAGTATAATAAAATTAATTTAATTTTCAAATTCATATAAATCAAAACGTATTTTCTTGACCGTTTTTCTAGCTAACTTCCAAAATTTAAGCTGAGAATATTTTATGTAATGCAATCAGATTTGATCATTGAATCATATAAATGAAAATATGGCCTAACAAATGAATCCATTCAGTGATATGTATGTCCTGGAACTATCAGACCTAATTTCTCGAACGAAATAGGTAGTCTATAAATTGAGGACACAATAAATCATAAAATAAGTCTGTAAAAGTATACAAATCTGACAAGCCTTTTAAATAACATTCTGTGTATATTTTCCCTTAACGTAGCTGCATTAACTCCTATCCATGACATGAATTTCCTAGTACATCCTAAATCTCTGCTTATGTGTTTGCACATTCCTAATTCCAAAAAAGTGAACCCTTAAGTTCACCTCATACTAATATTTATACAGTGGTCAACGAGTGAAACGAGCGCTCATGTCTTTGAAATACCTGTCAATCCACATAATTTAACAAGTTTATTCTAGCTTTTGATAAAATACAATTTATGTGTTTATAGAACAATAACATTGAAATCTACGGTAACACCAAAATTTGAATATTTTATTATATTTTGTATCTAAATTTTAAATAATAATAACGGATTAATTTCTCGATTGAAAGAAATTAATGACTATTTAATATCTGAAATTAAGTGGTATACGGGATATATGGTTTTGTTTCAGCCAATCTCACAGCCACAGTACAATCTGACTGTACCTGCGAGATTGTGATACTTGATGGAATATTAATTTTCAGGTATCGGTAGTCTTAGAATAAATAAATTGTAGTTGAAATAGAGTAGAATGATAGTAAAAGAAACTTCACAGATTTGAACCGGAGTTGAGCAATAAAATACTCCTGAGTTTGCAATTTTTCTCTCTCTGAATAATCCACAACTCCCCATTATAATGCTTAACCTGTTTACTTATTTTCTAGTATTGTTTTTATTTTTTTTTTTTTCAACGTCATATACTTATTTACAGATCCATCTCAGATATGAGACGCTGACACATCTTTGTGCATATTCTAAGGTAAATATGAAAGATTACATGAGTTAGGGTTGAGTTAAATGACCTGTATAATATAGTTTACTAACTGAACGACTTATGTTCAGAGAGCGAAATTTAATATTAGCCCGAGAAACTATAGAATAAAATAGAATTCAAACCACGTAGTAATTGTCTCATTTTCATGTTTTTACAGGCTTAAAACTCATTTCCCTCCACTACACAACATCAGGACACTGGCTGCCACCCTTATGATGATTAAACAGCTTCTAGAAATCTATTTTATTTTAAATGAAAAGTAGTATAATATGCATGAAGGTTTTAATAGTCTATGAAATCTAAATAGGAAAAGGTACCATGACGTTTTTAACTTTTTACGTCTTCATAATATACGTTTACAATGAAAGTAGTTAGTACTATTTTTATTGTTTATAAAGCCTTTTAAAATGATGATCAGACACTTTAACTAAAACAGGTAACGTATGAGATTGAATGAAGAGTCAAAAATTACAGTTGGAAATTCTTTCGGCTTGGATATTAAAAGAGAAGTCTGATTCGTTCATCTTAGGTGGCAGACAGTGTCCAGATGTTATGTAGAGGATATAGCTAACTGGCTTTGTGATTAGCTGAGAATCACACCAATTCTATGTGGATTGGATACAATGTAAAGCTGTAGGTCTCTTAGTTGCCTTTTATATTGGGCTATTTTAAAATGGTCTTTCTGAGTATAAGTCGAATTTATCTAATAACTGGACTACATAGGTTATTCAACTCAAATATTGATTTATATTCACCTATAATACGCACAAAATCATGTCGTTGACTCATACTTTAGAACAATAATTAATATTGATATTACATTTGACAACAAAGTACAGACAAACACTTAGTCAAATATGAGTTATTGGACTTAAATTAAATTAAATTTTTAAAATCAACTGTAAGGTTAACTGAAACATCGCTGCAGAGTAAGGAAACAATAAGTGTTTTAATCCCTTTGAAGCTGATATTATTATTATACTACGTAATATTGTTTATTTATTTGTTATTTTAAGTTATTTGCACCCAAAACGTTCTCTTAAATTATATTAGCATGTTTCACAATAAAATATAGGTTAAAAAAAGTATATATTCTGAATAAATATTAATTACTGAAGACATTGAAAACCTTAACTTTCAAAATGACCTCCAAAATTCCTTTTCCTTAACACAGGTTGAGGGAGTGAGTAAAAGTGAGTGTTGGTTAGCGGTCACCGCAGTATGCAGATGCCGTGACGTCAGAGTGCCGCCAGATCAATATACGAAGGTTACATCAACAACAATGTGACCGACACTCTTTTACCCTTTATTTCTCTGTTTACCAATCGTGACTGTTTATTGTTGTTATATGTTTACTGACATGTTTTTGTATTAAAAATTATGTAAAATAATTTAATTTTTTTCACCCACCTTCAGTTTTTTTCCTGGTAAACGTGTCCTGAAATCAATCTCTATAGTATTGAACATTTTGTGCTTAAATAGTTAGTTAATTTATTTATTCCTACGACGATAATATTTAATAATATTACAATTGTATTTATTATTATAGCCTATAAGATACAGGCAAATTTGGATTTCGAATGAGTGTGATGGGGTCATTGTGACAAACTTAGGCGGACATTTTCTTTAAAAGTATAATTTACTATAAAGCCCAGTGACATACTAACAGCTGGTGGATATCAACTGATTTGATTCAAAATTATTTAATATTTTTATTTAGATCGGACCGAGAACCGTTAACCTAGTTTATGCTGGAATTAAAACGTAATTATTTTAATAAGTTTGTTCTATCTCAACATCCAGTTTTATTCTTAAAAATATTTTAGATTTAAAACTAACTAGAACATTTACTAAAAAATGTTGGAGAATTTTTACGTAGATAATTAATTGTAGTATTTATAAAATTTATAGTTTTTTTAATATTCTACATATATATTGTTTGTCACTGTCGTAAAAATGAGTAACAATATCTAAACATTACAAAAAAGTAAAAATTGTAACCTTAACAGGTGAGTGAATAAAGAAAAATATTTTGACGATGTAATTAGCAAATTAATAACATATATGCATAGTTATTTTTATTTTAAATGCACCAAAACAACTGTGTATATCATGAATAAATAATAAAATTTTACAAATAAAAAAATGTATTCCAATATTTCAAATTAGCTGAATGATGTTGATTTATGAACAATGAAGGAAATTAAAAAAAATATATTAACTGTAACAATAGTAAGACCATTAGATTCTCTATAACACGTTACCGTATAAAGGAAAACACAATTATACTGAATATATATTCAGAGTTGAACAAATTAAAAATATGATAGAATACTAACAATTAAATGCAAATTATTACCTTCTGTGAATTTGGAACTCAACAATGTACTTAATACGTATTCAATTATTGCTACACTTTCAGTAAAAATATGAGAGTGGCTCCCCACATTGTAGATTCTACTTCAGTCCTGTAACAGGATTCGTGGTCGTAAACAAACCGATAGGCTTGAATTTTAAATCACACTGTCTCTACTACCACCTGCTCCCACAGGAACTCCACATCCTGCTGAATTATATAGTAAACAAGTCTCACTAACTGAAACAGTGACGTAAATAGGTTCAGTTATTATTAATAATGATAACAGACTGAACAGCCAATCTTTTTATTATTTTTTTTAATTAATTAACATTATAACTATAGTTATGTAATATGAAATGTAAATAATAACCGTAGACAGCACAATAGTGTTAAGTAGTAATTAATTGGCTGTAACACGTACGAAGTATTTACAATTAAATTTTCTTTAACGAGTTATTAGATATGTATACTAAGAACATAATATTTAAACTTTTTACTTTCATCACTGTGCATAGTTTAGTAACAATAAAAATATTTAATATTTTAAATAACCGAAACTAAATTCATTTATTTTTCAATGACGATATTAAAGAAACTGATAATCCTGGATTTCGTATAAAAATAAATTACGGCATGTTTCATAAGAAGGTATGACATTTTAAAAGATAATTTATTTTGTATTTCTTCGTATAATGTATAATTGTTTGTATAAAACATTTAATATTATTAAAAAACTTTGAATAATATCAGGTTTATCCTGCTAAAAACCCTTAAGGCAACATTCAGCAGAGTTTTTGTATTTATCTTATTACGTTCTGACGTATACAATAAAATTGGATGATGGTAGAATTTTGGAAAGACACATTGACCAACTCATTAAATGTGGAACACCACTAAGACGTAATTAGTGGTAGAGGTGTTACATATGTTATTAATTATTCCTGCAAACCATGTGTTATTTGTTTATGAAATCGAACATTGTTGTTTTAATGTTAACAGAATGAATGTTTCCTAAAATACAAAATGTATGTGTTAAATATCTTTGTATTAATTTACTTAATATTTTTAATATATGAAACGTTCTTTAAATTAGACATTCAAAATATGTTGATATGTACAAATAACAACATAATCCTTTATCTATTTTTACCACTATTGTTCCTATAAGTTGAGAACAAACGTTTCTTATCGTGACTCAAACTTCTGTGACCTTATAATAACACAGGTACACTCTTAATACACATTGCATTTAATATCAACATGACCGAGCAGTACTATAAATTCTAAACGAAATCATTTAGAATAATACAAGTTTTATGAAATGTACAAGAGACGTTTAAAAATAAATTACAACATTTTAATAGTACATTCAACATTATTTGTGATATTTTACGGTTAAAAATATTCTACAAATATAAAATACATTTGTATGTCTCTTACTTTAGTAAAGCATTACTATTAGTATATTTTATATTCATTTTTTCACCAAAATAAAAATAAATGAATAAAATAATTCAATAGAAACATTGGTCAGTAGAGTAGCTGGTTCAATCTAGCTTCATGTGCTAAAGGTTCTCAGTTCGATCCCAATCAGAGTCATAATACATTTTGAGTGGGATCAGCTGATAACCACCGACTGTTTATTTGTCATTGGGCTATTAATTAATGACACTTTCTAAGTAATGGTCGGCCTTAGTTTGTAACAATGTCTATATTCGCTCATCTACACTCATCACACTCATTCGATATCCATATTCACCCATACCTTGACGATCGGCGTCTTATGAATAAATAAATAAAAGAGGCCAACTATAATTAACAATTTTTAAAGTGTGTAAATCAATATTTTTTGGTAAACGTTTCTTATAAAACCATATTTTAAGGTAATTCGTAAAGGTAAACTCTGTGTTTGCATATTAATACTTCCCAATCTCTATTTTTAAAATTAAAAAATGTTAGTGTAGTATTTATTAACTGTGTTAGTGTTATTTCAGACTCATGGTAGATGTATGCTTTTGTTTACAGATGTTAAATATGATGAAAGGTCACTGTAATAGACGATTAATATTTAAATTAATTCCAACATAATATTTTTGTCTTCCAAGGAGTCATTATACTGTTGTAATATAAATTTAAACATTATCTGCAGAACTAAAATATGTCATTAGAAAATTTAAGTGGTCGTTCATCTTATCATTTAATAAGCACAATTATTTCAGTCACTAACTTATATCAGTGTTTAAAGTTATTTTAACACTAATAAAACGCTGATGACCTATGTACTTAAAATACCTTGTAGAATATATCAAGAGAAATTAATTCTATGAAGTAATTAAGTAAATTACGTGGATAATTATTGTTTGCAAAATTAAATCATACTAACCACGAATATATTTAACTTTTAATTTCCATACAAAAGACTTCTGTAATTTATGTGAGGAATTTTTCGTCAACAATTAAACTTGTCTGATGAATGCAAATGTCAAAGAGTATGTTTCAAATGAATAGTAAAAGATCAAGTTTACTTATAGGCATTCTGAGTTCCATTTAAACCCAATGTTTAGGTATATATCACATATCTAAAACATACCAGGCCTAGAGTCAACGTTATTTTTATAACGCAAGGGTTTTCAGTTTCGCATATAAACACATTTTATATTATGTAAAAAAAAATAATTTTATTTTTCAACTGCATAATATTTTTGTTTAGTTTATACTATTATATCAACTTTGACAAACCCTTTGTTAAATATTAATACAAGGTCTCAAACAACTTTGTTAAAAACGTTGGTACCGTGATATCTTACCTAAACTGAATTATATCTCGTAAAAGTTTAAAGAACTTGCCTTTCTTTAAACGGCAAATAACAAAAATTTATTAACATAATATACATTAATGTCATATCAGTAGTATCCTGCACTATAAGTAGGGTTGTCAGTGTCTTCCTCCTCATTGCAGACATATTCTAGCTTTCTATTTTCCCAACTTCTTGCTGGCCTGCTTTTATTTATTAGATCCAACACAGCTTTCTTTGATTTTTTCTATGCGAGCTACATCCATTAGTATCATTGCATGTTATCAGATATTTTCTAGCTTACAGTTCCATATTCAATAATTTTTAATTTGGATTCATATCCATATTTCAGATATTACAGCTGTATTCACCCCAAACTGTATTGTATATAAAGAAACAAAGGTTCTCTTAGGGATGCGAGTACATATAATTACTGGGCAACTAATTGGGTTCAGAGTTTTACACTTCAGACATGTTTTTAGCAGCTGACAAGGTTGACAGGTTTGACAAGGCCTTGAATATGGGGGGTTTAATTTTTAACATGATGATATTTGGCAAGTGGAAATGGCCATTATGGTCTTGACCTTATTCAATAGTTAGGGTCGGCTATAATTACTTATTGTTTCATCTCAAGGGCATACTTAATTAATGAGCCAGCTTCTAGTAACTTGACTGAAAATGATTATAAGAGGCCCACAAAACCTTTCATGGATTCAGCATTATGAGTGATTCTTCTCTTTGCTTACCCATTTAAATGTTTAGTTGTTTGTATTGCTTTATTACTCAGTCGACCCTTTCCAGTAGAGCTCCTTAAGGCATGCCAATTTGATATTTTTGCGTCGATTTTGAGTGTTTGACTTTTGAACTTGTATGGTGTCTTTTCAGTTGATATGTTTATTATTTGTGTATGTTTTTTTGAGTGTCAAAAACAGTTAGACTTTTGACTTGCAAGGTATGTTAGTTTAGTTTAGATTTAATAAATATTAACTATGCCTATTGTCCAAACATGTATCTAAAAATATCTAATCTTTAGTCCTCCCAAACTAAGTTTCCATCGCCTAATTACGCTTAGTTACCAGTTTTTATCTTCCTTAGTTTCAAGCCCATTATTGTTTCAATGAGTTAAATACATTCAATTTTTTTCAATAACTACCTCTGGATTATAAGGCATTGCATCAGCCACAAACTTATGTGAATTTGTGTCACCAACCCTTAAATATTCGGTGTATCGAGTATTATAACGAAGCACAGATAGTTCTAAAAGTGTCATTGGCCCTACGCTCTTTATAGCACCTCTACTTCTCTTGAAGTTTTTATTATGACATTCTATGTATTGATTTTTATTTCTACAACTAAGCCATGTGTACAAGTATAAATAGGGTTATGCCAGTTCTTAGAAACAGCAACTTCTTCCAAAACATGGTTAAGTTTACCTAAATCAATTATAACACATTATAACGGTTCATTTTTTATATCCTAATAACTAAAATTATTAACTGTTTTTCTTTTGATCTAGGTATTGGCTTGCTTCCATTTTCCAGAAAGTCTGTATAGTTTTGGTTTGGTTTACACTTACCAATATTTATTCTTTTTCTTCTTCCTGCTTTTCTCATATTTCTCATTTATACTGTAAATATTTTATACTGTAAATATTATACTGTAAAGATATTGTACTGGGGCAAATACAGCTGTTACTATGGCAGTAATTTATTTTTAAAATATTCACTCTTACAGAATACAGTAACGTTACCAACCAATGTTGACACGGTGGTTTACAAAAACAGCTGGCAAAACAAATTAATCAATACTAATTAGTATGTGCATGCAGGTTAGCCAACATTATATAACTTCAAAAGAAAAACGTTTATTGCATTGCTATAAAAAGTAACAGCTACTGTTCTTCACGAGGAAAATAAAAACATAACCAACAGACCTATAAATATTTATTTATGAATCACAGGTCCGACTACCTTTAATTTTAAAGCACACCAAACTCTTACTGTAGGGAAAAAAACTAGTGATGAGGAACATATTAGGAATAAAAAATCTAAAAACAAGTTTTATTAGCCCCACATCGATGCATTATATTATTTGTTGTCACACATATAATATAATGTGAACAACATGTGAACTCTATTTGTCCCTTTGTGTTATCGTGAGAGAGAATGATGCACACATTCGCTCCTTCCCTCTTCAAGTGGTGGGTCCTTAGCTCTGTACGTGTATGGACGTGGGAGTTTTCTTCATACTTTTACTTATATGTGTTAAAATATTGTTGTTAACCTCTGTATATGTTTACGGGGGGGGGGGGGGTTTCAAGCGTTTAGATATTGGCCCCTCACATGGAGGAGCAGATTCATCAGCAGTTTCATGTTACTTTTTTGTTTTCTTAGTATCTTCTCCATAAGTAAGTCAATAATTATTTTGATAACTAATTGAATATAACATAAATAATGAAATATATATTGTTATGTTAAGCTTCAAATGATAATTTAAGTTTGATTCTAAAATACGTTAATCAAACATCTTGACTTGAAAAAATAAATAAACTAAATCACTCTAATTCAAGAACATTAGTAAATGTGTAGGAAAATGTTTCTTCGTTTCAACAACGAAGTACGTATTTAAAGATTAAACGTAATTTGTCTGAAAGACAAAGGCTATAACTTAGTACCGTAATGGGGGTGGGCTTAGTTTTCAGACGTGTAATTCACTTAGCTAACTGAGAGTTAAATTAGATCTTGGTCCGTGTTTTTCATAAAACAAACAACGTTACTTTAACTAAAAAAAGTCGAAAAATAAGGAGAATGAATGTTTCTGATTTATTTAATGTCAAAATAAATTCCACCCTTGAAGTTTATAAAATTGTATGAACACTTTTAATCATTTTATGATTTAAAATCCACTTAATTAATGAAATAACTGTTTCATGTGAAACTAAATTTTATTTTTACCTTAAAATTCTACAATAGAAGTTTATATACGCAATAATTAACTTTAATAATAGAAAAATTAATATTTTATAAATAAATGGTGTATGTAATTTATACTACTGTACAGTTATATAGTAATTATGTTCAAGCTGCATGTTTTAAAAAGTTAAATACTATATAAACTGTTATGATTGTTTTAATAATCAAACATAATTTTCTACAATATTCTTGATTATTTTCACTAACTTATATATATAAGTATTTTTATACAAATAACATTGATTAAGCATGCATATGGGCTTTTCATTTTAAACAGGAAATAAATAAAAAATGTCTTATTAAGACAGATGCAATATTTGACGGGCTTTTATTGATATGATTATAAATTCTTAAATATATTTTGAAAAATGGAATAATATAAATAAATAGGAACTGATTAAGATAATCATTTCACTTCACATCGAAAACTTATAACCTATAACTCTCGAGTATCAGGATTGCCTGCTT
The DNA here is from genome assembly GCA_035578905.1 of Stictocephala bisonia. Lineage (NCBI taxonomy): Eukaryota > Metazoa > Arthropoda > Insecta > Hemiptera > Membracidae > Stictocephala > Stictocephala bisonia. The sequence goes on from JAQJVL010000801.1 coordinate 359,068, forward strand.
TATTACTTTATTTATTAATCTTTGTATATGGCACCTCCTCATAATTATAGTTTGAAGCTTACACATTTAAATCAACATGCAGAAAACCCGTTAAAACAGTAGAAACACGCACATATAAGATATTTTATTATAAATTTCAAAAGGCTATTGAAAGAACATTGTCTTTTTTATAGAATTTTCTCTCAGGTCATTAACTGAACTACTGTTTTATTCCTCACGCGTTTCCTCACGCGGTATATGATAGTGTGTGTCAAGTATTTCTTGTTGTATATTTTATTTAGTCCTTTTAATTGTACACTTTGAGAGAGTTAGTTTCCCAACGATTGAAGGTGTTATAACAGTGCATCTAAGTTAGAGACAGCAAAGGTTCCAATCCTGACCTTGACTGTTATTTTTATCAGTAGTATTCGTCATGTACTGAACTGGTTATTCCAATGAATCTGGAATGATTAACAAGTCCTCCATACACATAAATTGATGGTAATTTGGAGTGACCGTAGCTAAGGGACTATGGCATTAGCTTGCCACGCAAAGGTCCAAGTTCGAATCCCGATAAGACCACAAAAAGATTTTTCCCTGCTACTCCCGTGGATCAGAAGACACGTTAAGCCGTTGGTTCCCACGTTAAGTGTTAGAGAGTGCCTAACTCACTTGGTAAGATAAGACGTTCTTTAAAATTTTTTGAGGATAAAATAAAAAAAGGATAAATAATAAGGGGTTAAAATAAAGATTGGCGGCTTCTTAAAAAATAATAATATTAATAATAACTATTTCGGTTATATTTTATGCGTAAAGGCACTAAAGCATTTAAATATGTTTCCAAACCCTTTGATTTAATTTTATTTAACAAAGGTCTATACAATATCAAACACGTGTATTTTTGTTACATACTGTTGCGATAAGGAAGTTGGTTTAGACCAAATAGTTCATGTAACAAAGCTTAAACTAAAAAATAACTTAAAATAATTCTGTACAGGAAAGCTCCTCAATTCTCGGCTATCATAACAACCTATATTACCACAGCAATGTTCTGTCACTTTAAATGTAAAATGTTAAATTGGAGTAAGAATTTAAATTTGTACATCTAATGTAAGGTTATTATATTGATAATCACCAGATGAGCTTCTTTATTCATTTTAATAAAAAAAATATTAAAAATTATAGATTAATAAAGAAAGTATTGCGTAAAAAAGTAATAATACGTTTTGTAAACATAACTTACATAATAATTGCATCTATTGAATAAAAATTCAATAGATGCAATTATAAATATGGGCTTTATAATATGGGCCCCATTTATATGTATGGGCTTAAAAAAGCCCATATTTATAAATCTAAACAAAACATTTCACTTAGTAAATCATTATCATTTTCTTTTTATCAGAATAAATAAGAGTTTAAACTACTCTATGATGTAATGATCGCTGTAAACAATTAGTTTAAGTTTTAGTATTCTATTAAAGTGTCTCCCGATTTACTGACGTAGTTAAGGCTTCAAACTGCGGAGTCTAAGGTTTTAATGAACACCTTATCTAATTATTTATATTTCATTTTGTTTCGTTCTGTAATGTTTATGCTCAAGCATAGTGCCCAATGTAAACTTGCATGCGCTTTAATTTTCCTCCTTTCCTTCCACAATATGCCAGACTTGTATTATGATATTTAGCCTAAATTAACCGAATCATCGTCGTAGTGAAAAATTTAACTTGTCATGTTCTGTGTTTCTTATCAAAGTGGCGAATACTAACTATTTCCCTCAAAAATTGTCAAGTCCTGTTGTATTGTTCAGTGTCATGTTAATAGTTTTTGCTGTGAGGCTTTTTTCTTATAAATGCTGGTAGAATATTCTCATGGGTAGGCCTAAGGTTATTTATGTTATTTGTCATAGGATATTCTAAAAATATATCAAATAAATTCTACGTATTAAAGTATCATTAATACTGTTGTACAACAATACATTATGAACAAATACCTATTCAACAGATAGAAAACTCTCGTAAATGTTCAAATACAATACAGTACACATCTTAAGTCACATTAAACCAGTAGTGATTGTACACATGAAGGATATTTCTGGACCCTCTGAATAAAGTTATTAGATCTTACTAATTTACAAAAATTCGAGAAAGAAAATATGTATTAACTGCTTATTTTCGTGGAGTAATGGAGTTATAAAACTGTAAGCACAATAGATATGGTAGTTTAAAAGAAAACAAAAATTTAATATACAACTTTTGACACGCTCATTTCTAAAAATTTCCTACGTTCAAAAGGTTAGCATACTATGACAAAAGGTCATTACCTTACTATGTCACACTACAGGGTATTTTACACATATTCATAGAAGGATATTACAAATAATGGTTTACAATCAAACAATTTTCTTAGTCAATTCACAGTAGTTATGGAAAACGAGGTTAGTACTAAAAAAGAAAGCTTAGTAGTTTACTTTTATGTTATTCACCAGCTAACTACAAAAGTAAATATTCAATAATATATTATATTAACAAGAGGTTAAATCATTATTGGTTGATTTATATTTTTCGGAACTTTAATTGCGAACTATTTAGTTATAAAATGACGTTTGTATATAATTGATTAAGCTGTGATAGTATATTTTTATTTTATAATATCAATATCTATTACTTAGTTGTTTTATTGGATGTTTATTACGTCTACATGCTTTTTAATTTGTACACTCCTCATAATATTATTAATTAAAAACCACACAATAGTATATTTCATAACAGAGTGGAAAGTGGGGTTTTGCATGTTCGAGACCATATGTTTGAAGTGCGAGACTTGTCAAGCACTTCGAATGGTCGAGAACATACAAAACACTTTCACTCGACTTTTGAACGATACTTTTCACTACACTACGGAATATAAACAGGTGTTGTTGATTGTGAAAAATTTTCGGTTGAAAACAATGTTACTTTCAGTAGTAAACAATAGACAGCTGTTGAAAATATGATGTTTCGCAGGTTGTAAACACATAACAAAAACAGCTAAACTCATAGTAGTGTAGTGAAAATATATTATTCGATCATTTGTTTATTTTAAAACTGATACAAATTCAAATATACTGTACATATACTTACATGAATCTGTTGAATTAATTAAATTTTAGTACATAATTATCATAAATGATATTGTTAATTAAAAATAAATTATTTATTCACTAAACAGACTTTTGTTAGTACAAATCAAACATACAAACTGTGATTCATTTCATAATTATACGTCCACTATTTTAGAGACTTCCTTTCAATTAAATAAATGTATTTATATTATTTAGTAAAGCTAAAATTATATAATAATTACGTATAAAATAATATACAAAAACTAACATACCGATGAATTATGTAAAATGAACAAAACAATTTACTTTTATATTTTAGAAAAACGTTTTTAATACGGAACAAATGAATCATTAAATAGCAGAGATTTATTAGTAAAACACTAAAAAGGTTTATTTAACCATACTTTGCACTTAATATAATCGTTGACTAGCGTTATTGACGTTGATTGTTTTCTATATTCTTCACTATCAATAATAATCTGTAGTAATTACTATACGACTCAAAAATATTAAAAACAATATGTTCTGAATATTTTAAAAATTTTGCTAAAAAAAGTGTGTATATTTACTATCATTTACAGGGATTGGTATATTTGAGAAACTATATTAAACCACAAAGAGGCACGAGTTACGTAGGAAGCACAGTTAAGGGAATACGACTGTGTTTACGAATCTAGGGCACAACACAAACTTGTTGGAGACGTATTGATTGAATATTTCAGACCTCTGCTGGGACAAAATAGGAAACAATGCTTGATTTCGAAACTTTTTTATTTTTTAGGAGCGATACTTTTTACTAATTAGGGCTAACCCTTTTCTGAAGTAAAATTGTTAACTGTTAATCCCTACTTGTTAGGCAACTTAAATTAAATTACAGTACGTGGGTGTAACACTAATTTTGATTGCCTACATTCTTATTGCACATAACAAAGCATAACTTGACATGTATCAATATAACAAATATGTTGCATTCGTATATAACACAGTTTTAATATTCAGAACATCAGTTGTGAATAAACTACACAAAGATCTAATTAAACATAACGGGCTTGCATTGTGTAAAAATGTATGTAATATTTTAAAGAAATATAATAATTATTTCAAAACACTACACATATTAGAAAATCTAATTTATAATTCTATTCGGGCACTCTAAGTGATATATGCATGCATATATTGTTGAAATGTTATTAAACATTTTATGTATTGTTTGTGTTTAGGGAAAAATACTGTGAATATTTCACAAACAAGTATATACTCCATTGATTTATGTATACTTTATAATGTTTGTAAAAGTATATATAATTATTAGCTTGTTTCCAGTTTACTTATATGTATTTAAGTTTAGATTTCATGCAACATGTAGTTTACAAACTACCATTATACAATACCGTGTCTTAGTAAAGCAATTAAATGTTGAAAAGATAAAAAGTCCTTACGAATTAAAAACTAAGCCTAATAATACCAATTTTAGAAAAACTTTCTAAATGTTTACAGAATAAACATATTATAACCTACATTTTAGTACATATTTTATGGCTAACTCTCAATAAAGACAAAAAAAGAAACAAAAGTAAAATATATTCCTCAAACAAAGTGATTTCATTATCTAAATATTTCGTATGATGTATTATCAAATTAAATAAAATTAAAAAAATTCCTATTTACTTGCTAAAGTATTTAGCATTTCTAATACAGTACCATGTGTGCTTAGTTACTCATTACTTTCTCATTAGGGAAATACGTTATAACAATTAAAAAGAAAAATTTTACATACGGTTTGAGAAAATTACTGTATACACGCCATATCTATGCTATAATAAACGAAAGTTAAAACCACAATCTTACTTGATTGGAGTGATATTCTTCAAGTCCCTAAATGAACTATTCAACGAACTTAATATATTTGATATTTTAAATAACTCCATAGATGAAATAAATCATTAATAACTCTGATCCTACACACTAAAGATTTAACTGGCCAAGAAATTCAAACGAACCTTAATACAATTGTATATATCTATGTATTTATATGGACACCCCATTAATACAAATATATTTCACTCTAAGCAACAAATATTTTGAAGGTGTTTTAATGAAAATCTAATTCTTCATAATTGTTATTTTTAATTGGTCTCACTACCTTAATATTTATGTTCAATAACATGCTATTAACAAGATGACAGTTTTCTTTAAAAAAAAAAAACTTACACTAAAATACATAGTAAAATACATAAAACTTGTTTATATTTATTTCTTAATTACATAAAGGTTAATTCTTTTATATGGTTTTTTAGACTCTTTGTTTTACTAGAAACATGTGTTGTAACATGTCCGTTTAGTTATAATTAGGGGGGGGGGGAAGTGAAGGATTAGAAAAGTTTACATAATTACATGTATGTAATGCGTAGTTGATCACAGTTCTATGCACTATTAATGCATTTTGTTATTTAATCAATGCATAGTACATTTTTTAAATCGTTATGTGTGATTTTAAAACTATCGTATATTAATTAATTTTATTAGAAAAGTTATAATTCCTAGGGCTGCTACGTATAATAAAATTATAATATAAAATAAATATTGAGCATCCTTAAACATTTTATCAAATCAACAATTACCGATACCGGTCGGTGTAAATTTAATTGTTTGTTTTATATTATAACTTAATTAATTTTTATATTTTTATGAGTTGTTATTACAGAAATATTTATTAAGATTATTTACGTCAACCGATGTGGTATCAGGGGCTTGTTTACGATGTTAAGAAGTTTGGGAGTTCCTGTGGGAGCAGGTGGTAGCGGAAACAGTGTTATTTAAAATTCACGCCTATCGGTTTGTTTACAACCACGAATCCTGTTATAGGACTGATATAGAATGTACAATGTGGGGAGCTGCTCTCAACCCTCGTTCCTTACAAAATAGTAACTGCTCAGCATATTTGAATTGCTACTAATATTAAATACGAGGAATAGTTGCTTTAAACAGAGCGTGAAGAATGTGTAAACCCCTTGCTAGTTGCAACGAAATCGAAATTTGAGTAGTCATTTTGTAATTACACTAATTTCTCCTACGTCATTGGGATACAAAATCAGCACTTGCTGCCATGCGAGTATATTCAATTACATTCCATCAACGTAATAATAGGAAGAAATTAAATTCTAGGATTGGCAAGTATACATTATGTACACCTGATCGTCCAATAGCTATGATAAGGGTTTCATGTTTACTCACAATTTTAAATTATAAAATATAAACTGTCAAGGCTCTACCAAAACAGTATAGTAATGACACATATTATATATTACTATTGTAATAGTATTACATAATAGTAATATTACATAGTTATAAGATTTTCTCGGCAAGTTATGTCGTTTAACGTTTGCAAAGATCTAACTTTTACATTTAATATAAATTTATTGATTCTACAATTTGAAATAATTATGCTCCATTCATACTTCTACTACTCCTCGTTTCCCATTCAGTAAATGAGCAGGTGAAGAGAGGAATAAGTTATAAAATTACGGACTGATAAAAGTCTAATGGACTTCAAAAACAAATAATATCACAATAGCCTTCTATTATTATTATTACTATTTAAATTAGATATATTTATTAATATTACTATAATTACTGGGGGGAACCTTCTCCTCAAAATATTGGTATGACAGAATTTGTCATTGCTTAAAGCTTACACTTATTTACGTTAAAGTCTAACAGAAAATCAGAAACTTTTATGTCGTATTGAAAACAATGATTTATATTATAAAAGGATATATTATATAATAAAAACCCAGTAAGTAAAAAATTATTAAAATCAATTAGGTAACCAGTTTTAAAGTAGTCTGGAAAATCCAAGTTTTTTTCATTTTGAGCAGAAGACCAAACTTCTAAACTAAATTGAATAATGTACTACTGAACTGCGATAGAAAATAATATTAAATTATTATTGATGTAATAGTGTAAGTTTAATATAAGTTGGTTTTTTTCCGATTTTATTTAACTAAACAAGCAACAACTATTACTCACAGTATTTTATAAGGTTTTGTTGCATTTTATTAATACACTCTCTCTAATGTCTAAACACAATGCTAGTTATTATACGAGGAAAACCCACGACCGAGTAACAAGTGTTGAGGTCATATGCTTACAAACAATCGGTTATTTTTCCTCTTCAGTCTAACTTTCTCTGTTTCATCATAACAAATTCACTTAAAAATTGTTAATGGAAGGGATAACATTTATACGACATGTTCTATTTATGATACATATTTCAACATAATAATAGTTCTAGTCGACTTAAATATTGAACCTTAATTCAATTTAAATTCGAAAAACAATTAGCATACATAGATGGGTAGTGTAAGTGACACTTAACTCTCTAAAGTAAGTACAAATATTAAATCATCTGAACAAAGTTGTCGTGTAATTAACTATGCAGTAGTCATGCAAATAGTCAAAGGGCCAAATAAGACCCACCGATCAGATTAACTGACATCAATATTATTTAAATTGCATTTAGTTTAACATAATAACATTTTAAACTATTAAATATTATTTATTGAAAAATAAAAAATATAAAATTTAATATATTCTCATTACGCTTCAATAAAAAAAATATCAATATTGGCATATTAAAAGAATTTGCCGATCTGTATACTTTAATTTTAGCTATACTCTTAAAAGTACTTATTTATGTGAATCATTACAAGTTAAAAAAAAAATTATTTACGACTTTTTAGGTAATTATTAAAATATGTTCTATTCATATTATATAATGATGTATTATTTTTAATACAATGTGTTTTTAATTTATATTAGACTTTAATTAATTACCAATTAGTACTAAAAATAAAAAATATATGTATTTATGCTGCTCTATATCTGAAAACATTTTGTTAAAAAGTATTTAATTCCAAGTTCCCTATGTTGTAAAATCAATCCCAATTTGATACTTTGGTGACAGAAAGATACAGTGATATTCCAGAAAATGTAAGCTCATGCATAAAAAGTTTCACTTCCCTACGTTACCCTTCTTTCCTAAACGAATAAAAAGTAAATGTCTTGATTTATTCATTATTATTCATAGTTAATTACTAAGGCACTGATCGTAGAGATATGTTCGAATGTGAGGGGCGAATAGTGATAAGTGTAAATAATTGAGTTTAGGTAATTTGACCAACTAAGGTAGAGTATTTCTAAATATAGCTATTTAATAGCCCAACAGACAGGACAAGAAAGGGACCTACAGCTTACCGCTGGAATCCAAACCATGTAATATGGGTCTGATTTTCAGCTAACTAACAAGAAAGATGTTTCGTTCTCTTTGCTAGACAACATTCAGAAACTGACTACCACCCAACAAGGACAACTCAGTTTTCTCTAGTGGTGTCCACATCGTTGGTAACCATTTAGAGGATGCCGTATCAGTATTAATAGGACCAAATATGGAACGTTTCACCTACATTCCCCACAAAACTGTATCGTGAAGTAGCTGGATTACAGCATTAGTGCTGAATTTACACAATTTACAAATAATGTCTTTATTTAACTTATCCTTAATTATAAATCTTTACAAAGAATGTAATGATTAATTTATTTGTTTACATTTAAAAGTATATAAATATAAACTGACGCATTAATATTTACAATATCCTAATATCGATAAATGGCTATGATTGAAATAAAACATCATTAGGAAAACTGCTATAAGCAAAGTATATATTCGTTTTATGTATTTAAATAATAAAAATAAATGAAATTATTGGTTATGATATAAACAAATAATACATTTTATATTAGCGTGATTTTATAAACTTTTTAGAGCTAAAATTAAATGGCAGTAAACAATTTTAAAACCAGGTTCATACTGTTACAAAACAATCTTAAAAATAGAAATAAAGGTTTTTGTATAAAAATGTCAGGTAAATGGTGAAATCTTGTACAAAGTGTGATAGAAAAAGATAATTTACTTTGTACTCTATATTATAATACAAAAAGGACACCCAAGTATTTTGCACAACCTAATGAGATATAGTTATATGGTGCTTAAATGTTTGGTATTACTTGAACATTAAAGTTACCCCTACTGTATTAAGTATGCAATGGGTTTAAATAATCTAATTGAAATCATACATGAAGAATATTATTATAGTTAAAATCAGTTTATAAATATAAAAAAAAATTAGAAACCCTTATAAAATATGTTTATATTTTTAAAAAATCACATATTACATATTATATCACATATTATATAGTTTAGTTTCGGTATGAATGGACATGCCTAATAAGATCCACCCTTACAAAATAATTGCACACCATAAATTAAAGAAAATGGTATTGTTGAAGTTACCTGTATTCTAGGATACGAAGTTGGTAGTGCACTATTTTTAAGAAGTGCTTGCTTTCCAAGGCCTTTTTGAAATATGAAACTCTTCATTAAAAAATATTTTATATACAGTTATGAACATCTTTAGAGGATTCATCATAAACTAGTAATGGGTGCATATTATTAGTACTGGTAAAATATATTATTTTTTTAAATTGTTCAAGCAATATTAGCCTATGCATATAAAAGTTAACTAAATTATATTTTTAAATAATTTAATAAATTCTCAAACATTCCAATAAAATGCTTTATTATGTTTTTAATGTTATAAAATATTATCCAATAAAACATAATAAAGCATTTTATTGGAATGTTTGAGAATTTCTGAAATTATTTAAAATTTCCAATAAAGAACTCAAAGAACAAATATTTTTAAAGTTAATTTTTATTTACTAAGTACATTATAATGGAGGGTGTTTTAAATAAATAATGGACTTATTGTACTTAAATTAAATCGTATTCAATATTGTATTTAATTAAATTTCAAACAAAGCCTTTGAACTATATAATTGAATGTAAGTAATATTTCTTATTTTCTTATTTTTCTATTTATTATATCTTATTTTTATTATCTTGTTTAATACAAGACTAATCATTTAACAGTAAGTTTATAAAGATCTAGTTTTAACGATATTAACTTTATGTTCCATAAAATCTAATTTCTTACCATCCACGTGATATTAAGTAACGTAAGTAGTGTAATGGTAGGTGAAATAGACTCACTTTGACCTTTGGACTTTCAAGATGGCGGCAGTCACGTGACCGGATCCAAGATGGCGACCGGAATCGGATCCAAGATGGCGGCCGGAACCGGATCCAAGATGGCGGCGCCCATTTCCCGCCAAATTTTCTAACCTCACTTTTCCTAACCTCAAATTCCCGCCAAATTTTCTAACCTCACTTTTCCTAACCTCAAATTTCCCTCAAATTCCCAAATTTCCCTCCAAATTCCCACATCATACTATATGAAATACACTGTTAACCTTGTTATACTATATAAAATACACTATATAAAATACAGTCTTAACCTAACTTTTTCCATGTTATACTATATAAAATTCACTGTTGAACTTGTTATACTATATAAAATTCACTTTTTTTGTCCAATATGGCGTCTTTCTCTTGTTATACTATATAAAATGAACTTTTTTTGTCCAATATGGCATCTTTTTCCATGTTATACTATATAAAATGCACTTTTTTTGTCCAATATGGCGTCTTTTTCCATATTATACTATATAAAATGCACTTTTTTGTCCAATATGGCGTCTTTTTCCATGTTATACTATATAAAATTCACTTTTTTGTCCAATATGGCGTCTTTTTTCCATGATAAACTATATAAACTTCACTTTTTTGTCCAATATGATGCCTTTTTGCATGTTAGACTATATAAAATGAACTTTTTTGTCCAATATGACGTCTTTCCGTCCTCAAAATTCCCTCCCAAAATTCCTCATCCAATATGGTGACCTTTCCCTTCGGGTACTTCCGGCGACCGTCGGC
>JAQJVL010000802.1:0-134336 GCA_035578905.1 Stictocephala bisonia
CCAGCATCAAGATCACCGTCGTGCGTGTAGGTTTACATCGCATGAAGTAAACCTACACGTCATTTGTTTTACTTATGTCCAAACAAATTTCAAAATATTGGACTGAATATTTTTTACTACGAGGACATATCACTTATTTATTAGTGGTTATAGCACTCATACAGCATTTATTGTTATATTTAAAAATACAATGGTTTTTAACATATCAATAAATACTATCTGACTTAATATAATTTCACCTATAAAATCTCCGCAAATTTCCTGATATTATACTGATATTTCTGCCTTTATACATATGTACCAACCTTATCTATATATTGGATTCATAAAGCGACAACCAATTTGAAAACTAATATAATTATGTTTATGAAACTTTTAAAAGTTGTTGTCTCTACACTCGACCAAATTCAATCAAATCAAATAATTTATTTCCATTAATCAATATTTACATTGAAATAGGAATTTTCAATGTATTGTATAATATACCATATACTATATATCATACATTATACCATATGATGTATAACATATCACACAGTCATAAACTACTCTATGATACATTACAAATACATACATCTTAGTTATATATTATGTTATTTGTAGTAATAACAGGTTATAATTACAGCATACTTTAGATTTATATAACACTTTTAACTGGAAACAAGCTTATGTCTGAAATAACAGTAGTTAGTTATTATAATATTATTAGGCTAGGGTAATGTTCTAAAATTACTGGAAAATATTAAAAAGGATTATTGAATACAATGCGAGCTTCTCCCAATCCAATACTTTCTATGGCTGAAACACTTTGAAATAGTAATTTAAAACACAACAAACCTTTGACATCAAAGTAATTATGACATTTTATAAGTGAGATGTTCATTAATTACCTTTAAGACGGCGATCGTAGAGATAAGGGTGAATATGTAAGGTGAATATATAAGGTGAATATGTAAGGTGAATATGTAAGGTGAATATGTAAGGTGAATGAGTGTAGATGAACGAATGTAGTCTTTGTTACAATTACAGTAGACTGTTCCTTAGTAAGAGCCACGTTTATTATTAGCCAGATAGCCAAGGAAACTAAAGGTCATACAGCTTTACGTGGAATACGAACCACGTAGTATTGCTTTAATTTTCAGTTAAGTGACAAGCCAGATACTCTTGTCCCAGATAGTTATATATTCCCTACGCAACATCCGGATCTTGACTACTACTCAACATGGTCACCTCAGATTTCTCTATAATAGGTCCACGTCGATAGCAACTAGTGGGCTAACGTTATGCCAGTAATAAGCCTATTACAGTCATACCGATTATAGAACCTATAGCCTATGATCTCCATAATTCTTGGTTTTACCTTTTCGAAAGTAGTTAGGCAGTAGAAACTTTAGGGACTTCACAGCTTAATGGAGAGAGAGCTAGGCGGTGGCCGAGCGGTCTAATGCGTCAGGATTTTGTACCTGAATTAGAGATAGTGAAGGTTCGTATCCTGGCCTTGACTGTTAGTTTTTATCAGTAGTATTCACCTTGTACTGTACTGGTCCTCCCTCTTACTCAGTCTGACAAGTTTCACGCACAGATCAATAATCTATGAGGAATGGGTAGAGTAAGGGTAAAAAGGAGATCAGCCTCTCTTTGAACAAAATAGGATACAAAGAGCATTTATGGAACCTTGCATCACTTTTGATATTTTGAGCCATGAGCAAAGTGGTTTTCCTGCTTTGATCGCTCGTCTGTTTACTGTTGTTGCCATGACAACTGTTATCACTGTACCGTAAGGAGATCAACTCTCCCGTCATCAACTACCTCCATACTAGCTCAGTCGATATCGAATCTTACTTCACTTTAGATATTTTGAGCCTACATGAGTCTAGAGTGGTTTTCCCTGCTTTGATCGCACATCTGTTTACTGTTGTTGCCACGACAACTGTTATCACTGTATCGTAAGGAGATCAACTCTCCCGTCATCAACTACCTCCATACTAGCTCAGTCGATATCGAATCTTACTTCACTTTAGATATTTTGAGCCTACATGAGTCTAGAGTGGTTTCCCTAGCTTTGATCGCACATCTGTTTACTGTTGTTGCCATGACAACTGTTGTCACTGTATCGTAAGGAGATCAACTCTCCCGTCATCAACTACCTCCATACTAGCTCAGTCGATATCGAATCTTACTTCACTTTAGATATTTTGAGCCTACATGAGTCTAGAGTGGTTTCCCTAGCTTTGATCGCACATCTGTTTACTGTTGTTGCCATGACAACTGTTGTCACTGTATCGTAAGGAGATCAACTCTCCCGTCATCAACTACCTCCATACTAGCTCAGTCGATATCGAATCTTACTTCACTTTAGATATTTTGAGCCTACATGAGTCTAGTGGAGTGGTTTCCCTAGCTTTGATCGCTCGTCTGTTTACTGTTGTTACCATGGCAACTGTCATCAACACAGTTTACGAGCAGTACTTTCCAATTAACTTTCGTACAGTTGGACTATTTTAGTTGTATTCATGTTAATGTACTGAAAATTTAATTTCAGAAAACGTTTGAAACATACAAAAATACCATTTTATTTGAAAGAGGCGCCTTGTTTTTGTTCGAATCCATTTAATTTTGGATTTATAACATACATAAATTCTTACCCTAAAGTCAGTTTGAATTGTTTCTATACAAATAGAGCACATAATTAATGTACAATACAAATATTAACATCACAATACATAAAGCATTACAATATATGTACGAAATGTAAAGCTAATATGATGCGGATGCGTACCTGAATTCCTTTGCTAGTCCCTCTGGTATGAGGATGGTATAAGTGGTTTGCCGAAATCTATCACCATAATATCTGTAAATTTCGTACTTGTATGACGTTCCTTTTTATTGTATTTCTTCTAACACGTACATGCTAAAAAGGAAACTGTCATTAATGTAAATGTTAATATACAGGGTGTACCTGAAATACTTGAACAAACTTCAGGAGTTTTTGGGTAAAAAAACAGATAAATCGTTTTAAACAGATAAATCATTTACAATTTGATATATCGGTTACCCGATATATCGATATTTTTCATTTGATTATCGTTAGAATGATATTTGGTTTACGATATATCGATATGTTAAAAATATTTGCTTTCGGTAAATAAATTAGCATTGATTGTGCTTCGTGTTTTCCGATTGAGTCCATACGTGAATAATAATAGCAGTTAGGTACATGTCCTTATCAGGTACCGGCTTGTTATTGTTATTGTAAGTTGTACTGTCATGTACCACACAACTTGCTACAGTACTTATTCATACTACGTAAGTTTTTTTGTTATTAGTATTGTATATCAGGGAATAAAGATCATAATTTATTTCCTGTTTTCATTTCAACTTAGTTCTGTCAGATGATTGTTCCTGAATCCCTATTTTGAGAAAAAATTACACTTTACTGGGCTTACAATGCAATATAAAAATTCCAAATATCTAGGATACACTTTCACACAGCGTAAACTGAATTTAATGGGCGTATATGACATTAACTCCGTATTGAAGCGTATTACGCCATGCTTTGTGCTGTCAGCTCCTCCCCCCCCCTCACTAACACCCACAAGCCAGGGAAACCAATTTTCATAACTGGTGCCTTCAACATTACTTCAACCTTCCCTGCGACTAACTCACTCCCGGTCATCTCTTCCAAAGAGCACTGCCTCATTAAATTGTAATCTATTACGATTAGACGACTTGCCACTAGAATAGTTAGTTGTTTTAATTTTTTTTTTTTAATAGTTTTTTTAATTTTTACTGTGTACTGCAGACAGAAGTCATCCTCTTCCTTCTCTTTCATTGGGAATCACTGTTTTAGTAAAACTACCTTTAATAATGGCATGTTTAACTTTATCGATCATTTATAGGTATTTTTTCTCATATAGAAGATAGGTTATGTTTAAATTTAAGGTTATGTTTACAACAGACCATAGTAGTTGGTTGATCCCCCCTCCCATTCAGAATGTAACAGGGGTCAACATACAGTATGTAAAACTGCAGTTGAAAGTGATATTGTATTAATTTTTGTTAGCTTTTTTATTACTGTTATTTTTGATTATGATCATTATTTATTGCTGTTAATTACCTGTTTATTGTTGTTTGTTTCTGATTTTTTTTTCTTTTTTAATGTTGTATTAAATTAATGAATCACTGTTATATTTTTGTAATAGTTGTCTTTGACAGGGTAAGGATAGTTGCACTAAGCATTTATATTTACTAAAATTAGTTGGAAAAATTAAGTATCTACACTATGTAGCAATTACCTCAAATGTTTACTATTTAAGTGCCTGCCCTAAACCACCACTAAACTTGATTATACTTTAGGAAAATTTTTTATGTAGTGATTGGACCCCTTCGACAAGTTCTGCGTAACTTGGCGGGGCCACACTGTTGATAATTTCTTCCTTTTTTTTATTCTTTAAAATAAATAAATACATTATATATATATATATATATATATATATATGTGTGTGTGTGTGTGTGTATTTATTTATTAGAGCAATTTTATAGCAGTGTTTGACCTAACTTGAATGCAGGGGACGCGATCTAGAAAGAAATAATAATATATATATTATTATTAGTTCTTTCTATATCGCGTCCCCTGCATTCAAGTTAGGTCGAACACTGCTATAAAATTGTTATAATTAATTTTTAATACAACGCTTGTCTTCAGCCACTTACCAAAATTGTTCCTTTCTGTGAGAAATTTAATTAACATCTTCGTTTCTTTTGGTACATTCCAAAAAATTTAATAAAAGCTACAAGATATTTATTTATAAATGGAATATAATTTTCTCGTTATTATAATATTAAAAAATAAATGACACTTTTGTTCCCAATTACATGGTAGAACTAAAATAAGACATTTCTAATAAATAAATTAATATGCTTTTAAAAAATCTATATTGTCAATCTTGTACCCTTAAAAAGTTAACACTAGTGGCTAAGAGCTGTAAACCAGCTACTTGGCCACAAAGTACTGTGGAGATTGTACGGAATGGATTCTGTACTCGGTCCTCTTATTAATACCGACATGGCGTCCGCTCAATGGTTGATATCGACATGAATACTACTAGATAAGCCTGGGGTATGCGTGTAGGATGGTAGTCATGATGGTAGGATGATGTCTAGGGGAGAGAACTGAGTATCATGTTTGTACATTAACTGAAAATCAGACCAATACTAAGTGGTTTAGATTCCACACAAAGCTGTAGGTCCCTCTGACTTTCTGAGCATACGTCGACATTAGTTACCAGACTATGCAGAACACTCCCACTCATCCTACACTCATGATATCGATCGACTTAAAATACACGTAAAGGTATATCAGCGTCTCATATGTTAGAGACTGAGAAGGAAATTTAATTGTATTAGTAGGAATTTTATTAAAAAAACAGCAAATACATTAAACAAATTTTGCAATCATTACTAAAACATTTTAGTGAGAATAAGTATCAATTCACGAATGATGAACAATAGGTAAAACATTTTACTATAAATATATTTTCAATGCATAAGGTTTCTATTTTTAAGTATTTTAATTCGTTATACGTCTATTTTTTATGCGTAGACATTTGACAAGTTTTAATTATATTATAATAACGGTTACTACTATAAATACCCTCACACCAACATATTAAAAATCCTAAAAACAATTGATTTTATACTAAAATCAAATCACTTCCCAAACAGTCAGAGCAGTAGTCAAATTCACCACAATCATTAACAACAAAACGTCACGTAATATTAAAATTGACAATAACCCAAAATAAAGGAAGTATAGAGAGGGATTTCATTCTCCTCTGTACCAAAGAATCTCTCATTTACCGGCCTCTTCCCTATTGTGTGTGCGTTGGACTTTATATTATTCTACTGTCTTATAAGAGTTCATTTAGAAATTATGACAGATAACGTTAAGATTTCATAAATTACATAGCTTAAATCATAATACATGTTGACAATCCTTAATTTAATACTACTAAATAAAACAAACAAAGTAATCTATGACTTGTATTTATTAACATTCCTTTATAACAAAAGTGCACTCCTTTACATTAAGTTTGCCCTACTGCAAAGTCTATAGAGTTCATTCAAACGGAACCATTAAAGGAATACAACAAATCGATAGCAGCATTAATTAAGAGGGTAGCAGGTATTTACACGTCAGCAGTCTTTGCACAACTCATAAGAAGCCATTATAGCAGTTCAAAAGGACCATTTGGGGTGTAAACCAATTAGCATGTTTAACAACTTGATGGCGACATTTATTTAGACGGTAGTAGGGGTTACACCAATCAACAACAGTCGTGAGATAGCCCACAGGAAACCATTATAGAAGTTCAGATGGACCCATTAGGATTGTAGACCAATTGCCATATTAACAAGTATATAGTGACGTACATTTAGAGGGTTGTAGAGTTACACTAGTTTGCAATCGTGGTACAGCCCACAGGAAGCCATTATAGCAGTTTAGATGGAACCATTTGGGGTGTAGACCAATTAGCATGTTTAACAAGTTGATAGCGACGTCTATTTAGAGGGTTGTAGGGTTACACCAGTCGGCAGCCGTGAGACAGCCCACAGGAAGTCATTATAGCAGTTTAGATGGAACCATTTGGGGTGTAGACCAATTAGCATGTTTAACAAGTTGATAGCGACGTCTATTTAGAGGGTTGTAGGGTTACACCAGTCGGCAGCCGTGAGACAGCCAACAGGAAGTCATTATAGTGGTTTAGATGCAACCAATAGGGGTGTAAACCAAGCTTAACAAGTTGATAGTGACGTGCATTTAGAGGGTTGTAGAGTTACACCAGTCGGCAGTCGTGAGACAGCCCACAGGAAGTCATTATAGGTTTAGATAGAACCATTTGGGGTGTAGACCAATTAGCATGTTTAACAAGTTGATAGCGACGTACATTTAGACGGTTGTAGAGTTACACCAGTCGGCAGTCGTGAGACAGCCAACAGGAAGTCATTATAGGTTTAGATAGAACCATTAGGAGTGTAAACCAATTAGCATGTTTAACAAGTTGATAGCGACGTACATTTAGAGGGTTGTAGAGTTACACCAGTCGGCAGTCGTGAGACAGCCAACAGGAAGTCATTATAGGTTTAGATAGAACCATTAGTGGTGTAAACCAATTAGCATGCTTAACAAGTTGATAGCGACGTACATTTAGAGGGTTGTAGAGTTACACCAGTCGGCAGCCGTGAGACAGCCAACAGGAAGTCATTATAGGTTTAGATAGAACCATTAGTGGTGTAAACCAATTAGCATGCTTAACAAGTTGATATTACCTTTCATTTAGTCAACAACATAAACGACACATTTATATGATATAACATTTTCTCCCCAAATTTAAAGTGTTAGTTTTAAACACGTATTATCATAATAGTGCATATTTAGGACATATAAAGTACATAGTTTCTAATATGTTTATTGTACTTAACTTTTACTAGATTAATATTCATTGTTAATCTATGTTTTTACTATCATACATTTTTAATGAATATCTGGAAAATGATGAATAAACACGCCTACTAAATACTTCAAATTTCATAAAATCCAATAGGCCAAATGTATTATACTCTATAATAAAATTTGATAACAATTTAACAACTCTTGAACAATTTATTGAACAAGAGCCAAGGACATAGAGTAAAACATCAATCAGACGTTCAATAAGTCGTGAGACAGCCCAGACAAGTCTTTTAAGAACATTGCCTTTAAATATGTTCTCTGAACTTGGCAAATAAAGATTTTTCAACTGTATTATTATACTCGTACATTCAAGGCAGATGCATTGAAAAGTATAAATGCATATTAAAACGTAAAAAGTGCACAAAAAATAATTTCATATACATGGAAAATGTTATCAATATTCATTCTTAATGATTATCAACAACATAAGCTAACCATAAAGCTTATAAAAGCTTTTAATTGTTTTAAGAAATCACGCGGTAAGATACTTTATGGCCATTTTTGTCATAAATAACTATCCAGTAATCCCTAACATTACACAAATTAAACATGAGAAATAAAGAAATTTAACTATTTTGGTAATTTACAGTAATAGGCTGTCGACACTAGTGGTGCAGTGCTGTAACCCGACACTAGTGGTGCAGTGCTGTAACCCGACACTAGTGGTGCAGTGCTGTAACCCAACACTAGTGGTGCAGTGCTGTAACCCAACACTAGTGGTGCAGTGATGTAACCCGACACTAGTGGTGCAGTGCTGTAAATCGACACTAGTGGTGCAGTGCTGTAACCCAGCTACTCAGGGACGCAGTGAGTAGGTACTCAGGGACGCAGTGAGTAGGTACTCAGGGACGTAGTACAGGGTGTCTACAAAAGAACTCCGGGGTTTTAAAAATTCATATATTAATAACTATAGAAGATAAAAAAATGTTTATAATTTGTTCGAAACGATTAGCTTATCAAGTTTTACTCATACCAATAGGGAATTTTTTCTTCAACAGTTGGCAGCTCTGCGTAGCTTTGACCTTGAAACAACGTCTCGGCAGAGAGTGACTCAGTGCCGTCTGGACTGCCGCGCAATGGCGACGCCGCAACAAAAGGCTCAGTGCGTTATTTGGTTTATAGAAACTAATTCTGTTGTTACGGTACAAAGAAACTTTCGACGTAATTACGGTGTTGATCCGCCTACGGACAAAACAATTCGTCAATGGTTAAGTTCTTTCAAGGAAACCGGAAGTGTTCTAAAACAAAAGTCACCGGGTAGGCCGCGTGTGTCACAAGTGAATGTGGACAGAATCCGCACTTCATGCCTTCGAAGCCCTAAGAAATCGATAACAAGGTGCAGTCTGGAGTTGGGATTACCGAGATCAACGGTTCATAAGGTAGTTCATAAAAGACTTCGTTTAACTGCTTACAAGATTCAACTGTTACACCACATTAAACCAGCAGACAAGATTAAGAGATTTGACTTTGCTGTTTCTATGCTAGACAAAATTGAAGAAAATAATAATTTCTTAAAAACTGTTATTTTCACTGATGAAGCTACTTTTCATGTGAACGGGACTGTAAACAGGCATAATTGTAGAATTTGGGGTTCAGAGCCGCCCCATGAGTTTATTCAGTATGAACGTGACACGCCTAAAGTGAATGTTTGGTGTGGTCTTATGCATGATAGAGTCATAGGTCCTTTCATTTTTGTTGAAAGAACTATCAATGGTGATGTCTATTGTGACATGTTGGAGGAATATGTTTTTCCTCAGTTAGATGATATTGAGGCGGAGAAGGGTTTAGTCCACTTCCAACAAGATGGAGCACCGCCACACTTCAGTGTATGCGTGTGCGTGAGGCACTTGACGCTCGACTCGGCAACAGATGGATTGGAAGGGAAGGACCTATTCCATGGCCTCCAAGGAGGCCTGACATGACTCCGTTGGACTTTTTCTTCTGGGGGAATATCAAGAACCTTGTGTATGGAGAGAAAATCCGAGATGTTGGCCATCTCAGGGAACGAATAATCAATTGCGTGGCAACCATGCCCCCAGACATGCTGGCCAGGACATGGGAAGAGATTGAATATCGTTATGATGTGTGCCGTGCCACTAACGGGGCTCATATTGAACTGTATTAATATGTAAAAAAAACTTGACATTACTACCTTTCTAATAATTTATAAAACATTTATATTCCTTTTTTCCTTCATTAAAATATTATACTTCAAAACCCCGGAGTTCTTTTATAGACACCCTGTACTGTGGAGATGGTAGGTAATAGGCTGTTTTCTCAGTCCTCTTAATAAGAACATGGCGTCCACTCAATGGTTAGCATCGACATAAACACGATTTGAAAAGTCTGGGCTATCTATCTTGGGTGGTAGTCAGAGTACAGTTGTTGTGTAGGGAGGCGTACTGAGTATCAAGCTTGTTAATTTGTAGAAAATACCACTGTACGTGTATGTCGGGTGGGTCAATACCATTACTACGTGGTTCGGATTCCACGTAAAGCCCTAGGCCTCTTATATTCCCCACTTTATTAGTAGAATGAGTGATCCTTTGCTTGGAAGGTCTTGTGTTGAAACTGGATGACGATAAGTATTCTCATGGTATTCTACATGCACTTGTTTCTCTCGCCCTTCTTCAATTTATATACAATCAATAATTACTTTTTTGATATGATTGCCTCACCTCCGAGTTGGAATATCACTGAAGTGTCGATTACTGCATTAATTTATGCTACCACTTTTCCATGTTTCATAGTTAATTGCTATTTTTATTATTATTATTATCTATTATTTCATTCTTTTAAAATACCTCTTTACTTTCGATTCTTATTATGTATATTTTAGTTAGTATAAACATAAATTTAAAATATTTTCCACTTATACAATAATTTGCGATAGAACAATTCTATTTTTTTTTTCCTTAGACTATTTGTTTTGTGCTTACTTGTATTATTATTCGATGTAATGTTATATTATTATGTTGAACATTCTCATTTAATTTACTGATGTATACATTTGAATGTTTGGGGAATAAAATGTATTTTAATTTTTCAACAATAATCACACTTGTTCATTTAAACTCATCACATTAACCTCCCCCCCCCCCCACAATATTCTCCTATATCTCTAGGACCGACGTCTTTAAATAATGAATAATAATGAATTATACTAAATAACACAACACAGATAACATTTTTTGTATATTCCATTATAACTGTCTGTTTATTCACATTAGGTTCCATGCCACTTGTTCGTAAACAGATAGCCTTGGATGGAAACCTTCCCTCTGCCGTACATTCATGAAGTGATTCGTGAGGCTCAAGATGTTGGACGGATGAAATAATATTTGCCAGCAGCCCTTGAGATTTGGGGTGGGGTTGGATATTACGTGTAGGGCACGCTCTCCCCTGGCCGTACCCCACACCTCTTCCCTCCCCTGGCCGTGCCCCACACCTCTTCTCTCCCCTGGCCGTGCCCATCATCTCTTACAGTATGTCACAATATTTCATGTTTGTAAACTATGTTGTGTTATTTTTGTGTTGGTGGAGGAAACAATATATTTTACTCATTTGCCGATTGTTTATTACATCTAATATTAATGTAGATGTTTGAAATTTTCTTGAATATTTAAGGGTTTTTGATAATATTTTGTTTAAGGTAAAAGTTTTTAAATAATATTTTAATATCTTTAAATAAACAGCAAAATGAAGAATGTATGGATTAACAATATCAACTCCTTCTCAACATTAAGAGGGATATTTTAAAAACTAAAAAGAGATTATCTCATTTAAGCTACAAATGTTTAATAGAATTTCATTTCATAGTATAAATTATGTTGAATTTAACAATTATTTCATAAATTTAGTATAAAAGCTGAGAGAAGACATCGGAGACATTAATAAAATGTCTAAATTTAATTCTAAAATATATTTTAGTGACAAACAAGAGCCAACATCAATGTTTCTAGATCCTGTTTTTCCTAGTGACATTGCTGATACAATTAAAACATTGAAAAATGGAAAAGCACCTGGTTTAGATGGTTTTAGTTCTAAATTAATAAAAAGTATTTCTTCATATATTTGCAATCCATTTTCTTACATTGTAAATTTAAGCTTTTTAACAGAGATTTTCCCAGAAAAAATGAAAGAGTCAGACGCAATTCCAATACTTAAAAAAGGAAGCACTACATTTTGTAACCAATATAGACCCATAACATTAATTTCAGTTTGGTCCAAAATAATAGAAAAAATTATGAAGAAAAATGTATCTCTTATTTAAATAGAATAAATTTCTTCAGCGAAAACCAATTAGGTTTTAGAACTTGCAGAAGTATAGAATATGCAGTTTCTAAATTTGTGTCAATAGTAGCAGATGGTATTAATGGTAATGAATTATAATAAATAACAGAACACAGCTAACATTTTTTGTTTATTCCATTATTATTTTCCGTTTATTCACATCCGGTCGGGGCATATGACATGACATACAGTGTGATTCATAGGCTCCGAAAGGGTTCAATGATTTTTTTAACCATACTTATAAAGCAATGAGAATTGGTTTATCAATATTACCCATAAAGATCTACTTTTGTAAGTGATTATTAGATTTTTATCTTAACAGGCAGTCACCCCACTAGCAGAAGAAGAAATTGTTAAATGAGAGCATCGGTCGAGTAGTACATAAAATTAAAGGCCTTTAATAAGAAAATACAATGCTGCAAAGTAAACTTAATTCGTGTTCTGGATATAAAATAAAAAACATTACCACCAAAGTACCGGTATTTGCTTTCATAACAAAGATTCAATACCTTTTATTAGAAAATGTTCATAATACTTTCTAATGACCTATAAATGAACCCTACATAATACTTTATTGTTAGTGAGGTAGGCTAAATTTCTCAGAGTGCTAAACTGTGCGTCTGGAGGAACACCCTTAATGTTGGTAACTAGGAGACAGTATACCGCGGGCTGGCAGCACAGTACCAAGCCCCGCCCACTACGTTGTTAGTAGAAGCGACCATTGGTTGTTTTGATTAACATTAAAGAATCAAGATTAGAGCTACTAAATTGAATCAAGTTGTATTATGCAAATAACAATAACACAATGAATAATAATTTGAACAATAAATAGCAATTGAACTAAATTATTCAGTTCACTATAGTTATTATTATTATTTTTTATTTATTTTTTTGTTCATATAAACACTCTTGGGAAGTTGAACACTTGAAGGTATTCACTCCCGTTAATCACACCCGTGAATTAATTCAGCTTAGCGGTGGAACGTTTCTCCGCTGCTGCTGGCACCCCTAAATATAAGCTAAATATACGCGTAACTCGCAGGTTGCATACTATCCGGTCCAATTATAGAAGGAATCCACCATGTAAATAACTGATAAGAAGATAAGTTCAGTGTTCAATTTTTAAGTAATTTTCCAGTTGGTGTATTTATATTGTAAGCGATCTCTCGACAATTTCTCTTAAGGACACCCTACTCATTAACGTTAGAAAGAAAACAAGTAATAAATGAACATTACCAGCCGCATCAAAGGATTTTCCTCTCCAATGACAGTTGTACATTCATGTTAAAAAATTGTAGGACACGGTACCTAGGAAATACTTCCACGTGATTGGTAGATTTAGTTACTAGTATTTAATAGAATAATCAAATCAGCTGATTTCGCATATGTGACGTCAGTCTACTGTGCAGTCTCGTCGTGATACCTACTGTATTTTCTTCTCGGGTAAAACAAAATCAGCTGTTTTTTTCTTTAAAAAAATATGTTTTCATAGTTTAATGGTTATTTACATTCATAACTTAATGATTATGAATTTAAAAAAAATGTTCGATGATCAAATAAAACGTACTATAAATCACTAAATTTCAATAACACAAGCACCATCGAGCATCTATATAATCATAGCAGCTAACTTAATTAAAGTTTTGAGCAGACTGTACACAATAAACGTAGGAGATGTATGGAGAGGGATATTTACTATCTCGCTCGCACTACCTCTCCTACACGCCTAGAACCATGGCCCGATCTGTACCAAGCCAAATTTAAAACCTGTTTACAATTTCTAAATAATTTTCTAGTTGGTATATATATATATATATATATATATATATATATATATATATTTTTTTTTTTTTTTTTTTTTTAGTACATTACCTCACAACAGTTTCACGAGTTTCTCTATTTATTTACAACAGTCATTAGAGCTTTGAAGACAGTATAGTATTCAATTTCCTGTTAATTTTCAAGGTGTTGTACAATCATACTGAAGTTATTATCATGCACGACAACCTTTAGATTGCAAATGTGTACCGCTAATTGTACACACATAAAGAAGTACGAACGACTTCTTTACACGAAAGACTGTGAAAAGGGCTTACATTGAGAAAGGAAGCCGTCAATTGTGGACATCTGAGGAATTCCAATTACTTCCAATTATTGTTGGTCTTTTGGTCTTCTCAGATTAATTGGGTTGAAGTCCAATTGGCAAGCCACATGAGTCAGGGTGAGTAAAGACACTGAACATTTCTTATTATTAAAATATAATTATCTAATATAAGTAGTTTAAATGATATCTATGATTCATAGGTTAGATCATAAATAAATATTATATTATCAATGAGTATATACTCTCTGTCTCTTAATACTTTATACTCTAAATACTTAATATAATGGGTTATTCATTATTAAGACGCCAATCGTTAAGATATGAGAGATTATGAGGGGCGAATGAGTGTGATGAGTGTAGTCATTGTTACTAACTAAGGTCAACTGTTCCTTAGAAAAAAAACTATATATTAATAGCCCAATAGTCAGGCAACTAAGGTACCTACAACTTCAAGTGGAATACGAACCACGTAGTATTGAACTGATTGTCTGCTAATTGACGAGCCTGGTACTCAGTTTTCTACCCTACACAACATCCAGACACTGACTACTACGAACATGGACACCCCAGACTTCTCTAGTAGTGTCTACGTCTACGCCGATAGTAATCTCTGAGGGGACGTCGTGTCGAAATTAAAAATACCGAATAAAATACCTATCCCTATAATCTGCACAACACATTGCCCCCAAGTAGTTGGGTCACAGCACTGCGCCACTAGTACCGACTAAATATGATAGTATATAATGAATAACCGCTCTTTTCTCAACTAAATTGGGTTAAATTTACTTTGTATTTACGAAATACAACATGTGAACATGTTCACTTACAATTTGATCAGTATTACAACAATCGTAAAACGTTACAAACAAAATATTTAATAAACTCCCAATTTCAATTGTTATGTCCATCCTAATTAGGGATGGCAAATATTTTCAACATACCGATTTATCGTAAACCAAATATCGATCTAAAGATAACATCAAAAGAAAAATATTGATATATCGGATAACCGATAAATCGAATTGTAAATTATTTCTCTGTTTAAAGCCATGCTCTTATGTCATGACCAACAATACATTCCTGTTTTCTGTCACTATTTAAAGTAGCGTACTGAATGGAAACATTAATTAAATGTATCTACACGGAACAAGTTGCGGTCTGTGACATTGAATGAGAAACATTCAAAATAAGCATAACTATATCTTTATTGTTATGTTAATTAATAAATAATAATCTAATAAAATTGTTATTTTTATTTTTCACAATTAAAAAATGCCTTTGGCTTCTTATTAATTCTTAGTTAATTCTTAATTAATAAAACAAATTAATTCAATAATGCGTTCAAATTAGGCATGTTACAGTCAGCATTGTCAACTCACATACAACTTCATTTACGTGTTCCACTGGTCTGCAATAAACTACATTTTACGTTACGTTTACGTTTACGTTTACGTGATGTTACGTTAACATTACGTAAAAACCTAAGTAAAGTTACTTTATTATTTCAGTATATGTTTAGTACGCATATGTGGCAATTTAAATGTGTTTTTTTTTTCGAATCGAAAATTTTTAGGGAAGCGAGAATAACGTAATTATAATGTGATATAATATATCGAACCAAAATATCGATATGTCCGATATTATCGAAAGAAAATATGGATATTAATATATCGATATATCGAAACATATTAATCGATATTTCCGATATATCGTTGCCATCCCTAAGCCTAATCGTTTGTGAAATTTAGTGAATGGCACAACAAATCCATTAACTTTCAAATGGACGTCAAAAGCCGATCGAATAGTGCACGGTCGATCGCATTGTCAGTGAAATTGGCAATCATTCAACTTCGGAGAGGAAACAAGGGAATTTGATTAGGTGAACGAGATTGAAAAATCGATTTTTATAACTTTCATGAGATGATGTCGAGTGCACCGGGACAAACGAATGGTTTGTAGCTGAGTACAATCCCCCAGAATGGAAGGCATGCACTAATAAATGATCTATAAAAGAAAATCTACCGCATTACCACTATAAATTCTTTTTTTTAATTTATGGAGCATCGTCAGCTTTATGTGGGACAAAATATGTGGATAAGCCTTTAATAGTCCGTGTGTTACGTAAGTAATAAGCCACGTCGGCGCTACTACGTATAAATATGTGAAATTACGTAAAACACCAATAAAACTTCCACAGACCTTATATACACTTCCACAGACAATAATAAATATACAGTTCCTTGAATTCGGATAGTCGGCACTAGTGGCGCAGTGCTGTGGTCCAGCTACTTGGGGACAAAGTGTTGTGGAGATTGTAAGTACTAGTGGCGTAGTGCTGTGGTCCAGCTACTTGGGGACAGCGTGTTGTGGAGATTGTAAGTACTAGTGGCGCAGTGCTGTGGTCCAGCTACTTGGGGACAGCGTGTTGTGGAGATTGTAAGTACTAGTGGTGCAGTGCTGTGGTCCAGCTACTTGGGGACAAAGCGTTGTGGAGATTGTAAGTACTAGTGGCGCAGTCCTAAAACCCAGCTAATTGGGAACAAATTCTTGTGGAGATTGTAGATGATAGCGGTGCAGTGCTGTAATCCAGCTACTTGGGAACAAAGCGTTGTGGAGATTGTAGGCGATAGCTTCTTTACTCGTTCCTCTTAATACCGACATGGCGTCCACTCAACGGTTGCTATCGGCAACTACAGGAGTTTGGGGTGTCCATGTTGGGTGGTATTAAGGGTCCGGATTTTGTGTAGGGGAGAAAAATGAGTATTAGTCTTGTCAGTTAGCTGAAAAAGAGACCAACACTATGTGGTTCGGATTCCAAGGAAGGCTATAGGTCCCTGTGTTACCCTGGTGGCTATTGCGCTAATGATAAATGGGCCTTTATGAGCAGGGTCGATCTCAGTTAGTAACCAGACTACACAGGTAATCCATATTCATCCTACATCATAATCATTCATATTTACCTTAAAATATGCTCATAGTTGTGTCGGCGTCTCATATCTGAGAATGATCTAAATATGAGTTAGCGACTATTTTGAACCATGTGTGTTTTTATATCGTTGCCTGAAGGGAAATTATTTCTATAAAGGTCAAAAATGTCCATATGTTAAAATCGTAAAACCTTATAAATATTAACTAATGGAATAAATTAATGAACTAGTAAACTAGGATGTATCACAGATAAGAAACAAACAAAGGTTAACATTTAATAGTGCGCTGAATGTGTGTCGAGTAGTTAGTTCTCCAGCTACCCATGTGAATGGCAGGGCCAGCACCTTGTCAGTCACTCCCTTACTATCCAAGAATCGTCCAGGATAAACGTAATAATATACAGATGTATAAATATACAGGGTGGAAAAAATTGGAACGCTTTTACACCTATGTTATTTTTCCATAGATAATTTGATAGTTTGATTTTTTCCAATAATTGTATTCCATAAAGTATAATTTTTGTTCAGAATAAATTACTTGAAACCGAAATTAGTTACTTAAAAATTCAAATGGCCGCTACTCTGGAAATGATAAACCTTTCGAAGTCCGGTTTGTAGCAATTCATTTTTCTTGAATATACCTTTCATACGATACCAAACTTGACCTAGGCTTTCGTTGAAGATTTTCGTTCAACTCCTCGTGGGCCGTCCACCTGAAAAGATGAAATGACACTACTGGAGTCACAAAGTATGTTCTATGTAACCATGATCATGTAAAAGATTTAATTTTTACAAGTGAAGTCATACAAAACTTGTGAAGGCGTTTCCGTATTATTTTGTCCACCCTGTATGTGTTAAATTGGATCTATGAAAGTTGATGTTTAGCCTATTTTCCATGGTTATAATACGTTGGGGTTTGCGGCAATGTGAGGACTTGCGAACAAGTCTCTCAGGAAATGACGCAATCAGGTAAGTGTAGCGATAAACTGTTTTCTGTGTTGTTCACGCAGTAGTTGGGGGGGGAGCACAATAATAGATAGTTGTGAAATAATCTGTTCAAATGCGTGTTAAAAATATCATACTTCAGTAATTTTAATTTTACCAAAATATTTAATATAACCTATATTAACAACGTATTCGTATACAAGGTGTTTCTTTTAAAACGCAACCCATGATTTGAAATAAAAATAACAAACAAAACATATATCTACAACACATTTTATTATTAATATTTATTACTACTATTACATGATTTTAATGACATTTTTGTTTAGGTTTTGTGTTCAAATAAACCAGCATTAGCAATTATACAACGTTCTGCCCTCTTTAGTAAATTTCTGGACACATTTTTCAAACTTTGCTCAAAACCATTTGTTTAGTTTATTATATTACCAAAATGATAAAATTTAATATTTAGTTTTTGTTTTACTATTTCTTAATTTTATTCAATGAAAGTTATCAACGAATTCACTCAAATAAATTTCACCATTCCTTTTTGAATCCCTCTGGTTTGTGGAAGGTATACTTGGTTTAACGAAATAGTTCACTATAATATTTGTACATTTTGTACTTGTATTATGATAAATTTTTGTTGTGCGACGCTCACTTATTTGTTATTTCTACAAACAAATAATGTGTTAATAAATTAACTATCTTGTTATTTTTAAATATTATTTGAATGAATATTTTTAAAATAAATGATGGGGTATAGCTAAAATAATACCATGTTTTATCATATAATACACAAAACTCGAGAGTTCGTAATAATTCAGTTTTAGAGCTCTTATTAAAATTTGAATATTAGGAAAGAGCTTTCAATAAATGACAAAACGAAAAAAAACGTGTATAATCTAATACATAAGGCTGTTTCAAAATATATGTAAAGAAAGGAGTGTATCATATCTAATAGTAACCAAACACAATAAATATACATAACCTTGATTTCTGATAGTCACCAACAGTAGCGTAGTGCTGTAATCTAGCTACTTGGAGACAAAGTGTTGTGCTTCTTTACTCGGTCCTCTTAATATCAACAAGGAGTCCGCTTATTGGTTGCCATCGATGTGGACATTACTAGAGAAAATCAGGGGTGTCCATGTTGGGTGGTAGCCAGGATCCGGATGTTTTTTAAGGCAGAGAACTGAGTATTAGGCGTCAGTTTGCGTAGTTCATATCCTACGTAAACATATACGTCACTTTTAGCCAATTCCCTGGCTATTGGGCTATTAATATTGTATTTTTGCAAGGAACAATGTCTAATCGTTTATCTGGACTCATCACACTCATTTGCCCCTCATTTTGTCCATATATCTACGATCAACGTCTTAATTAAATAAATAAATACTGGGATACTCTCACGTATTTTCCACTGTGAACCTATTAATGGTAGATATTAGAATACATTATCTGATTATAGTGATGATCTTATGTAGTTTTTGGGTTGCGAACTATCGATATATCGCAAACCAAATATCGATCTAACGATAGTATCGATATATTGGGTAACCGATATACTGAATTGTAAATGACTTATCTGTTTAGAATTATGCACTAACTCTTATGTCATGACCAAAAATACACTCATGTTTTGCTGTAACTATTTAGAATGTAAAAATACTGAATGTAAAAATTAAATACATTTATCTACACGAAATTAGTTGTGGTATGTGAGGTCTAATGAAAAAAATCAAAACCAGAATAATTATAACTATAATTGTTAATTATAAAAGATAACGTAATAACATGGTTATTTTTGTTTTTCGCATTTAAAAATGTGAAGCCACTAGACTTTTTAAAACACTGACAACTAAACGAATTAGTTCACTAAACTACATTTTAGTGCGTTAACCTCACGTAAAAATACTAAATAAAGTATCTTCATTATTTCAATGCTCTTTTTGTACGTAAACGAGGCAATTTAAATGTGTTTTTTTTTTTTCTAATCGTGATGATTTTGAGGAGAAAGTTTAAAGTTAATATTTAGTGATATGATATATATGACAAAATACTGATATGGTCGATATTATCGAAAGAAAATATCGATACTAATATATCGATATATCGAAACGTATTTATAGATATTCCTGATATATCAATATATCGTTGCCAACCCTAGCCATTAGGTTCTATAAACTGCCAGAAATAAACCTGACTGGCCAAGACACGTTATTGGAAGAAGCCACACAGACAAGGACGAAGCCGAGTAACTGCCTTCTCGGCATTGACTTTAAATTCAGTAAAACTTAAAGACTTTATAAGTCAATCAAGTAGATACTGTTTAATTTTTCGAACATACGTTTCTAAGTATGTCTTTGGTGAAGTTGAGTTGTGTCTCATATCTGAGAATAATCTTAGGTGAAATCTTCTAAAAAAAACAATAATAAAACAAGAACAAAGAGTCCATGTATTTACCACACTTTACCAGAGTATTTATTAGATAAAATAAACCAAAACTGGTACATACATTGTTTATAGCCATAAATTAATTATTTTTGGATCTGTAACTTGTTTAAAAAAAAGTTTTCAATATTTAATAAAGATGGCTTAAATGTTTCAAATTCAACGCAGGACAATTATTAATCTAACCATGCTCTGCTTCAAGAAAATGTCATAAAAAATCACAGTTTTTAAATAGAAAACATACAACATATTCAAAATTTGGTAATTCAAAATTAGGTAATTTTTGAAAAATCAAAAATAACGTAATTCGACTAACAATTTAATACTACGTTTACTATTCTATGATAATTAATAATGGAAGATTGAAAGTTTTGCTAAGCACCCTCACTGGCAGAGTAAACTAGTGGTAAACTCTCATTTAATTGTTTGGATCTATTTTTATTTAGTAATTAATTATTTACTAGGAGATACCCCTTCACGCTTTAGTGCCAACCCCGTCACTCGCTTCGCTCGTTATACGTCGACCTGTGACATTTGATTACAAATAATAGTATGTTAACCATATATCGTTAATAAATAATAAAATATTAAATTTATTTATAGTATCTCACTCGCATTACTTGCATTGCTACCTATGTATTAGTATAAATACCCAATGATATTACAGCCTGTTTCAAACGTGATCATTTCATTTGTTTCTGTTTACGAGCTAAAGATTAAATCCTTATATAGTGTGACATCCAGAGTGGCCTTTATCCTGGTAACCGGTGATGCGAAAGTAATGGATGGGTCGCTGACCACCTGCCCTGCTTGTTTACAACCTTTGGGGCACAGTGGCTTACGCATGAACGCCCCTACCTCATCAATGAACTTTCTAGACTGTTCTCGGTTGACGAGCTAGCTCTGTCACGGAACTTCGTGTGCTGGGGAATTCAAGAAGCTTCTGGATAGAGACCTGCAGGTTATATATACGGCCCGGCATACCAGCGCGAGTCAGTGAGTCTAGAGCCTACAGCCCGGGTGTTTGCGGCGACAGTGCACGAGTTCTGCAGTGCGAGTGAAGTGTCCGTATGTAGTGAAGTGGTCTACGGAGAAGTTACCGATGAGTGGTTCGTTGTGGGGATCAACGAAGGAGCAGTGCGGTACTTGTGGACGACTTCTGAAGGGACACTGAAGAAACTGTGAGTGAACTGTTAACATTGGACCGTAGGTAGTAGGGAATCTAGTAAAGCCACTTTATAGTCAGTAATTGTAAATAATAGTAGGAAATCTAGTAGAGTCACTTTATAGTCAGTAATTGTAAATAATAGTAGAGAATCTAGGAAAGCCACTTTATAGAGCTAGGAATTGTAATTAAAAGAAGGGAATTTAGTAAAGTCACTTTGCAATTAGTAGTTGTAATTGATTGCCATTTATTGATGCCATCTAAGATTGTAAATATAAATTAGTTTAACTGTAACAGTAGGCCTAATAGTAAATTGTACTTTTCACAATAGTTTAAAGTTAAGGAAATAACCCATTTGATTGTAATAAGTTAATTTTATAGATTCAATAAATTTAGTAATTGTTTAGTATATCGTGTTGCTTATTTGTAAAATCCACATAGCGATTAATTATTAATAAATTAGAACATAAAAACGTCACAATATAATACGTGAAGCCGTTTTTTGTCAACGCAACTCCTCCCTTATTTCTTCGCCAATTTAAACCGTTGAGCTGTCAAAAAATTCTGAGCCGTTAACCGTTGAGCCTCTGTTTGTAGTACAGTAGAGAGTCGATTATCCGAACTAATTGGGACCTCAGGGTGTTCGGATAACGACATGTTCGGATAATCAAACATATTTTAACCATGCCATTATAGACGCTTATTGATAAGTTTATGTAATGGATTGAGCATATTGAAATTAAAAACACAACACATTTAAGTAACTGTATCCACATAATACTTTAATTTTGTGTTAAGTAGTCCAGTTAAAACTTACTGGACTAATGTTCCTGAAACTAGAGTCTAATACTATTCAACACTAGCTTAAAGAAAACAAACAACTTTACAAAGTTTCAGCGCTGCACTACACGAGTGAATGACGATTAACAAGCGACTGTGCACATTCAATGTCAATTGATAGCGAAGTTTAGACTAGACAGTGGTAGGTGCATGGCGCGCCCGTTGTTTATTTTCGTCGTTTTACTGGAAGGCCTGACGTTACGGCGCAGGCACCGAGTCTGGCAGAAGTGGTACGCCGCACGGGCTGTGCGCTAACTATAATATCTTTTTCGTAATAAAATAAGCACTATATGTACTGTATACAGTTACTGTAGTATGGTACGTTTATTGAAAAATAAAAAATATTAAATTTAAGTGTTGGAACATAAATTTACATCGTGTATTTTGCGTATATAACAAAAATATTTTTTTCAGGTTTGGTTCGGTTAACTGACGTTTCGGATGACTGACGTTCGGTAAATTGACGTTCTACTGTACTTCAGTAAGGTCTCAATTTTTCAATAATTTTACCTTGAAGGGCACACGAAACCCTCAAAGTACGTTATTTGGCCAAAAGAATAACAAGGAGAGAGATTCAAATTAAAAGAACAGTAACAGATCACTGTTCAAATGTAAATATTGATACTCGTATCTATACATTTTTAACAGCTTTTGGGATTTAAATAATGGAGTTTGTAATATTGAAGATGTTAGATCTTTGTTAATGTTAAATTAGGGAAGGTTGTAGCATGGTTTTATTCATATCCAAATGTATGAGCCCCACTAGACTTTAAAGTTGGAATGAGTGTTGAAGTTTAGTCTGTATACGGTAGGGTGGCGCACGGACCCGCCAGCTACCTGTGTCTGTCCTTTCCTCCCCCGGCGCTCGCGGCTGTTTCCATAATGAGTCACCAACTAGCCCCTCTAATAGAATTATTAACTTTTTTTACTTTCTCATAATATCTCAATTTTAATAGAATATTTGTAAAGTACTAACAAAACTAAGAAAAGTGATATAAAACACGATGTGCTTTGATTATAAATAACGAAATGGTCGAAAGTTATTTTTTAGCCGGAATACTGTATGATTTGTTAAATGTTTTATATTTCTCATAATTCCCTAATCTTGATACAATATTATTTTAAGAGTTCTTTGAAAAAAGGTAGAATAATTTAAAACTATGTTATCGCATACTATTTAATCAGCCAAAATATCATTAAATAGGCAACACTACATACTTTACAGTTTATTTGATTAATAAATCAACATTATTTTATATTACTCCCAGTAATCTTCTTCAAGCCAAAGTATTTAGTGTCCAGAAGTTGAGCATTTTCCATTTATCTTCCATGTTGTTTCCGTGTGACACTGAAATAAAACAAAATCGCGCTAAAACCAATATACAATATTTTAAGAGTGCAGTTAATTTTTTACCATTCGTTATATTTTATTACTAGTTCTAATGACATTAAAATGTTTTAAAGCATACATTGAAATGTTACAGTACCCGCTATTCATCAATCATCGCAACCTTATTGTCATGACTAATAAAGAAGTAGTAATATCTTATTATACTCTACTTATATAAAAAAAAAAACGTTTAAAGTCTCTGTAAATTTGAAGATAATTATTTTGTTTTACTGTATACTATTATCATATTTTTATACCCTTTTTGTAATCATATATATTACGTCCAATAAAATTTTCTAGGTAAATAGATTTTATTTTTTATTTTACCTGATTACTCTAGAGGTGACACTCCCAGATCGTCATCGTCATCGCTGGTATCCCAGTCACTGTCATCCGATTCACCAGGGGCCAGATTAATGACTAGTTCTTGGACACTGACGTCATCAAGTCCTTCGTTTGTCCAGTCTGCCTCGACTTCTTTCTTGACGTGTTCAACGCATTTGCGCCAATCTTCTGAGGTGAAGGAGTTTACAGCTTCCATAAACAAATCCTGAACATCGTTCAATTTAAATGTAGTATTCCTTGCTGCTACATACCGCTTCAAAGTTGACCAAACCAGCTCAATTGGATTGTAATTACAGTGGTACGGTGGCAGTCTGATTACTTTAAACCCGGAACTTAAATCCCGGGAAGTATCCACATTTAACTGAAAACTACCCTGGCACCCTGGACAACCATTACTGCTAAGAGTGGTGAATCACCAAACCCTTCGCGGAAAAATATTAGCGCACATATTAGACTACGGTTAGTCATCAACAAGTTCAATGTCCTAACCAGTCTTGTTGTCCCATGTCCCATATCTGCACACTGCACGACTATGGGAGAAGGCAAGAGTACCGTACCTTATTTCAAAGTACTCTTAAAATAATATCATGATAACGTTGTATGAGAAATGTAAAACATTTAACAAATCATACAGTATTCCGGCTAAAAAATAACTTTCGACCATTACTTATAATCAAAGCACATCGTGTTTTATATCACTTTTCTTAGTTTTGTTAGTACTTTACAAATATTCTATTAAAATTGAGATATTATGAGAAAGTAAAAAAAGTTAATAATTCTATTAGAGGGGCTAGTTGGTGACTCATTAAGGAAACAGCCGCGAGCGCCGGGGGAGGAAAGGACCGACACAGGTAGCTGGCGGGTCCGTGCGCCACCCTACCGTATACAGACTTGTAGTCTAGTTATTTTATTTGTTTTAATATCTTGAACTATTAAACAAAAACAAATGAAATGCACATCATTGGGTGTTTATACTAATAAATATGTAGCAAAACATGTACCATGAGTGAGTTACTGTAAATATATTTAATATTGTTATTTTGTTTACCTGCTAATATTTGAAGTCAAAAGTCACAAGCCGAGATGTCAAGAGGGAAGTGAGTGACGGGGTTGTCACGCGAAGCGAGCAAGGGTGTCCCATAATAAATATTTAATTAATTAATTAAATAAAATAGCTGTATTATATTACAATTGAAACCTTCGAATGTATTAGCCTTACTATCGAATGCGAATAAAACCATGCTTACAACTTTCCCTGGTTTAACATTGTGAAAAAAACATCACTATTGCACTATTACAAAAAAAATCATTATTAGAAACACCATTGTTTACTCACCAACAACTGTTATCACTTTTTGCAAATCACTATTTACATTTAAACAGCTATCTGTTACTTTTCTATTCATTTGAATCGCTTTCCTTGTTATTCTTTTGGCCGATTAACGTACTTTGAAGGCCTTCCACAACCTTTAGTATACAAATTTGAAAAATTAAGACCTTATTGCACAACTACGATCAGAGGTAAATTTGTTAACGCCTCGACCGTTTAAATTGGTTTCGTTGAGGACACAAAGTGATTGTTTCAGTAATATACTTAATGAAATTAGGCCCACAAATTAAGTCACTGCCTCTACCTTTCCCTTAAATCAAGTGAAACGTGACAATGGTCTTAGACGTGTTTCTGACACATTTATGTCGTAAAAGTGAAAACTTAGTTGTGCTTCCAATTATACTTGTAAAAACAATTTTTTTGGACGATCACAATCTTTCTCTATGTTAACGCATATAAGAGAAAGTAAAAAGAAAAGTTGAGGGGCTGTTTCTATGCCTTATAAAAGTAGTTTTGAAAAATCCTTCGTTAGTATGTCCGTGTAATTCAAAAGCAAAATCCCTTCCAAATTATATCATCGATTGTATAGTTCTTGAGATTTCTTAATGAGTGAGTACATATTTTTTTAATTAAGGATCCTAATATTTGTGAAACTGTGAATCAAAAGAATGCCTAAAAATGGAGGGACATTGAAAGGGATATATAGCAAATTAAGTAAACATTAATACGATCTGATGTGAAATATACAGATTTAAAAATGTTTTCTCCTTTACAATTAAAGAAAAGCACCCGCATCTAAAATGTTCCATTAAAGTTGCTTGAAATTTATTTATGCCTCTGGGGAGTTCAAGCGGCTCTAGAATCAAAAGAAACTGGAAAGGGGTGTTATTTGTCTTTTCTCTCCCTTTCCTTCTGCCCCTTTCCCTCCTTTTCCACAACGAGAGGAGAGAAGAAATTAAATACATAAATATCACTGGAGTCTACTTTGACAAAATGTCCTTTGAGAATTTAGTGAGATGGCGAGTTAAAGTTTGGAAAATATAAATTTGTTGCAAATAAAACTTGACTAGTATCATACTGATTTGTATCGTATTGCTTTGTATCATACTGATTTGTATGGTATCGTTTTGTGTCATACTGACTTGTATCATACTGATTTGTGCCACAATGATTTGTATCATACCGACATGTATCATACCGACTTGTATCATACTGATTTGTCTAATAACGACTTGTATCATACTTATTTGCATCATACTGATTTGTATCATACTGATTTGTGTCATAATGAATTGTATCATACTTATTTGTGTCATAGTATTTTGTATTCATACTGATTTGTGTCATAATGGTCTGTATTCATACTGATTTGTATCATACTGACTTGTATCATACTGATTTGTGTGTGTGTATATTGAATAGTATTACGATACATTATCTAGTGTATCCAAGAATGCAGTCACACATAATTGTGTCATTTGACCGCTTCGTATATTATAATATTATGAATCTTCGTATATTATAGCCAGTATTATGAATCTTCATATATTATAGCCATTATTATGAATCTTTGAATATTATGGCCAGTATTAAGAACCTTCGTATATTATACCCAGTATTATGAATCTTCGTATACTATAGCCAGTATTATGAATCTTCTATATTATAGCCAGTATTATGAATCTTCTATATTATAGCCAGTATTATGAATATTCTATATTATAGCCAGTATTATGAATATTCTATATTATAGCCAGTATTATGAATCTTCTATATTATAGCCAGTATTATGAATCTTCGTATAATATAGTCAGTATTATTAATCTTCGTATACTATTGCCAGTATTATGAATCTTCGTATATTATAGCCAGTATTATGAATCTTCTTATATTATAGCCAGTATTATGAATATTCATATACTATAGCCAGTATTATGAATCTTCGTATAATATAGTCAGTATTATTAATCTTCGTATACTATTGCCAGTATTATGAATCTTCGTATATTATAGCCAGTATTATGAATCTTCTTATATTATAGCCAGTATTATGAATATTCATATACTATAGCCAGTATTATGAATCTTCGTATATTATAGCCAGTATTATGAATTTTCGTATACTATAGCCAGTATTATGAATCTTCGTATATTATAGCCAGTATTATGAATCTTCGTATATTATAGCCAGTATTATGAATTTTCGTATACTATAGCCAGTATTATGAATCTTCGTATATTATAGCCAGTATTATGAATTTTCGTATACTATTGCCAGTATTATGAATCTTCGTATATTATAGCCAGTATTATGAATCTTCTTATATTATAGCCAGTATTATGAATCTTCATATACTATAGCCAGTATTATGAATCTTCGTATATTATAGCCAGTATTATGAATTTTCGTATACTATAGCCAGTATTATGAATCTTCGTATATTATAGCCAGTATTATGAATTTTCGTATACTATAGCCAGTATTATGAATCTTCGTATATTATAGTCAGTATTATTAATCTTCGTATATTATAGCCAGTATTATGAATTTTCGTATATTATAGCCAGTATTATGAATCTTCGTATATTATAGTCAGTATTATTAATCTTCGTATATTATAGCCAGTATTATGAATTTCATATATTATAGCCAGTATTATGAAATGGATTTGAATATTTTAATATAACGTTTATTCATTTATTTGTGTAATTTCTTACCTCAGCTCTCTTGTAGATTTCTTCACGTCTCACGGTGGTATTGTTGTTCGTACACATTTATTTGTTCTACGTAAAAGTCTACAAGTGTATTTAGTTATTATTGTTTATTTTCATTCAGCAGTAAGGGTGAAAATAAACAATATGTATACAAATCCTCCTTATTAATTGGCGACTCTTCCAGTTTCTGGACCGTCTAATGATATTCGTTTATTGATTCATAAACATTATTATTTATTGGATACATTATTTATATAATATTACAATTAAAATATATTTAGGTAGAATAGTAGTTTTAAATATATTTAAACTAACCGACAGCCCTTGCTTCACTTCGGGGTGGTTTTCTACGCTTACTTACCCTTCCCTCCGTGGTTTTCTCTAAAGAATCACATCAATATAAAAACTCAGCCTGCTGCCGTTCTCATAGATAACAATGTCTTATAGTCTACAAACCCCCTTTAAGTCTTTAGGGGGATGAAAAGGGGTGCAATCATGCCAGAGCTAGTGAAATTATCTTAAATATTCCACAATGAAAAACCAAGCTTTGAGTCATATTTATTTATTTTTTTTTATTTTTTTTTGTATCAGCTGTTTAAAATAAATTATAAAATTAAATTAATGAAAAAATACTTACTGAAAAAAGGAAAAGTTGAGGGCCTGTTTATACCCTCTTAGACATGGAGTTTAAAGAAATTCTTTATAAGTCTCTATTATATAAGAGATAATGTGCTTTCGAATGTCATCAAATATGTTCAGTGGTTCAGGGAATTTTGTGACGAGGGAGAACATCGTTTTTGGGTTTTGTATATTAAGATTAAGTAAACATATGTTGCCATCTGTGGCAGATATATTTAAATTTAAGTATATCCTGTAAAATAAAATGTAATAAATAAATTTAACATCCTTAAATTTAACTGCTTAATGTGGCATGATTTTAGATGTAAGAAGAGAATCCATTATGTGAGAACGTTTCTATACAAGACAACGTAAATGCCAGCTAACGGCTTGCGAGTCACTGAGCATTGTTATGTCTTAATACATTGGTTGTCCAGCGAAGCTTGAAAGTCCAACTTTGTTTCAAGAACATCAAACGGACAGCCATCAAAGAAACCAATTTGTAGCTTTCATAATACCTTGATACAACATCACAATACGGTGGAAGTTGCACGAATATATCAGTTGATTTTTATGCCAACATAAATAAATTTGAAAATGTTGTATTTATGTTGTGGAGTTGTTGGGGTGGTAAATTAATTGTGAAACAGCCCAATTGTTGTTTTATATTTTTTTAAACAACAAGAAAAACTAGGGGTATATTGTTTCAAGAAGAAGAGTATGTATGAATGTACTAGTTCTAGAAAGGCGTTAACAAAACTACGCTGTCAATTTCTCCTCCCCCGCATTCCTCGTCTCTTGCCGCAAATATATCCCTCTCTCTCTCACTCTATAACCGTCATTAGTTTATGTCTGTTTTGATACTGTACACTCATCCACACTCGTCCTACACTTACATAACCATTCATATTCGCCTTAAAATATCAACAACGTTGTGTCGGCGCCTCATATATAAGAATAAGAAGTATACCAGTCTTACTAGTTTAGAGTTTTTTATGTTTCCCCAAGTATACATGTTTTCTTTAGAATTTAAGCGCAAACTTACTAATTCTCCAGAACTGTAATTATAAACTATAAAATGCCTTATCATCGAACGTCTTGCAGCCATGATTCGGATTTCAATTTTCGGGATCGATTTTAATTGTCAAATGCCGAACAATACTTTGTCATAACTTTACAAACTTACAAATACATACTTAAACATATATTTGAGGCCACCACGTTTTTTACAGCAGTTCCTTATCTATGA
Source organism: Stictocephala bisonia (assembly GCA_035578905.1). Classification (NCBI taxonomy): domain Eukaryota; kingdom Metazoa; phylum Arthropoda; class Insecta; order Hemiptera; family Membracidae; genus Stictocephala; species Stictocephala bisonia. Next base: position 29,889 of record JAQJVL010000802.1, read on the forward strand.
TTTGATGTAGGATAAATACATAAATAGTACTGTTAGATTTAATTTAAAATAAATATTAAGTACCAATAAACAATGCCATTGATTTTATATAGTCGGCCCTAGTTTGTAACAATGACTACATTCGTTCATCTACACTCATTCGGAATACATATTCGTCCATATCCTCACGGTCGGCGTCTTACAAATAAATAAAAATAAAAAAAATCATAAGCAAACTTATAAAGTAATAAGTGAGTGATAATTATTAAGGTCATTACTTAAACAATTTCTAAATTTATTATTTAATTCGTTTTTATTGTACAGCTAATGAATAACTGAATAAAATAATTCTTTTACAAATGGGGAGATTAGATTGCAGCCAACTGAAAGTTTTATTTAATTATTTTTATTTATTCACAAGACGCCAATCGTCAAGATATGGGCGAATATGGATTTCGAATGAGTGTGATGAGTGTAGATGAGCGAATGTAGTCATTGTTACAAACTAAGGCCGGTGAATGAATGATAATGAACAGCCGGTGATTATCAGCTGGTCCTTCTCAAAATGTATTGACTCTGATTGGGATCGAACTGAGAATCTTAGCACATAAATCTAGGCTTGAACCAACTACGCTACCGACCAATTTGTTATTTTATTACCTATCAATCACACACAAAGTGCCTGTGTGAGAGAGATGCACTAAGTGGTGGGAGTGAGAGGGACAACTACTCTTCTCCCACTGTATGATTCCATTATAAAGATTGACAGAGAGTAGGCCTTGTGTTGGAAGCGCAGTGCAGTAGCAGATTCTACCCACTACGTTGTCAGCAGGAGAGACCATTGGTTTGATCAGCACTAATGAATCCAGCTCAATACAATTCAATTTAATCATTATTTAGTATTCGAATGACAATTTCACTATGAACATTACAGTAGAATTCGGCTGAATAGATTGAAACCAGCGTATTATATTTAGCACATATAGGAATTTCAGCAGCGGAGGGGACTCGTTCCACCACTACACCAGGGTGTTACTAACTTCCACCATCAAGTGTTTCACTTCCACAACATCTGTATTTAGATGTAAAAAATAACTGTGATGAACTGTACAAATAAGTTTTATTGCAATTTATTGTTTACATTATTATTTATTGCATTACTGTTGTTGTTCTTATTATTGTTATTCTAATACTAAATAACGATTTCATTTATTCGTTTTAAGATTGATTCGTTAGTGCTGATCAAAACAACCAATGACCACTACTGCTGAGAACGTGAGACTGGGCTTCATGCTGAATTGCCGGTGCGGCCTACCGTCTTTCTCGTTGCTATGACAACATTTAATGGAATGATCCAGTGGTGGAAGAGTAATTCTCTACCCAATTTCCACCACTTAGTGCATCTCCCTCACACAGGAGGGGCTTTAAGTAGATATTTTCTAAGAGAAGTAGTTATAAATTTTAACAAGTTTACTTTAACAAATTTAGTTTTTTATTAGCATATTACGTGTCGGTATAAATTACAAATCAAAGTTGAAACATTGTACGGCCCATGTTTAATATAACATAGTACACACGTGATAAATCTTCTGTGGAGTCCTTTTAGTTGGAAAATTCTCAACGTAGTCTATTGAAATAAGTGAAGCTAATGTATATACTATCATTTAATAACTTTGCGAAATTATCATTTGTGTTTATGATTTTGATTTGTGATTAAGCTCTTTACTCCTGTTAGTAAAAAAATAAAATTTAAGAATTAACAAACCAATAGTCTGTTTGTAAACTATTTTTTTATCGTAGTTCAGCCACTGAAAATATAACTCTGGGTTGATTGAGTTATCGCAGACAACTTCCACCGGATTGCCAGACCGTGTTGCGAATTGTGTCAGTTCGATCAATTTGCTAGCACAAATTGGCAGTTAGACAACATACGAGTGGAAAAAAGATTATAGAAAATAGTTTATGACTATCATGTTGCTATTTTTTTCCGTAAATTTTTATTTCCCTGTGTGACTGAACGATATTTATGCCTACCGGTCAAATCGGTTACAGTTAGTTAAATATTTTGTAGGGAATCGTCATCTTACTATTATATAAAAATTTTAAGGTTTTTGTGTATGTGTGTTACTCAATCACGCAAAAACTACTGAACCCATTCAGCTGAAATTTTGCATCGACATTCATAGGGTCCCTGGTTAACACATAGGCCTATCTTTATTTGAAATGCCATCAGGGCATCGCCCAGGGCCTCATAGAAGTATCGATTTAAGCCCTATGGCAATACCAATTTGACAATTATTGTTTATTATAGTTTCCACGGTAACTAATAAAGACGGTAAGTATCACGACGAGACTGCACAGAAGACATGTGAGGTCACATGGGTGAATTCAGCTGAATTTTTTATTCAATTATTAATACTGGTAAATAAATCTACCAAAAAAAAAGAAGAAGAAGCATTCAGCTAAATAGTAATTATTTACCATTTATTAGCTGGAATTGTAATTACGGGAATTAGAATAGTATTTTTGTGTTTAATTTTGCCATTTCTCCCATGTGACGTCATGGGAGATGCACGTGATACCCACCGTCTTCTTTTCTAGACACCCTGATCTGAAGTAAATACCGTACCAAACCAACCACAACGCACTTTGGCATAATACAGATGCCAGTAGGTACATACCATACCTAACCCAGAATTAACTTATTTCATTATGTTTTGTATTACTGAGTGCAATAAGGACAATATAAATCAACTTAAACCCCGTACGAAGGACGGGTACTGTGCTAGTAGGTAATAAGTATTAATAGGAATGCCACGTATTACAGCATATCTGAAGGGTTGATAAAATACACTTAGTTGTGTGTATGTTGTAGGATGAGTGGGCAGTCCAAATAATGAACACTTGTAGTTATTTGGTAGTCGGTAGTCCATAGTTACTTGTTTTTATCCTGTAAGAGTATCGTTTGTAAATGACAATTGGCGTGGAAACCAGTAAAACCAATAAATGACAACTAAATGGAAATATTTCTCAATAAAACTCTGGAAATTGGGGTTGAACTGTGACAGGGTATTAAGCATCGTAACGCTGTCGTACAAGGGTACGACCGAACAGCGCAATGTGTCACATCTCGGAGCGACGTATGTCTCTAACAGATCTAATCTATCTTCCCTCTCCAGACTTGTCCCAGTGAGACTGTTTATACACTCCAATATCACACGTCAATCCAAAACAAGTGACATAATAAATATCAAACTACATTATGCACTAGTCGTTTATTTTATTTTAACGTAAATTTAGTACTGTAACACAATTTTTATGAAAGTAATTGGAGATTTCAATTGAAATAAATAGTCCTATTATTATTTATTAACTAAACAATTAATTATTTACTATCAACCTATAATATATTAGTTAAATTTACTGATGATAATCCTTGTATTGTTAAAGAAACAAATAAAATATTAATAAGAATAGACTGCCTACAAAAAAATTAGTCACAAGAATACAAAAATCCGGCAAACATGTAAGTGAATCCTGTACTGACAACAAACCTGAATAATATGTACAAGTTAGAGTTGGTCAATAATAGACTTAAGTGCATGTATGATTGATGGATGAACTTCCAGACTATATGTTTGTAAAAATAAATCTGTAAATTAGTACCACTTTACGTATATGGGTGGGCGTGTGGGTCAATACACCGTACGTGTTGGGGTGGGCGAGTGGGTCAATACACCGTACGTGTTAGGGTGGGCGAGTGGGTTAGTACCACTGTACGTGTAGGGGTGGGTGGATTGGTCATTACCACTGTACGTGTAGGGGTGGGCGTCTGGGTCAATACACTGTACGTGTTGGGGTGGGTGGATTGGTCATTACCACTGTACGTGTAGGGGTGGGCGTCTGGGTCAATACACTGTACGTGTAGGGGTGGGTGGATTGGTCATTACCACTGTACGTGTAGGGGTGGGCGTCTGGGTCAATACACTGTACGTGTAGGGGTGGGTGGATTGGTCATTACCACTGTACGTGTAGGGGTGGGCGTGTGTGTTAATACACTGTACGTGTTGGGGTGGGCGGGTGGGTTAGTACCACTGTACGTGTAGGGGTGGGCGTGTGGGTCAATACACTGTACGTGTTGGGGTGGGCGTGGGGGTCAATACACTGTACGTGTTGGGGTGGGCGGGTAGGTTAGTACCACTGTACGTGTAGGGGTGGGTGGATTGGTCATTACCACTGTACGTGTAGAGGTGGGCGTGTGGGTCAATACACTGTACGTTTTGGGGTGGGCGTGTGGGTCAATACACTGTACGTGTTGGGGTGGGCGGGTGGGTTAGTACCACTGTACGTGTAGGGGTGGGTGAGTGGGTCAATACACCGTACGTGTTGGGGTGGGCGAGTGGGTCAATACACCGTACGTGTTAGGGTGGGCGAGTGGGTTAGTACCACTGTACGTGTAGGGGTGGGTGGATTGGTCATTACCACTGTACGTGTAGGGGTGGGCGTCTGGGTCAATACACTGTACGTGTTGGGGTGGGTGGATTGGTCATTACCACTGTACGTGTAGGGGTGGGCGTCTGGGTCAATACACTGTACGTGTAGGGGTGGGTGGATTGGTCATTACCACTGTACGTGTAGGGGTGGGCGTCTGGGTCAATACACTGTACGTGTAGGGGTGGGTGGATTGGTCATTACCACTGTACGTGTAGGGGTGGGCGTGTGTGTTAATACACTGTACGTGTTGGGGTGGGCGGGTGGGTTAGTACCACTGTACGTGTAGGGGTGGGCGTGTGGGTCAATACACTGTACGTGTAGGGGTGGGGTAGGGGTCAATACACTGTACGTGTTGGGGTGGGCGAGTGGGTTAGTACCACTGTACGTGTAGGGGTGGGTGGATTGGTCATTACCACTGTACGTGTAGAGGTGGGCGTGTGGGTCAATACACTGTACGTTTTGGGGTGGGCGTGTGGGTCAATACACTGTACGTGTTGGGGTGGGCGGGTGGGTTAGTACCACTGTACGTGTAGGGGTGGGTGGATTGGTCATTACCACTGTACGTGTAGGGGTGGGCGTGTGGGTCAATACACTGTACGTTTTGGGGTGGGCGTGTGTGTTAATACACTGTACGTGTTGGGGTGGGCGGGTGGGTCAATACCACTGTACGTGTAGGAGTGGGTGGGTTGGTCAATAACATTGTACGTGTAGGGTGGGTGGGTTGGTCAATACCACTATACGTGTAGGGGTGGGCGTGTGGGTCAGTACCGCTGTACGTGTAGGGTGGAGTGGGGGTCAATACCACTGTACATGTGTGGGGGGGGTGTGGGTCAGTACCACTGTACGTGTATGGGCGGGTGGGTGGGTCAGTACCACTTTACGTGTATGGGCGGATGGGTGAGACAGTACCAATGTACGTGTAGGCGCGGGCGGGTGGGTCAGTACCACTGTACGTGTAGGCGCGGGTGGGTGGGTCAATACCACTGTACGCATACTCTTCAATTTATATTTTCCGTAAAACTAGGGGACATCCCAGCACGCTTCGTGTGCTAATCCCAACGCTCGCTTCTCTCAGTACACCTCGGGCTTTGGCCTCGGCATATGACTTTTGACTACAAATAATAATACATTAATTGTATAACGTAAAATCCACAATGTTGAATTTATTTACAGTATTTCACTTCCATTACCTTTGTCGCTATCTATTTATTAGTATAAAAAACAAAAACTAATGAAACGAACACTTTTGAAAAAGTTAAATTTTAGCTATTGTTTAACAGTTGAAAATTAAACTCTTAATGAAATAGGATGTCAAACAAACAAAATAAACATGTTTATTTATTTTCAAAACTGTTGTTATTAATTTACTAATACGTCGGCACTGGTGGCGCAGTGCTGTAACTCAGCTACTTGGGGACAAAGTGTTTGAAAGATTGTAGGCGATAGGTTCCATGCTCGGTTCTCTTAATAGCGACACGGCATCCGCCCAGTGGTTGTCATCAATATAGACACTACTAGAAAAGTCTGGAGTGTCCTTGTTGAATAGTAGTCAAGGTTCGGGTGTTGTGTAGGGAAGAGAACTTAGTGTCAAACTTGTCAGTTAGCTGAAAATCAGACCAACACCACGAGATTCGGATTTCACGTAAATCTGTAGGCCCCATAGTTTCCCTGATATTGGGCTATCAATAATTAGTCCTTTCTGAGCTAATTCAAACTCAGATAGTAACAATGACTACTCGTTCATCTACACTCATCACACTCATTCACCCCTCATATTCGCCCACATCTCTACGATCGGCGTCTTAGAGATGAATAATGAATAATAATAATAATAATAATACTAAAATCAATCCAATGGTATCCTCATGGAACAATATTTCAGGGGTGGTTTATACCCCTTATGAGTACTTTATTAAGATGAAAATACTTAAGTCGTCCTATTTACTATAGCAAAATACTTTTTAACTTGTCAGTTTCCTGGGCCTGTAGGCATATGCGTAATCGTTATTGTACTAGTGAAAAACCGACCGACATGCCAGATGGGGATTCTTTACTTAAATATATTCCTCTCATATTGTTAAGTTTATTTTTTTGATTATTAAATTTTTATATAATTAACTCATGGAAGAGGGTATACTAAAAACATTATAGTATTTACACTCACAAAGGCAATTTCATTAGTAGTTTTTTTTTAGTTAGTTAAATAAAAAATGTACTTTTTCGTATTTTGAACGTTTGAAGTGTTACTAAGCACTGACCTTGAAATGGTGTATTTTACTATAACCGAATGCTGCTAGTGTGGTTGGCAGGGCATTGTTTGGATACAAACAAATGTCAAAAGCTTTTTAGAAACCTCTTTGACATGGTGCTATTACATTACATTAACTTTAGTGTCCCGTGTGACAGGTGACACAGAATAACGTGTATGGATAATAGACGAGTACTTTTGGACTTTAGATGTCTTTGTATAGTCATGTCGTGTTAAGGCCATAAATTAAAATGTACGCTGAAACAAAAAATACATTGTTAACATTACAACCATAAACATTCCCTCTGTACATATCATCCATTTTAAAATTAATTTCTACTAATAATACTAATATTTAGTGATTATTTAACTATTCCACAACTTTACAATGCTTAGTCAGTTGTTCGAATTGCAGTCATTTGCAAGTTAGTCGTCCATTGGAGATGGTATTTGTGGCATTTTGTTACAATCATTAGGACCTTTAATTTTATTTTCGTAATTAGATATTCTTATATTAAAGATTTTCTTTGTACTCCAAGCAGTTTGTCTCTAGGAAGGGATAGGAACAATACAGTTATACCAAAAAGTACAATTTTGTATCCTGTTTTTGTGTGCTCAGTTTCAATGTTTCATCTGGAACGGTTGGGAAAATATTGAATTGTATGTGGACTTATTTTCCACTCTGTGTAAAGCACCTTCATTCTCTGATATCCATGCTCGGTATCAAAGCTTTGTAGTGACCATCGCACGGCTTCGTTGTGGTATGTAAATGTATTCTGTCCTGGATAACTGGTAATCGATGTCTCCCTTTGGAACATCCCTCTAATAGACCAGGATAACTCTCTGAAACCAACATGTTACAATTTTAAGGATTGTCTGTAATGTGTGTTACTGCTATAGTCATTATAGACAGCATATATATATATATATATATATATATATATATATATATATATATATATATATATATATCTTTGTAAAAAAAACATTATGTACATAATTTACGTCATTTTAATGTATCTTGTAATACTGTCATTTTAATGTAAATATTTTTGAGGAGTACATGTACATACATTGCAAGAAGTACTTTTTAAGAAAGGAGGTTGTAAATCCTCACTGTTATGTTATTCAACGCTTTGGAAGAATTTGCATAAGTTATTGTTATTTTTTTTCTTACTATCTACGCCAGTGGAATTTTTAACGTTATCTTCAAACGTTGTTGAGGGACAACGGTCCAAACCTCTATGGCAAATTTAAGTGGACCTCCCGGGATTTGAACCCGTGACCATCTGCATATGAAGCAGACGTGCTAACCACTAGGCTAGCAAGAGACCTAAATGAATGTTTAATTAATTAATCTATATAAAAATCATTTACCACTCATCACTATTTCTCTAAACTACGTCCAATTGACTTCAAATGTTGTACATAGGTTTATCTTGGTCCCTAGAGGCTCACTGTGAAAGAATTTTTCTCTCCTACCTCAGGACTCCGTCCCTAAATATGGTATTCTTATGGAGCTATATTAATTGATTTATTTATTTAACAGCTGTTAAATAAAACAAATTGAATAAATAGGGAAAGGCTAAACTTTTAAACAAATAATTAAGGTTAACGTACCTTTTGTCGTCTTCAACTACAAAATCCTACTTATTGGATAACCGGTTTCAGAGTAAAAACTTCATGTTCACATCCATTGTACGTTGTCAAAAGTCACATTAAAAACATCATACAAAAATTAAATATTTACAAAAATAAAAATAATAAAACACATGATAACACTGCCGGTTGGTATGATGGTTAGATCCGGATTAAGCGTGCAGCTGGAACGATGTTATCCAATGCTTATTTGATTTTGAACAATTTTATTTCTATCTGGACGTCTGTCTTCTTTCATTGGTTGATTCAAATTTGTAATCCAATCAAATAAAACATTTGTAGAGAATTTTAATTTTTCATTAAACACAGTAGTTGGGTTGCTTATTATGGCTTTATATATTACATAATTTTCAAGAGTATTCATTGTCGCACCTTTATTAAATTTATGGAGAATATATAGGTTGGTGTCAATGTTCTTAATGTTATGATTGTTGTTAACTAAATGTTCAGCAAAACGAGATGTTTGAGGCTTATTAATGTTTTTAGGTACGTGTTCATTGAAACGCTTTTTAAAAGAACGGCCTGTTTGTCCTATATAAATACTCGGACAATCTGAACATTTGATTTTATATATGCCAGTGGTATCTAAGGCAATAGGATTTGGTTTAATGTACAATGGATGTGAACATGGAGTTTTTACTCTGAAACCGGTTATCCAATAAATAGGATTTTGTAGCTGAAGACGACAAAAGGTACGTTAACCTTATTATTTGTTATATATATCAGCTCAGGAGGCTTTAAGAATGAATAAACTTTTAAAATTAAAAACATATTAAAACAATCGGTCATTTAGTTCACCCACTTTCTGAACTTATTACTTAACCGATTTTGATGAATTATTTTTTTTATTTTAAAGATAATGTAGTTTTCTAAGTCGTAATCGGTCTAGATTTTTTAAATTCGTGCAAGTCTTTGTCCTACACCACGTCAAAGTTGCAATGTTATTCCTATGAAGATTAATTTTAATTGACCAGCTGGTGGCATAAACAAATGTTAAATGGTCCAAATAAGACGTTAGGTTAAACCCTTGATTATATACACCTACAATAGATAAACCATCTAATAGGAATATTTGTGGCAGTAATTTTGTTAGTTAGTGTGGCCCGCAACCACAGCTGTTTTAAACTGCATTACATTTACATGGAGCTACACTAGCGCTCCACAATGGACCACAAAAACAGCTGATATTTTGAGACTCAAAATTTAACATTGGATGGGAAATCTATTTGTGTATAAAATCAATGGTTAAACATAGAGAGCAGCACAGTAAAATATCAAGTTAATTATAAAAGATCGAATACATGTCTGTCTGTGTGTTTGTTATCATCAGCCGTTAAATAAAATGAAAACATTTGAAATAGGCTAGGTAATAAAATTGGTTGTTTATAATTATCATACAATAAATAGAGTGCAAATTAAGTTCACTGATGAGCTACTGTAAATTAATTTAAATAATATAATTTTACTTAATACAGTTTAACTACTAAATGTATACAGTCAAATGTTATATGCCAAGGTCGAAGGCCGAGGCGTCACGAGCGCAGCTAGTGACGGTATTGGCACGAGAAGCGTGCAGGGGTGTCCCCTAGCATATCATTAAAAAGGATAACAAATTAAAATACTCTTAAAAACACAAAAATCGAGCATGAGCGAAATCATCAACGTTATCCGAATCCACCGTGATAGAACAAAATCAAAGTGTTCTTTTAGTCACGTCTCCCTGCAAGATGTGACGGCGCTGGATAGGCAATATGAGTACAGGCCTCCTCTCCCTGTGTATGTCAATTGCCTACACAGCGCCTTTAAAAATAATTTGATAGTAGTAAATTATACATAACATCGTCTGTTCTAAATTGGATACAGTGTAAACTGAAAGCTTGTTGCACGTTGCGATTATATAATAAAACTTAATATTATGACCGGTAGAGTGGGCGAGTACAGCTAGTTAATTATAAAATCTAAATAAATAGACAAGTATGATATAATTCACTGAGAATTGTATGCGTTTTAAATTCAGTTTATTTTGAATTCTCTACTTGCATGAGAAGAAAAAAGATCGAAGGTGGTAACATTTTAATTAAGAAACTTATCTTATGGACTAATATAATCAATGTGGTACGGTATTTTACTGACATTATCCCACCCGTCCACCCCACAACTGATGACGCTTTTGATTTGATTTGAGTATGTGTACAGTTGGTAGAAACACAAACTACATGATTATCTTAGTCTACATTACCTGGAGAGACAGAGATACCTAGAAGTCCGAGATGCAGGGAGACAATACCCGGACGGACCAATCGGATGGGATATTAATTATGGTATAATTAATTAAGGATCCTCCAGAACCAGTCGGCCGAATAATCTCCATCATTCGTCCCTCCAGTTAAAGCTCTTCATCAAATAAATACTGAGTTTGTCTCTAGACATCAGAAAACATATTAACATACTACTTCTGTACAGTATTAAAATTACATAAAAAAGCATCAATTCTACACAATATACTAAATATGTATATAAACACATAACACCTATGAAGATGGCATAGATGCCGAAACCGGTCGTGTTCATTTAATAAAAAACTGTAAGGGTGCTCAGTTATTAGTTTTTATTATAACATTAGTATATAAACTATATGATTTCTGACGGTCAGCACTGGCGGCGCAGTGTTGTGATCCAGCTACTTGGGGATAAAGTGTTGTATAGATAGTAGGCGATTGGTTCTATACTCGATCGTCTTAAGAGTCTGCAGAGGATGTCGGTCATGTTGGTTTTAATCCCAAAAGAACAATGTTATTTTTTTTACCGAACATACGATCACGTGTATCCAAACTAAATAGTTATTTTTAAATACATTTTTCCAAACAAATTGCATTTGATCAAGAATGAAATTTTACGTTGGAGTTGCTTTGTGAATTTCCAATTAGTTTTATAGAACAAAAATATAAAGTTTTTATTTTCACTTATTTTTCAAAACTAAGCGTATGTATTCAAAATATCAAAAGCAAACCCAATGCGCAATATGATAACGTTTAAAATGCCACCTCATACACAACTTTTGGTCAATAATTAACGGAAAAATATGGATTCGCAAATAACATTGTTTTTATCGGATAAAAAACAACATGGACGACTGGGTCTGCAGACTCTTAAGGTGGTGCAATCGGTTTTTGGTGAGTTGAATATTTTCCAATTTTATAATCAAAATTACCTTCCCTTGAGACAGGAAAAATAAAAAATATTTTTGTAACCATTACATTAGAGCTTGTAGCCCTATGACGTGGTGAATTTGGCTGATTTTAAATCAAGCATAAGACAAACCCGTTCAAAGTACAAGTTTAATTTTTTATAACTACGTTTATTTCACTTAATTGAAGGGATTAACATGTTTTTCATTTTTTTAATGTAAATATATTTATAATTTTAAAGGTAAAAATACCTCTTTTTAACTTTAAAATAAAAAATATTCTCATTTTGTTATTAAAAAGATCTTAAACCCTTCTTTTATGTGTAAAAAACGTAGTTATAAAAAATTAAACTTGTACTTTGAACGGTTTTGTCTTATGCTTGATTTAAACTCAGCCAAATTCACCACTTCATAGAGCCACAAGTTCTAATGTAGTGGTTAAAAGATTTTGTTGTATTTTTCCTGTATCAAGGGAAGGTACATTAACAAATTTTGATTATAAAATTGGAAAATAATCAACTCACCGAAAACTGATGGGTTCACAAACCTCTTTCCTCTCACGGTCTGGAACGGGAGGGGTATAAATTGCAAGAAGTCGTTGAAGCGCGATCCTGCGGGTGCGGATGCTGTGTCTCGCTGTACGTGTGCCTAGCGATTGGATTGTAAAACATGTGGGTAAACGTAGGTAGACTTCACGTGTTCAGTATATAGGCCCTAAAGTTAATCAATTTTATAAAATTGTATGATATTAAAAAGCATGAAATGCCAAACACGACATTGTATTTATCGTCGCAACAAAACAAACATATAACATTAATTATTTAGAATAAAATTTGCTAATTTGCATTAAAATTACGTAATTCTAAACAACTGATGACACGTCCTGTGAGAATCTGTTAAACGTAATATCCTTCGTTTTCAAAAATTAAATTCTCCTAACTATTACACACCAACAAATATCATATCTCAAAATTTTTCTAGTGAAGATACAAATACCATCACTGCACACAGAGGCCGAGTTCAATTATATTTTTGACGTTATTAAGAGAACGCTCCTGATGGCAAAATACAACATCGTATGGAGTTTCCGACGGAGATGTAGAACGCAGTCTTAGCCTACATGTAGTCATGAGTCAAAGGCCGAGACTACACGAGCCCAGCGAGTAACTAGGTTGGCATGCGAAGCGTTCAGGGGTGCCCCATAGTAATATAAAAATAATAACAAATAACTCAATGACGTAAATATTGTTTATGTCAATGTACACGGTTAATGAATTTTTCTTTCTCCCATATGCGTTAACAAAGAGAAAGTATTAGGATCGTCCAAAAAAGTGTTTTTATAACTTGGTCTAAAAATAAATGTTAGGGTCCCCTGAACCCAAAAAAGCGGTTTTTAGAAAAAAATATTAATGTCTGTCCGTATCTGTGCCTGTGTGTCGCTGCAGGTCGCTGGAGATTAAACGGATTGATTAATTTTAATACAATTTTGTATGTAGGTGTATTTAGCCTTATCTCCAGACCTTTTTTGGCGTACATTTTTGAAATTTTAGTTTTTTTATTTTCATGGGCAAAAAACAAACAAAAATTCAATTTTCTCAAAAACGGCTACTACGATTTTAATTAAATTTTCAGGAGAGTTATGAATTACAATTCAAAATAGTTTAGTAAAAGTTGAGTGTTGACTACTTTTTTAGTCATGGCATAAAAAACATATTTGGGAATCAAACTGGTAATTTTCAGTTTTGAAATTTTTTAGTGTTTAATATGGGGAAAGGTTTGTGCCAATTCTTTGGAACCATTTATTTACATATATTTCGTAACTTTGAGTTTGATGTATGCTATCTAACATTTGGCCACTAATTTTGTATTCTTATATACGTCATAATACCATGTAACCTTACATCATTTTTTTCTCCTCCTTTGATTGGACCTTTAATAACCATTGATAATTTGTACACTAAAATGATACTTTCCCACCTATAATTTTGTAATTTGTATTTATAAACATGCCATCGGAGCATACTCTATAATCTGCATAAACTTACCAAACGATTTCCCAGCTTTGATCGTTCATCTGTTTACTGTTGTTGCCATGGCAACTGTTATCACTCTACCGTAAGCAGCTCAACTCTCCCGTCATCAACTCCCTCCATACTGTACACTATCTCAATCGGTTTTGACAGTGTATTTTTTATAGATTTTTCATCTTATTATTTAATTATTAATATTATCTTACTATATTATTAAGATAATCTTACAAATACATTTCAAACGCACTCAAAACAATGTAGCCTACTCATTTTGAACTGATTTAATATGTGCTTGAAGAAAACATTTACAGAGTGTGAACCTATGTCAGCTGATAATTTAAAATACCTCTATCAGCTGTTAATTAAAAACAGCTGTTTGTAATACAATATTTACATTGCAGCCGTTTAACGAGATTCCTTTACATACTGTACAGTTTGTTTACCAATCTGTATTAGCACGTTGTTGTAAATATATTGTAGTTAATAATTAACATTTCATATTAATAAACACCATATGAATAACGTACGTACATGTTTTCGTTAAATACTTATATACGTTCGAAATGTGTATACACTTTTAGGTGCCCTATCTATATATATATATAAAAGGCAAAGCCCTCACTGATTGACTCACTCATCACTAATTCTCCAACTTCCCATGTAGGTAGAGAGCTGAAATTTTGTACACTGTTTCTTTAGACCTTAAATAGGACAACTAAAGTATTTTCATCTTGATAAAGTACTCCTAAGGGGTAGAAACCACCCTTAAAAGATTTCTCCATAAGGATAACATTGAGTTGATTTTAGTAAATTAATAACAGCTGGTTTGTAAATAAATAAACATGTATATTTTGAATGTTTGACATTATACTCAGTTACTCAAATACTATTGATGCATTTTTAATATTTTACTATGAGTTTAATCTTCAGCTGTTAAATAAAAATAAATGTAATGAACATGGTTGAAATGGGCTAAATAGGTGGCAAAGCAATTAGTGTGAGTGAGATACTGTAACTAAATTTAATATTGTGATTTTACGTTATATAGTTAATCTCCTATTTTTTGCATTGAATAGTTACATGTCGAGGCCGAAGGCCGAGGTATACACGTACCCATACTGTACGTGTATGGGTGGGTGGGTGGGTCAGTACCACTGTACGTGTATGGGTGGGCGGGTGGGTCAATACCACTGTACGTGTATGGGTGGGCGGTAGGGTCAGTACCACTGTACGTGTATAGGTGGGCGGGTGGGCCAATACCACTGTATAAGCATATGTATTAAGATGCACAGTAGTTACAATCTATTTATAACGGCTATTGAGGCGTTCTGTTTATTTGTTCTCTGTGTAGTATCCAAGACGATGGTCACAACTTAGTTAATCTCGTATCTGTTACCAAGAGGATTGACAATAGAACCTATTACTTGAAATATACACCCCCCTCCCCAGGTGGACTGTTAGATTACAGCACACTGTGACTTTTTGTCGTAAACAACGTTTTAAAAAATTAATTCGCATTTTCAAATGGAAATTATTAAGGCCAGTAGCCAAACTTGGGGTCAAGTGGAAAAGGAGACTTTACAGTCCTGACACATCAAACTGTCAAATACCACTGAGTATACGTGTATGGTGGGTCACGACCACTCTACGTGTATGGGCGGGTGGGTGGGTCAATGCCACTGTACGTGTATGGTGGGTGGGTGGTTCAAGACCACTGTACGTGAATGGGTGGGTCAAGACCACTGTAAGTTTATGGGCGGGTGGGTGGGTCAATGCCACTGTACGTGTATGGCTGGGAGGGTGTTTCTATACATTTACTGTTCATTGAATGCATAATCTCTTGATACTTTTACAAACCTTTGTTGTCAATTAGTATTGATATTTGTTGTTGTTTAATTTATACCTTCAAAATTGTTGTTATATATTTCAAAAATTTCTCGCTATTTTTAAAGCAATGCCTCAGGAAAATATTATTTTAAATCCAAATCCAAATAGATATACTACCACTGTACGTGTATGGGTGGTCGGATGTGTTACTACCACTCTATGTGAATGGGTAGATCACGTGTGGTTATAATACGGCCCGAGATATGGTTGCTACCTTTTCAATTTGGAAAATTCAACTGAGCGAAGCTTTAAGAGAATATGTCTTAAACGAAATAAATGTTCTCATAAAAATTAAAAAAATGAAATTAAGCTTGTTGCTAAACCAAACATAAAAATCACTTTTCTTATAACACAGGCCTTCTGGGCACATTTCTTTCTTCACTTTCCACTAAAAATTATCACTTTCCATCTAAAATGTGGTTAACTGTTATAGAAATGAATTAGTTCATGATTTTAGATTAAATTGTCAAAGAAAAATAAAACACTTCTGTAACTAGAATAAATATTATTACAGTATACGAAGTTTTTAAAATTCCCTATTACATTGCTTCAAGATATATTCTTTTATGTACGTAGGTTATACTGCAGATAGGTATTTTTAATTGATTGTCAAATTCTGTTTTACTATGTTGAAAGTAGTACATTCATTTAATTTTTATTAAACGATTTCATAGGCCAAGTGTTGACACATATCTTGTAGTTTGTGACATTGATTTACTATGGGTTTTACAGTCCGTAAAATTGCAGCGAGCATCGGGGTTGGCATGCGAAGCATGCAGGGGTGTCCCCTAGTATATTTATAAATTTAAGTTATTGAGTAAAATGATGAGTAATCAATCTAACCAACCAATGATCACTTTTAATTATGTAATGGGTGTGGCTTACTATTGTGCCACCAGTCTTCTGTCATCGTGGTTGCCATGACAACATTAAATTGAATAACACAGTGGGGAGATTAATTCCCTATCTCACTTCCACCACTCCGTTCATTTCTCTTGCACATGTACGTTCAGAAGGTAACTTTCTAAAGGTCCTACACATAGTACCTAATTGTAAAGACATATGTAACCTGAATATTAGTAATTATATATATACTGTAAACGCAGTCATTTTTATGGTACTGTTGTTTTTATGGTACTGTTGTTTTTATGGTAATATCAAGTATCTTTTTCGATAGTGGCTTATGGTTGAAGAACTGCAACACCGACAATTAGTCTGAAATGAACTTGGTCAAGTTTGTTGAATGCCTTTCAGAGCCCGAGCCCACAAAACATAACGGCGTCATGGTCTAACAAGAAGCTTACTGTAAGTACAATACTAATAATTTATACTCTATCTTTGATTTAACATTAATGAAGTCTGCTTTTTGCACTATCCCTTCTTACTCCTTAGGTCCGTAACTTTCTCTTAACACAAACTTAACTTCTTAATCCTGGTGAAGTGTTCTTACAGTGGTAAAACTAAATAAACATTCCAAACTTGATTTTCCAACAAAAATTATAGCACTAGCTACAAAAAATACTGCATATAACATTTAACATGATGGTATTCTAGATTTGTGGTTAGCACTCCTGACTTCAGCGCAGGATCACGGGTTCAAATACCGGGAGGTCCAACTAAATTTAGCTTGTTGGGTTTAGACTCTTGTCCCATAACGACCTTGGGATCCTTGTGTATATATCCTTTATATATATTATGTGAAGCCGTTTTTTTTCAACGCAACTCCTCCCTTATTCATTGACCAATTTAAACGGTTAGGGTATCGAACAATTTTCCTCTGTTTGTAGTTGTGCAATAAGGTTCTTCAATATTTTCACCCTGAAGGGTGTGGTGTGCCTTCAAAGTGTGCTTTTTAGGCATAAGAATAACATAGAGAGATTTAAAATGAAACGAAAAGTAACAGTTGTGATACTGTAAATAAAGATTTCCAAAAGCTGTTTATTCACATTCGATTGTATGACTCCACTAGACTGGACTTGTAGGTTTCTATTATAATGTAATGTAGTTATATTAGTTATTTAATCAATCTTAGGCTGTCAAACAAAAACAAATGAAATGAACACGTTTGATGAAATAAGCTAAGTAATAACATTGGGTGTTTATACGTAATGGATGGCAGCTGAACGGTAGAACGATCCCCTCCAATGCTGAATTTTTATTTTATCCTATATATATTTTTACATTTATGTAATTTTTCCCACCATTTTTTTCCTTGAGTTGCATATTGAATCTAATTGAGCTATATTATGATCTTCCCAGCTAAAAAAAATTCATGAGGACTAATTCACTTAAGGAATTAAATACAAGTATATAAATAATTATTGTAAAATCATTAAATTAATCACTATCTATTAGTACAATGTAAAAACATACAATCACGACACAATGACAAGCACGACGCTAGCGCTCCTAGTGGCGGGACGACTGTAGTGCGAATATCCACATCTGTGATTAGTAAATATAAATAACTTATGACTATAATATGTCATGACACTTTTCCTATTGCTATTAGTCCGTTTCTTACAAGACACAATGCAATACAACGATAATGTGTAGTTGTGCAGTCCTGCTACTTGGAGCGCTAGCTCCAAAACGCAGAGCCGTATTTCCAATAAGGCCGAGTAGGCCGTGGCCTAGGGCGGCAAATATCCAAGGGCGGCAAATTTTCATATAACATTGATATAAAAATATATTTATAAATGTAAAATATCAACAGAAAAAACCGAAAATGTAAACATTAATAATAGATAAGCTGCAAAACACTATAGCAATCACTCGCTACTGGGGTTATCATAAATATATATTTCATTTATTAAACTTAATGCAGTGTCTCGGTGTATGGTATATCAAATATACTATAGTATTAGTATTTGATTTATTAGTATTATCTAACTGGGAGTGCAGCTAAACGCAATTTAGCTACCTGGAGTCCAGCCGCACTTCCAGTTTGATAATACTTGTATACCAGTGTCAGAGGTCCCGGTCTCGTGGTCCTCAATCTGAGATCACTGGTTGGTTGGCGCCTGGGCGTGTGTCAATACAATACAATTGTTAATTGATGGTTTTGGAATTAATCGCTGAATTTGGCCCTTTCTTGGCAAAACATATTTCAAGACATGGAAATCCTGGCTTCGGTCACACAAATTACTTATCATATATTATTATACGTGATGTAATAATACAAACAAAGGCTGAGAGAGTGAAAAGTAAAATATGTGAGGAGTTAAAACAAGCCAAGTATTTTAGTATTGTAGTTGACTCTACTCCTAATGTATCTCACATTGACCAGCTAACACTTGGCTTCAGATGTGTTCTACCTGATGGTTCTCCATGTGAACGATCTTTCACATTTATCCCATCCGTTGGACACAAAGCAGAACAAATGTTCAATGCTGTACTAAAAGAATTGAATAGTTTTAATATTAATATCACTAGTCAGCTATTTTGATTTGTAGCACTACTGATCAAAGATAAGTGATAATATTAAAGATATGTGATAAATAGTTTTAATATTAATATAGTCTTTCAGTCATAGATAATTCAAATTTCAAGCTCCACCAACGAGTCTCAAGAAAAGCCAATCAACGACATCATAGAACAAGCTGAAACACGATATTAGTGATGAAATTCATGTAAGTTTGATCTCCATCACTAATACAATATGACAAACAACCCTTTAACCCACTTGCCCTCCCATACACTACTATACACTAGTATAGTAGTAGTAGGAGGGCTGGGAAGATCGTGGGTGTGTGTGTGTCCCAATATGGCTAGACTCGATAATGGCTTGCAAGCTAAAAATAAAGAAGCTTGCCACTTTGGCAATTTTTATGTCATGTGCAGCTCACTCATTAAATTTAGTTGGGACATCAGCAGCAGAGTTTTGTAGTGAAGCTTGTAATTTTTTTATGATCCTTCGAGAGCTATAGTTTTTTTACAAGCTCGACAAAAATATGGGAACGTTTGATGTCCGAGATCGATAAAGGAAAAACATTTAAAAAAGCTATCAACTACTCGGTGGTCGGCCAGGGACGATGCTTGCCAAGGCCTTAGAGAGTCATGGAATGATATGTTATCAGTTTTAACTTCAATAGAGAATGACTCCATAGAAAAAGTCACCACACGATGTGCAGCTGTAGGAGTTGTTAAAAAATTTAAATGATTTGAGACAGCGTTTGTGGTTTTCTTTTGGAGCACAATTTTATATCACCTTAATAGAGTATAAAAAAATACAGTCTCAGACAATAGATGTTCTAACTGTTACAGAACTGTTTGCGTCTCTATTAGAACATTTCTCTTCTCAAAGAAATTATTGTTACGAATCACTTGCTCTTAAAATTGTTAAAAATAAAAGTTACGAAAAAGACTGTAAAATGATTCTCAAAAGAAACAAAAAAATACGATGACGGAGAATCTTAAAGCTTGAACTTGATGGTAGAGAATATTTTAAAATCAATACCTTTTTAGTCATAATTGATCAGTTCATAGTTGAATTTTAAAGAAGATATAAGTACCATAGACATTTAATGAGTACCAATATAATCTTAGAACTTAGGCTTAAGCGGCCGGTGTCATAACTAGAATCTACAGTTTCCGGTGACAACCGCGTCAAGGTACTATCTACAATATTTACAAGATGACCAGACGTTTCGCCCATTCTGTGATGTGGCATCCTCAGTGGTTTCTCTGAGACTGAAATCGGCAAGTGACCTTCCAGCTTTATAACAGGTGGTGGGGGGGGGGTTGGTTGTCAGGTATGCTGGAGAGGGGGGCGGAGGCACGACCCACGTGACCTACGGTCATTGGCCGAAAAATCAATATGGCTGACTCTTCCATTTTATTTCAATTTACTTAAAATGGGTTCCCATGTCTTTGGCAGCCGTATACTATCATCCTTATTAAAATTATTTCTTCTTTTATATATTTCTATGGCTTCCCTTACGATTCTCGGGTAGTAATGTGGGATGTTGGCAAGGACTTTAGTTTTGTCAAATAAAATTCCATGATTACTTTTTGTGCTATGTTCAGCAACAGCAGACTTTTCCGTATCTTCATTCTTAGTATGCCTTATATGTTCCTTAATTCTTGTGGAAATTAACCTCTTGGTTTCCCCTATGTAGACTGACCCGCAACTACAAGGTATTTCATATACTCCAGGCATAGCTAGTGGAATTTTATCTTTGACTGGCCTCAGAAAATTTTTTAATCTATTCGGTGGCTTGTAAATGGTTTTTATATTTTCTTTACTTAATAGCCTGCCAATCTTTTCCGTTGTTCCCTTTATGTAAGGTAGATACGCCTTTTTTGAGGTATCCTTGTCTTTTATCTACTCTATTGTCTTGTTCTTTCTTCTTCAACTGTTTTCCAATAGTATTATTTATTTCTCTAACTGAATATCCATTTTGTTTTAATGTTGAATGTAATATTTGTCTTTCTTTCTTCCAACTATTTTGGTCTGAAATGTGAATGGCTCGATTGATTAAAGTGTTTAAAACTGCATTCTTCTGTGCCGGATGATGATGGGAAGCAGCATTTAAATATCTATTGGTATGTGTAGGTTTCCGGTATACCGAGTGGCCTATTCGTCCATCTCTTTTTCTCATAGTTAAAACGTCAAGGAAAGGCAGACTTCCGTTATTCTCGATTTCCATTGTGAACTTGATATTAGAGTGAATAGAATTTATATGGTGCAGAAAATCATCCAATCTCTCTCTACCATGTGGCCACACAGCCCAAACATCGTCTACATATCGATACCATGCCTTTGGTTTCAAATCAGACGTTTCAAGTGCCTTCTTTTCAAATATTTCCATATAAAGATTAGCTGCAACTGGTGATAGAGGTGATCCCATAGCTGCCCCCTCAGTTTGTTCATAGAACTTCCCATCGAAGAAGAAATAAGTTGATGTGAGGCATAGTTCAGCTAGCTCTGCTAAATAACAATATCTCACCCAACTGTGTAAAACTGAAACACCACAAAATAAACGGTTCTATCAAAAGTATCCTGAAAAAAGCAGAAATGTCAATTCTAAGAAGGGAAATCGGCGAAACAAGACACGAATTGTTCAAAATTAATAATGAACTAGTAAGGCTTCAAGAAGAATTATCAAGTGTCCTTAATTCAGCCGATTGGGAGATTATTCAAAACCTCAACAAAGATAAATCATTGAGAGTTCTCCAGCTAACTACAGAGAATCACAAGAAGAAATATACCAAGCTACAAGATGAATACTGTAAAAACAAGTTTTCAGAAAGTCAATTGGACGTTAGCAAAATTATAATTAATTTAACTGAAGATACCTTAGATCAACCCACAACTTCTTTACTTATGAAAGGATTTAACTATGCAGTAGCGCCTAATAAAATTCCAGCTGAAGAAATTATTTGCTCTGTAGAAGAAGTGATAAAGGATTTACCATCGGAAAAAGCTGAAGAGATTAGACAGGATGTATCAGTGGTGCTCAGGAAAGCTCGGCCGCCAAAATCTAATCTCTCTAGGAATGAAAAAGTAGCATTGAAGGCTTTGAAAGAAGATGATTCAAGAATAGTTATACCATCAGATAAAGGAAATGCAACAGTAATTATGAAGACGGAAGATTATAAAGTCAAAATGAAAGATATGATTACTAACGGTCCATATAAATTAGTAAGAAATCCGACTAAAAGAATTGCTTCAAGTGTATCAAAATTGGTTAAGTCAAACCCTAATTTTAACAATAAGACAAAAGGACAATTAATAAATTCTGACCCTAGGCCACCACTATTGTACGGATTACCTAAGATACACAAAGAAAATATACCGATGAGACCCATAGTAAGTTCCATAGGATCACCTACTTATAATTTAGCCAAGTTTATATCAAAACAACTAAGTGAAGCTGTAGGAAAAACTGAGTCATTTGTTAGAGATTCTAGACATTTTATCAGCCTTATCAGCCAACAGAAGTTGCAAGATACTGACATACTAGTAAGTTTTGATGTAGAATCATTGTTCACTAAGGTTCCAGTACCTGAAACAATTGAAATAATCAAGGAAATTCTTAACAACGATTTAGCAGAGCTAGCTGAACTATGCCTCACATCAACTTATTTCTTCTTCGATGGGAAGTTCTATGAACAAACTGAGGGGGCAGCTATGGGATCACCTCTATCACCAGTTGCAGCTAATCTTTATATGGAAATATTTGAAAAGAAGGCACTTGAAACGTCTGAATTGAAACCAAAGGCATGGTATCTATATGTAGACGATGTTTGGGCTGTGTGGCCACATGGTAGAGAGAGATTGGATGATTTTCTGCACCATATAAATTCTATTCACTCTAATATCAAGTTCACAATGGAAATCGAGAATAACGGAAGTCTGCCTTTCCTTGACGTTTTAACTATGAGAAAAAGAGATGGACGAATAGGCCACTCGGTATACCGGAAACCTACACATACCAATAGATATTTAAATGCTGCTTCCCATCATCATCCGGCACAGAAGAATGCAGTTTTAAACACTTTAATCAATCGAGCCATTCACATTTCAGACCAAAATAGTTGGAAGAAAGAAAGACAAATATTACATTCAACATTAAAACAAAATGGATATTCAGTTAGAGAAATAAATAATACTATTGGAAAACAGTTGAAGAAGAAAGAACAAGACAATAGAGTAGATAAAAGACAAGGATACCTCAAAAAAGGCGTATCTACCTTACATAAAGGGAACAACGGAAAAGATTGGCAGGCTATTAAGTAAAGAAAATATAAAAACCATTTACAAGCCACCGAATAGATTAAAAAATTTTCTGAGGCCAGTCAAAGATAAAATTCCACTAGCTATGCCTGGAGTATATGAAATACCTTGTAGTTGCGGGTCAGTCTACATAGGGGAAACCAAGAGGTTAATTTCCACAAGAATTAAGGAACATATAAGGCATACTAAGAATGAAGATACGGAAAAGTCTGCTGTTGCTGAACATAGCACAAAAAGTAATCATGGAATTTTATTTGACAAAACTAAAGTCCTTGCCAACATCCCACATTACTACCCGAGAATCGTAAGGGAAGCCATAGAAATATATAAAAGAAGAAATAATTTTAATAAGGATGATAGTATACGGCTGCCAAAGACATGGGAACCCATTTTAAGTAAATTGAAATAAAATGGAAGAGTCAGCCATATTGATTTTTCGGCCAATGACCGTAGGTCACGTGGGTCGTGCCTCCGCCCCCCTCTCCAGCATACCTGACAACCAACCCCCCCCCCCACCACCTGTTATAAAGCTGGAAGGTCACTTGCCGATTTCAGTCTCAGAGAAACCACTGAGGATGCCACATCACAGAATGGGCGAAACGTCTGGTCATCTTGTAAATATTGTAGATAGTACCTTGACGCGGTTGTCACCGGAAACTGTAGATTCTAGTTAGTACCAA
Organism: Stictocephala bisonia; assembly: GCA_035578905.1. NCBI lineage: Eukaryota > Metazoa > Arthropoda > Insecta > Hemiptera > Membracidae > Stictocephala > Stictocephala bisonia. The sequence goes on from JAQJVL010000802.1 coordinate 53,794, forward strand.
TATAAATTTAATTTCCTGACACAAATCGTAAAATCTTCAGGAAAAGTAGAAGAAAGTATTTTGAAATCGAAAGCTCAAAATCTCTTAGAAACTTACCGAAATGATCTTGGAGATGACTTCATCAATGAGTGCTGCCATTTTCAAGCATACTATGCAGTATCTGGCGAGAAGTTTGAAGATACTGTTGATAGGCATTTCAACTTACCTCAGGTACCATTCTCTTCAAGATATCTACCTGAATATTGACATAGTGTTACGAATTTGTCTTTCGATTCCAGCTACAACGCTTTGTCTATTTTGTGTATAGAATCTGAAATTACCGCAAAGATAGATTACAGCACAGTGATAGAAGACTTTGCTCAGAAGAAGGCTCGGAGGAAAGTATTTTAGATGTAGATGAAGAAATAAAGAAGGACTTATTTCCTATTACTATTCATTAGATACTAAATGTCATGTAAAAAGAAATTTTAAAAATACAAATACACAACAATTTTTTTCGTATGTTAACAATTTTTAATTGATCCCTTTTATTAGGAGTTGAGTATTTTATGATAATATAGACAACAAATCATATTATTTACCTATTTCAAATGTTGTAATTATAAAATAAGTAAATTGTTTCTATGGAAGTTCGATAAAAGGGAAAACATAAACTTTACCGCTAATAGTTCTACAATAAAAAATGCGATACAGATGTAAATAAAATAATTAAAAAATAGTAGCCTAGTTCGAATGACTCATTTTTTAAATAAACTTATATTTTTACTTGATAATATATTCAAATACGGTTCCTATTCTATGTGTCTCATTTTACCAAAATTGTACGTAGGAAACAAACTTAAAGAGTTGTTGGAGATGGGGGGGGGGGGCGGCGGAACCCGGCCGGCCTAAGGGTGCCATGAAGCTAAATGCGGCCCTGCCAAAACGGATCAGTGCAAGTGGCGTTACTGTGTGTTATTAGACTTGCTCCTATACGTATATTCCATCTGAAAATTGTTATGGTTGAGAAAATTATATGTACCAGCTGAGAATTAAAAGACTACATATGTTGATTACCAAATTGTACAAATAAAATATTTGTACCGTTATAGATTCAACTTATGTAAAAGGTTATGTTCAAAATTTGTTTGTTTAGTGCTGCTTTCATAAGTTTTAACAAATAAAAGTTGAGTTTTAATTTATTTTTATTTCAGTAAAACAATAATTTGTTTAATTTGGATCTTTATACTCACTATCAGCCATTATTTTATTTATATTTTATCACAAGTTAGATTTTTAGTCAAAGGTTTTGTAGCTTGATTCAAACAAAGGTGAAGGTAAGTTAACAGAGCAAAGATTGCTTTATTTATGGATTTTTTTAATACAACTTCTTTTGAATTTTAATGATAAAAAGTGCCAATTATTTTACTAGATGACGAAACCAGTTTATGGAGGACGATATTTAGATGAAAAGGAATTTGCCATAAAAACAAAAGATTTTCATGGAGCAAGAAATTCTGAACTCAAATCAACCATCAGTCGAGGACCACGTAAGTCCATTTTCCATATTAAAAACTTGTAAATATACCCTTTTTATAAGTCTTTTTTTTTTTAATAAACTGTTCTCAAGAGGTGTCAAAAAATGTTTCTCAATTTTTTTATTTGAATCGTAATTTTTACACCTGATACCTAATACAATTAAGTTATCTCGAAAAAAGTAAAACCATTTGACTTTTCAAGATACTGGGGAAGTGGGTGAGTCTGCTTGTACGGTGGTAAGAAATGCGTTGGATGGGACACAAGTAAGGACATATTTTTACAGAGATTAAAGTAGGTCGCTTTCTTGTGAAATCAGCGTATGCCTCATTGGCAGTTCTAGGTAGATTATAACTAAATGTATAGAAGGTGGGAAAAATATAGAAATGCTTTTGGAACTTTTGAATGACTCCACTTGTAAAAGTGAACTCTGTCATCATGGTTACAAAGAACACACTTTTTGACGCCATTAGTGACATTTCATCTTTTCAGCGGGACGGCCCACGAGGTGTGACGAAAATCTTCAAGGTAAGCCTAGGTCGAGTTTGGTATCAAATTAAAGGTCTACTTAAGAGAAATTAATTGCTGCAAACCGGACTTCGAAAGGCTTATCCTTTCCAGAGTAGCGGTCATTTGAATTTCAAAGTAACTAATTTCAATAATATTATTTATCCGCTATTTAACGGTTTCAAGTAAATTATTCTGATCAAAAATTATACTTTATGGAACACAATTATTTTTAAAAAATTAAATTATCAAATTATCTGTGGAAAAAATAACGTTGTTGTGAAAGCGTTTCAATATTTTTCCACCTTGTATATTTATACATCTGTAGTAGTACTTATTACGTTTATCCTGGACGATTCTTGGAGAATAAGGGAGTGACTGACAAGGTGCTGGCCCTGGCTAGCTGGAGAACTAACTACTCGACACACATTCAGCGCACTATTGAATGTTAACCTTTGTTTGTTTCTTATCTGTGATACATCCTAGTTTACGAGTTCATTAATAAGGGAGTGACTGACAAGGTGCTGGCCCTGCCATTCACATGGCAAGCAGGAGAACTAACTACTCGACACACATTCAGCGCACTATTGAATGTTAACCTTTGTTTGTTTCTTATCTGTGATACATCCTAGTTTACTAGTTCATTAATGGAGTGACTGACAAGGTGCTGGCCCTGCCATTCACATGGCTAGCTGGAGAACTAACTACTCGACACACATTCAGTGGACTATTGAATGTTAACCTTCGTTTGTTTCTTATCTGTGATACATCCTAGTTTACGAGTTCATTACTTTATTCAATTAATTAATATTTCAAAAGATACACCCTTCTCATATAATTTCCTCTAAGTATTATCACAATATGTCAATAAATGTTATTAATAATCTGCATGGGCTGTCGGAGGCTGTTGGCCATGTTGGTTTTAATCCCATAAGAATAATGTTATTTTCGAACTCGACATGCGACCACGCGTATCCAAACTGAACAGTTATTTTAAAACGGATTTTTCCAAGCAAATTCCATTTGATCAAGAATGAAATGTTACGTTGGAATTACTTTGCGAATTTCTTATCATTATTATAGAAACAAATATTTAGTTTTAAGTATTTATTTTAACCAATTTTAGGCGTATGTTTTTAAAATATAAAAAACAAATCATAATAACGTTTAAAATGACACCTCATACTTAACTTTTAGTCAGTAAATTACGAAAAAATATGGATTCGCAAACAGCATTGTTCTTATGGGATTAAAACTAACACGGCCGACAGCCTCTGCAGAAAGTAGTAATGCATCTATTTTTATAGAGCAACATCACCGGAAATGTTTCGATAGAACAGTGATTACCCCCTCCTATGAGAAGTTCTTTGCACGTCCAGCGACTTCTCGGATACCAGTGTTAACTGCTTCCAGCTTCAACGGAGAACAGAGAGTCCAACCACATCGAGGCGTTTGGAATGGGCAGAGGAAGCCGTACGCTCATGTAAAGGCAAAAATTGACACAAATAGATGGAGGCCGAGGAGTGCATCTAACCTTGATGAAAACAGCTTGCAGAAACGTCTAAGGGGTAGAACTCAAGACGGAAAAACTGCTGATGAACCATCTTCAGAAGGAACGCCTAAAAACATAAAGAAAAACTACTGTTCTCTGAATGTTCCAGATAAGGTAGGGGGTTCTTAAAATATTACGACTCTAGCTCAAAATACATTACTATTCATAATTAAGACACCGATAGTAGAGATACGAGTAAATATGAGGGGTGAAAGAGTGTGATGGGTGTAGATAAACGAGTGTAGTCATTCTTACTAAGTAAGGTTAACTTTTCATTAGAAAGGGTCATTTATTAATTGCCCAATAGCCAGTTGCTAAGGGACCTACAGATTTACATGGAATCCGAACCAAGTAGTATTGGTGTGACTCAGCTAACTGACAAGTCTGATACTCAGTTATCTTCCCTACACAACTTCCGGAGCTTGAGTACCACCCAACACGAGCACTGCAGACTTCTATAGTTGAGTCCACGACGATGGCAACAATTGTGCGGACGCTGTGTTGGGATAAATAAAAGTTAATAAAAGCTTTTACTTTTAAGGAGGGATTTGATTCTCTTCCTTAAATTGTCATATTCTCCTCTCCTAACTGATGAAAAGTTGAGTGCAAAAAATCAATCACCAGTTAACGACGTGTTAGGATATCGAACAATAAAAAGGGGAGTTATAATTTGCTATTTTTAACTTAATTGTCAATAACAATAACATATATCTAAAACTACAGGACACCCCTGCACGCTTCGCATGCCCCAACTCATTACCAATGGTTAAGTTAGTGTTAGTAGGTCAACTCTAACGTATAGGACTTTCAAAAGCAAAAGAAAAAATATTTGGTATTGTTTATGCTTATAAGTTTTTTCCAATTTAATTTTATATTCTTCTTATGATATAAAAGGGTTCTTTTAAAGGATGTGCACATCTATGACAAACATTTGCTATACAACGAGGGTAGGACATTTTGGACACTTACTTTGATTACAGGTAATTAAACATGTTTTACAGTTTTGAATAGTTTAAAAATTCAAACAGCAGTAGCTAACGGTTACATCAACCTTTTGATGTCCGGTTTGCGGTATTGTTTTCAGTAAACCAAAACCTTTCAATGTATGTACAACTTTAAACAGGCTGTTATTAAATATATTGTCTGACTCCTTGTGGGCCGTCTTCCAAAGGCGCCAATCGTTCAGCAATTGAAAAGATATGTTGGTTACTGCTACCAGTAATGATATGTGAACTTTGGTGTTTTTCTCTGATGTGGCTTAAAAGTTAGATAAGGACTTCCAAATGTTGTCGGCACTGGTGGCGCAGTGCTGTAATCCAGCTACTTGGGGACAAAGTGTTTGGGAGATTGTAGGCGTTAGGTTGGATGCTCTGTCCTCTTAATACCGACATGGCGTCCACTCAGTGGTTGCTATCGGCGTGGACACTACTAGAGAAGTCTGGAGTGTCCATGTTGGGTGGTAGTCATTGTGCGGACGTTGTGTGTGGGAGATAACTGAGTATCAGCTTGTAAATTAGCTAAAATCAGACCAGCAGTATGTGGTTCGGATCCCACGTAAAGCTGTAGGTCCCTTAGTTGCCCTGGCTGTTGGGCTATTAATAATTGCCCTTTGTGAGGAACAGTTAAACTCAGTTAGTAACAAGACTACACTCATCCTACACTCATATAATCATTCATATTCGCCTTAAAATACCAACAACGTTGTGTCGACGTCTCATATGTAAGAAATGTTGGCCTGGATACATAATAGTAACCTAACCTCACTACTAACTATGACAAAACTAGCAAAACCTAAGCAAACCTATTTTGTTGAATATCTCAGTTTTTATTTGAAGTAGTTAGAAATGGATTTCATATTCATATTTAGGGGAAAGCTACATAAAATTACTGATATATAAATTTTTTTGTAAAAATGTGTTTTTTTACAACACTTTGTACTTTGTAAATACTGTATTTAAAATTCTAATTCTGTGCTAGATCATGATATTAAGTCCATGCAGTGGATTGGACTCTTGGGGCTTCAAGGTACATCACATCTGCACATGGTTCAATGTATATTGATTACAATGATGTTGCTGATTTTACATAAAAGAATTGTTTCAGTACTAATTTACTTAAGTTCATTTAATAAAAACAAACGTTTACTTTCTAAAAAACAATCTCCTGAGCTCTTGACGACATTTTCTTTCTTGTTGTATCATTATTTATTTATTTATTTGAATTTGTTTTATTGGAATCAATAGGACTTAAAGACATTACCTATACTTGATAAAAACTATTGAATGTCTTCTTTGTTCAATAGTTTTTATAACTATATATAAAATACATGAAAGTATTTGTTTTTAAATATCCCTGTTAGTTCCAGATTACAAGTCAGGTGGCTGAGATTCAGTATAAGAACATTGAAGACCCCAAAAAAAAGGCCTTCACAACCATAACTTTTCCTACAGAAGGTAGGACTACTAGTATCTCAAAATAATATGAATATTACAGTTCAAAGTTATACTTGATTTAATGAATCAAGTATAACTTGACTTGACATCTGCGCACATAGTAGCATTTGAGTAAAGTCTCTGACACACGATGTTGCTAAGACACATATTCACATATTCGAACAAGCAGGTTTCTCAGACAGATGACAATAAAGAACTGAAATGAGACGTTGATGTAAAGTGTTAAGGCGTCACTATGGTTGAGGCTGGCTAATATCATCACATCATTGGTTGTAGCAGTCAAAATCTCCTCATAGTAGTGCTCTTGAATCTCTTGATGTAGGAGTGCTCTGAAGTCGTCAGGAGATTCAATAAATGGACAAATGGACTATAGTAATGTATTATGCTAGGTCATAAGTAAAGTAGTTCCAAATACTACAGTTTTTTTTTTTTTTTTTTTTTTTTCTTTTTTTTCATTTTAAAACTCTGTTTATAAGCATATTAACACAGCAAAGACTGGTTTTTAGTTTCAGTAATATGATTTGCAGAAAGGAAATAACAGTAAGAACTGCTATGGCAAAAGAAAGATTTAATAAAAATGGAAGTTTTCTTTGTTGGAAGGTGAGAAAAAGTTATTAGATATTTGGAGTTGAAACATGAATATATTGAAAAGAGGACAAAAGAAGAGATTGGAAGTAATGGAGGTGTGGATTTCTAGAAGTATGATAAATAGAGAAGTACTGATTAAAGTTGGTGAAGAGAAGGAAATACTGAAAACTAAAAGAAGAAAAGAATTAATTTGTCAAGACATGCGATGAGAGCAGACAGCCTGTTCAGAACAAATACAGAAGGAAAAGTTAGAGGAAAGGGAAGAAGAAGATATGAGATGATGGAGAGTGTAAAAATTGTGGGAAGTGTGACTAGTATGAGACAACAAAAAAACTTGACCAAAACATAGACGTTTGATAGGAGGCTGTAGCAGGAACTTCCTGAAGGCAGAACACACTTGATGATGATGATGATGATGATGATGATGATGATGATAAAAAGATCTAAGATCTGGAAAGTTTATTTAAACTAGCTCATAACCTCTCCGTTCATGGAATTGGCATAGCACTATCCTCTTAAATGACCTTTGATGTGATGGTATACCTAAAGATAATCTTTTGTATAACCGATGGTTCCTCTACGAATAGCCAACCTCTTGGCCCCTTCTATATTTAGATGGAATCTTTCAGAAGGTCCTTTGCTTTCGGAGCAATTAGAGAATAGTTATGTCATGAATGAGACAAATTTGGTTTTTTTCTCATCATTTATTGTAGCTAATACGATAACTCAGTGCATCAAACAACCTAAATGGAACATATTAGAGTAAAAAAATACCTAATATTTACATCATAAAATATAATAAGACATGAATGATACTTTTTTAAATCAAGTTGGAGAATTAATTGAATATTTTCTCTAACTAATCTATACGTTTGCTCGCACCTCCAAGTATTATTTTCATTTTCTTATAGTTAACACTTCAGACCTAGGCTAGGTACAAATTTTTGTTTGGGTTTTCATCTTAAGAAAATAAAAACAAATTTTATAAATTATAGAAACTTGTTTATTACCAATAATTCAATTATAAAAGGATTAAATTAATTTACTAGCCCATCCGTATTTATCGAAATATAACATAAATCCTTAAGTCATCTTTTTGTTAACTTTCGTAATACATAGAAAGAAATAAAATCCCCTGAAATTAGAAAAACTTACCACCCCAAGTAAAGTATATTTTTTTAACCTCAAATAAAATTGTTAATACACAGACAAAAAGGTTACACCCACAAAGAAAAAAGTTATTAGTTTAAAAATGTTCTAATGTTTTTATCACCCACCCACCTATACACCTACAGTATAGTATAGTATTGACCCACCTACCCACCCTTTCACGTTCAGTGGTATTGACCTATCTGGCCACCCAGATATATACAGTGCTATTGACTCACTCACTCAATTAGACATGTACAACGGCATTGTCAATACTGTCATTGTCATACATGATCTCTTTGGCCATTGATAGTTAATTGTTCCAATATGCACATGGTACAGTTTTGATGAGAGATTACGAAACTTAAAATTAGTACTGTAAATTAATAAGATCTAAAGATATTTGTTTTTATATCCAGTGCAATACAGGTTTAATGCCACAAAGTGTTTTAAGAAACTCCTAAAAAACTTGTCTCTTAAATATCAAAAGCTTCATTCTTTTGAAATGATTTTGGCAAATAAGTTTTTATCTTACTCTCCCAGTAATAAGAATAAACAAAAAGATTTCTCCAGTAGTCTAACCAAGTTAGGACACGAAGGAAAAGAAACATAGGTCGCTTTCTTTTGGCCGCAGCTTACGCCTCAGTAGCTTAGTAGCGGTTATAAATAGATTTCAGATCATGTACGTCTTTATACATCTGTAGTAATAATAAATATGTTTAACTTGTTCTAATGTTTTTATCACCCACCCACCTGTACACCTACAGTATAGTATAGTATTGACCCACCTAACCACATGGATAACTGGAGCAATAACTACTTGACACACTAACTAAAAGAAAATAATTAGACTCACGACAGGCTCTCTTCACAATGATCTTTGCAGGAAATATTTCCAATATTTAGAGATTCTTCCTCTGCCATCAGCTTATTTGTTCCAATCTTTGCTTTTTTGTAAAGTCAAATTATGAGAGATTTTCTATCATGAATTACACACTGTGCTATAATACTAAAAACATTTCCATTTTACAGTACCTATCTGGTAAATCCATCGAAATCCATTGAACAACTTTTCTAAAAAAATTACACCTGTGTAAGACTATACAATCATCTACCAGTTGAGTTAAAAGGCCTGGATGATTATAACATGTTTAAGAAGAAACTCTTTAAATATCTAATCTCAGTTTTTACAGTGTCTCTGACTACCTGGATTCCATGTCGGGATGGGTGGTTTACTGGTAGGGATAACTGCTTTGATGTATATTTTTAGCTGCTCATCTATGTTTGTTAAATATTTATTGTTGTTTTATATTATTTTATTTCATTGTTGTAACTTAACAAGTTATCTGCCTAGCTCTATTTTAGCCTATAAGGTGTCTATAGCTATTATACATAAATTAAATAAATAACTCGACGCACATTTAATACATTGTTGGATGTGACTTCTCTTTCTTTTCTGTGTTAACTATCACAAAAACAGTGCTTAACAAGATCTACAAATTGTTCAATGAGGGACTGGGGTTTATAGTGAGTTTTTATATATTTTTTGAGAATTTACTTCAACTATTCAAACATTCTACCAGCACATCTTGACCTAGATAAAATACCAAACATGAATATTGCAGACAGAATACAAAGACTCATGGCGTTTTCCTTTCCAACCATTTTGAATCATAAATAATTTGTTTGAGTTAAATACAAGCAGTTGGTCATTGTTTAGGTCAGTTGTCTAGAGATATTGTTTCTGTTTTGGGTAAATGGATAAAGATTTCATGAAGCTCAATCGACTTGTTTGGCTGTATAAAATCACATAGGTGAAATGCTATATAGTTGAGTTAAAACAGAATTCTTGCTTCTCCCGCTCAGTTAATTTAACTGAATAAGCCACAAAAAAGTAATTAGTAACCTTGGGACAAAAACAATTGTTTAAAATACAGAAACTTATTTATTTATTCTACAAGTTCAAAACTCTTGAAGTGTCATTTGAAAGGTGAAGAACCCTTCTGGTGGACAAGATGCTTTTTAAAAAAAGTATTTTTTAAATAATTTTTCTTACAGTTAAATATGCAAGACTTTAAGTTTAATTCTTGGCTATTAAATTGAAAAACTCAGAATAACAACTTATAGCTCACTAGATTGTACCTTTAATAATCATAAAATGTTTCCTATAACACATTATAATAATTAACATGAATCATACAATTGATATGCAACACTACGTTTCGCCCACTGACTATGCCTACTATATTCCTGTCGATTTCCCAGTAGTGGATTGGCAAACAGCCACCTTATTATTTCCCAGTAGTGGATTGGCAAACAGCCACCTTATTATTTCCCAGTAGTGGATTGGCAAACAGCCAACTTATTATTTCCCAGTAGTGGATTGGCAAACAACCACCTTATTATTTCACAGTAGTGGATTGGCAAACAGCCACCTTATTATTTCCCAGTAGTGGATTGGCAAACAGCCACCTTATAATTTCCAAGTAGTGGATTGGCAAACAGCCACCTTATTATTTCCAAGTAGTGGATTGGCAAACAGCCACCTTATTATTTCCCAGTAGTGGATTGGCAAACAGCCACCTTACTCGTATTATTTCCCAGTAGTGGATTGGCAAACAGCCACCTTATTATTTCCCAGAAGAGGATTGGCAAACAGCCACCTTATTATTTATACAAGTATCTTTTTGTACATAAAAGCCTTTTAAAATTAAATAACAGCCCATTATAATTAATAACTATTGTAGAATAAAAGAAACTAAGAATACTCTAAAATATTTTTAAGTTGTACCACCTATCCAACCACACAATACAGTGGTACGTGTGTGGTTTGATAGGTGGTACAATAAGATAATTTGCTTATTTTACTTGCTACAGCCATAGAGTTGATAGACTGATATTTTACTATTTTTTTTAAATGCTTGCTACAGCCATAGAGTTGATAGACTGATATTTTAGTAATTTTTTTAAATGCTTGCTACAGCCATAGAGTTGATAGACTGATATTTTACTAATTTTTTTAAATGCTTGCTACAGCCATAGAGTTGATAGACTGATATTTTACAAATTTTTTTAAATGCATCTTCCCATTTAGAATGTTAGGAAAACGTATACTAATATCAATATAAATGTAAAAAGTTGATGTAAAAATAATTTAATTTGGATAGTGAAAATTGATTTTTTTTAAGATAGTAGAGAGAAGGTAAATATTATACCAATAAAGTAAAGTTTGAAATGTCATGAAATTATTTTTTTTACTTCAGTAAAGCCTTTTTTCTATTCGAGTGACTCCTAGGCACAAATTACACAATATGTGCCGGGCATAAATGCCACAAAAATTATTTACTGTTTCTGTTCCTCTTCGCAAGTCGCATATGTTTTTGCCGCAATTGCTTAGCACATTTTTCTCCCCTGCACTAGTCACTCAACACGTTACAGACTGTTTCCATACGGCAACTTGTGTCAGCACATGACATGCGCCATGTTGTGATACAAATTTGTAAAAATGGAAACGAGGATTAAATTAATTGTCTTAAAATCAGATTAATTATTAAACTTTGTATTTTGACCGGAGGTGTGTTGAAGACGCATATACAGCCAGATAGTGGAGATGCCAGGGTCATGCAGCAATGCCAGGAGACAAAAGAGAAGAACTCCCCCCAGGAAATATCTCAGCTGCGGGAAGAACTGGCCATTTTGGCTGAGGAGAGCAAACAGTTAGATAAAAAGTATAGTGCAGCAATGGACAAGTATGAACAAGAGAAGGCATGGGTTGGTCAGCTGGTAGAACAGAAGGTAAGAGAAAGTATAGTGCAGCAATGGACAAGTATGAACAAGAGAAGGCGTGGGTTGGTCAGCTGGTAGAACAGAAGGTAAGAGAAAGTATAGTGCAGCAATGGACAAGTATGAACAAGAGAAGGCGTGGGTTGGTCAGCTGGTAGAACAGAAGGTAAGAGAAAGTATAGTGCAGCAATGGACAAGTATGAACGAGAAGGCGTGGGTTGGTCAGCTGGTAGAACAGAAGGTAAGAGAAAGTATAGTGCAGCAATGGACAAGTATGAACAAGAGAAGGCGTGGGTTGGTCAGCTGGTAGAACAGAAGGTAAGAGAAAGTATAGTGCAGCAATGGACAAGTATGAACAAGAGAAGGCGTGGGTTGGTCAGCTGGTAGAACAGAAGGTAAGAGAAACAGGATAAATAATCATGGAACTCTTCTGTGTAATCTTTCTGTAAGATAAATGCAGAAAGGGGCAAAAATTACTATTTCCGTGTTGTGAGTTTAAAGTGAATATATGGATTGATGAGTGAATAAAACTAGATGTATGTGAGTAGATATCAAGTTTCCTGAGTTTAAAAAAAATGTAAACTTATACAAAGAATGATTAGGTGAGAGGGTCCATTCAAATCAAAACTATTTTTATTCAAACTATAAATAAAATTGTATATGAATTATGCTATTTAATAAAGTACAAGTGCACGTCACACAACACAAATTTATTACAATATAAGCACAAAATGCACAAATATATTACAATACTAGTAAAAAATGTCCAAATATTATGGTGATCAATTTTGGTGAACCATACTCACTTTCCTCAGACCAGAGGGACCATTTTCTATTCACAAAAGAATAGAAAATGGTGTTCAACAACTCAATTTATAGGCCTACGACCACGTGACCCTATTGGCTGGAAATGTCAAAATGGCGGCAGCTATGATATTATACTTCTGTTATTTTATTCGCTGAAAATATGTTATTAAAAACTATTCGGAATAAAAATTAACCTGTTCATTCATTAGTTTATCTTGATCCTTACATTTTTATTTAAAAATAAATAACTATTCCCATGCATTCATAATCCTTCCCTTCTTACAAACTTTTAGAATATCTACATTTTCATCTATTTTATTCAAAGTTTGTGTAAAACTCAGAAGATGTTTTGCTATCTTTCAGGTTTCTTATTTTTGAAAGCAGGGACATGGTTTTTATATCTTTTGTTAAACTTTACAGTTTGACATATGTCAAACATATTACAATCATTACAGTTAACCCTATATTTTTGGATATATTGGATATATATCCCTATATATTTGGATGTAAAATGTTCGACATAATACGAGTCTTAAAAGCTATTGATAAATTGAATTTCTTATATCTATTACCAACTTTTTGCGTAAACGGTCCATTGTAGTGGAGGGATACAAACTTCTTTTGTTCTTTATCAGATTTTTCTTTTTTAAATGTTGTTCGTTTACTGTCTCGAACTTTATTTTCTATTTTCTTTTTTATTCTATTTCCAATTTTATCAATGATTGATGCCTTGTATCTATTTGCAATAGCTATTGATTTTATCACATTTATTTCCTGTTTTCTATCTGCAACACTTAATGGTATTGAATACGCCCTATATAACATACTTCTGAAGCTAGCTTTTTGTGAGACGTAGGATGGACAGAACTGCTATTTATTGTATATTTGGTTTGAGTAGGTTTCATGAAAATTATTTATGAAAATTTGCTACAATCACGAATTATCTTTAGATCAAAAAAGTTTATTTCGTTCATAGATTCAAGTTCACTGGTAAATCTAAGCTTCTGGTGGTGACAATTAAGTACATTTAACATATTATCTAATTCATGATTTCTCGTTAAATAAAACCAGAAAAATCATCGACATAACGGGTGTAAAACATGAAACCATGTTCCTTTTTTTAATTTATCTAAAATGGAGTCTTCATGATGCTGTAAATAAACTTCTGACAAAATGGCTGGCAGTGGACTACCCATAGCTAAACCATCGTTTTGCAAGTGAAATTTGTTATTGAAATGGAAGTATTGTAATTTTGTTTCAAGATAATTTTGAGCAACTTTACAATATGATTTACATATATGCTTTCATATTGTTGTTCTATTAGTTTTGTCTTAACTAAGTTAATCACTTCATTAACTGGGATATTAGTATACAGATTACATATGTCAAATGAGGCTAACCTAGTCTTATTACACAATTTTACATGATTGACCTTATCGACAAAGTCATAAGGACCTTATCGACAAAGTTCTTAACAGTTAATTTATTTTCAAGGTTCAAAGCAGATGTTAAAATATTGACAATACCTTTGAGACATTGTAAGTAGGTGCAGATTTGAAATTTATCAGGGACCTAATAGGTACATTAAGTTTGTGAATTTTTGGAATACCATTCATTGTGAGTGCCTTAAGATTATTCATGACAGCTCTAAAACGAACTTTATCTGCAATAACTTTAGTACAAGACTTGACAATTTTGTTGATCTCATCCTGATATTTATTGGTAGGATCACCTTTTAGTTCTTGGAATTTTTTTCCTTGAAAAAATTTGGGTTTTATTAATATAATCTTCTTTTTTAAGAATTTCATCCGCTTTAACTGCAACTAGATCTTCGTTCTGTAATTTCTGTTTTACATCTAAACAAACTTTATAATCTAGAACCTGTTTCAAATCATTACTTTGGACCTTCCTTGTTTTGTATATTTTACTAACACGTATTATGCTAATTAAAAACTATTTGCTATTTAATATTAATATTTTTTGTTAATTTATTGTAATTAATATTTTTTTTTTTTTATTTTATCTTAGTAACTAGAATTTACTACAGAGAAAAAAGTATATTAGAGAGATAGGACATCAGCAAACTTACCTTAAAAGACAAGTTCACTAACATCAGAGTAGTAGTCACAAACACAAAATAGACACAATCTCATACATTTTCAACACCACAGGCATTTTCTTCAGGTGAGTGAGAGCTCTCTCTACTCACCTGAAGAAAATGCCAGTGGTGTTGAAAATTTTTGATATTGTGTTTATTTTGTGTTTGTTACTACTACTCTGATGTTAGTGAACTTGTCTTTTAAAGTAAGTTTGCTGATGTCCTATCTCTCTAATATACTAATTCCTGGCCTAGTGCCCTTTAACCTAACCTACAGAGAAAAAAGAAACAGAGGCCGCTTTCCTATAACCCCATCAAACGTACCAGTTGCAGTTCTAAATAGATTACAATTAATGTACATCTTTATATTAATAATTACTATTGTCTGTTTAAAAATGCAATGTACTTTAGTTTGAACCTTTGGTATGAATTTAAAATTAATTCATTTTCTAAAAGTTATATATAGTACTAATTCATTTTTAGATCATTTAATTCTGTGCATAACCATATAAGTCACAAATGTTTAGTTTAGTCATAAATATTTTTATTATGGTCTCAAGAAAAATGTTCAATTTTTAGTACTTTTGAAACAAGGTTCTTTAAAATGTTGTAAAAAAAATATTAAGCTCATTAAGCTGAAATTTCGACCACGTTTCAATACATAGAGAAGAACACGCAAAAATGATTGTATCTAACTTGGTGAAGTCCATTCTGAAATTAAATATCTTGTCTTTTAAGGAATTTTCATTTCTTTTTAGCGCTCAGCCCTGGACTTCAGAATGGACGTGGAGGGCTAAGGATCCTTTGTGTGGTTACAACCCTCGCTAAGTCCAAGTATCAGATCTCTTAAGCCATAGTTTGTAAGATAATTCTACTGCTATTTTTATGCTCTTTTCAAGAAAGAGTATATAGTTTTCCTTCCTAGACCAAGATCTTTCAAAAGCAAATAGTGACTTGGCAGTTAGGTCTCTAGCACCAACTTAAACTGCATACAATTGGCACTTGTATCTTTTCATCATAAGGTAGTTTTTTTCATAGTAATGTGTAATTTCTGGAATGTTTACTTTGATAAAAATAATTATCTAGTAATTATTTTAAACTCTTAACAATATATAATTTCACAAACCCCCATTGTACTATCAAAATTGATATTGACGGATTTACTTTTTCTGTTTAGACAGTGATGAGTAAGGAAATAGACAAAGTAAAGGAAACAGTAAAAGTGTTACAAGATAAGTTAAACAAATTGGAAAATAAAATGAAAAAGATGAATATAAGGAGTATGTTTTTAGAAAAACAAATTAAGATGAAAAACTTGATGTTAAACATACAGAAGAAGAGCCGCAAAAACTTCCTAAACGAAGAGAAAGAAAACACCGAACTGTAAGTAATTTTGTTTAGTATGACATATTTAACCTAATCCATATTTAATATCTATTTCACAATAGTAGTGGTTTACTATAGCCGTCAACTCACTAACCAGCAAGTGTTTTTACCACAATACCTCAAGGTGTTCATCCAGGCGCCAGTTGAGTGCTTCAAGGAATTTGGTTCTAGAATTTATTGCAAATTTAGCAAGGAGTAGCAAAGAGTCTGCCTCACTAACACACACAAAATGTGTTTTCTTACCCCCATCTTGCTCACGGTCCCCACCTGCGGCTTCCTGCAAATTGTACAAAATTGCATAACTCCCTCAATCAATCAATCGTTTATTGCCATGTTACATATTACAGTATCGACAAAGTCATAGTACAGCATACATGCTAAGTCTAAAAATATATCAATAATTTATTATTGATATACACAAATAGAATCAAAAATGTCAGTGTAAACTCTACAGAACATAATTTTTAAAACACAGATATATTATTAATGTTAAAAGTCAATGTTTTTCAAGTTGAAAAACTCATCAATAGAATAAAAAGGATTATTCAACAGCCAGGTATAAAACTTTGTTAAACATGTTTTCTCTGTATACTTTTCAATTATAGGTATAAAACAATTATATATCCTCAAACAAATAACCGAGTGACTATTAATAGATTTACTTAATCTATTAAAACCAATAATTGCTTGAATTTTTTGCCTTGTATTATAACTATGCACTGTATTATTAAGATTTAGTATATCTTTATTATTAAAAACATAGTTAATTATATCAAATATATATATAGATTAATAATTGTCTGTAATTGCAGTTTAATGAAGATTGGCTTACAATGATCTGTGTTATGGATTTGTTAATTATTCTTAAAACATTTTTTTTAGCATGGAACATGCTTTAGTCTTGACCTAACTGCCTGAAAACGTTACGCGTGAGGGTGACGCGGGAAGGTGACGCGTAACCATGAAAACACAATGACATATCAGTGTTGACTTCAATAATGATTTTATTTGCAAGCGTTCATCAAAGTACATCTTTAGTTTCCATGACAACTCTTGTTAAAAATATACAAAATTAAGTCCTAATTAGAGAATCCATTTTGTGTCTATAGGATTATATAAGATAATAATTAACTTCCTTTCAAGGTGGTAATGAGTCATCGCGTGAGTAAGAACCTGAGCCGCGAAACAATAAAATTTAAAAAGTAAAGATATATTTATATTTTTAAGATATGTTTATATTTTTTGTAATTCCTTACATGAAATCTAAAATTCGTTGTTTTCAGCTAAAGCATGTTCCATGTTTCTTGAATTTTAGCCGTAGGCTCTAAGCAAAAAGATCCGGGGGTCCAGGGGGCTTGCCCCCTGGCGAGGCCCGCAGGGCCGAGTTTTTAAGTAGATTTAGTGAATTAATTTGTTTGATTTTTAGTGTTTATAAGAAGCCTAATTAAATTGTTTAGTTGTGAAAAACAAACAATTACAATTTTTTTTTTTTTAAGATAAGGATTTCTGAAATTCTGTTGGCATTACCCCAATATATTAAACCATACCTAATAATTGACTGAAAATAAGAAAAATAGGCATTTTTAACATAGTTAGAATCAACACAGGATTGTAGACGCTTCAGTAGAAAAATTACCCTCGAGAGCCTACGACTCAAATATTCTACGTGACAATCCCAGGTCAGGTGCCTATCCAGAAAAATTCCAAGAAATTTCATACTATTGAAATATGAGAAATCTGACGAATCATCCTCCTCCGTATTTTTGGTACTAAATAACACATTTTGTGTTTTTTCCTGATTTAAAAGGAACCCATTGGAATTAAACCAATCAGAAACAGTTGTGAGTGTACTCTTAGCTAACAATTTAACATCATTG
Source organism: Stictocephala bisonia (assembly GCA_035578905.1). NCBI lineage: Eukaryota > Metazoa > Arthropoda > Insecta > Hemiptera > Membracidae > Stictocephala > Stictocephala bisonia. The sequence continues at coordinate 71,509 of JAQJVL010000802.1, forward strand.
AAGTCTTTATTAATATTTAAAATAGTTGTATCGTCCGTGTATAGAACAGTGGGTGTCGGAACACATGATGGAAGGTCGTTTATAGAGATTAAGAATAAAAAAGGCCCAAGCACTGAGCCTCAGTTATAGTGAACTCCAGCAATGAAGTTTTATATATTATTAAACTACTCTTTCAGCCAAACATAACTGTATCAATTTACTCTCAAAATTTGTACAGATGTCATTTATAGAAAAATAATAATTGGCTACACTTTTTTTTAATTTTACTACACTCTAGGTTGGCTAGTACATTTTTTCCATTATACTTTTAAAATTTCAGTAAAATGTACGGAATGGTTTCCTAATCTACTTTTAAGTGGCCATTTCTCCATAAAGAGTTTTTTTATTTTTCCTCAATATGTTTATTACTTATAAGAAGACTAACACTTATTTATTTTTTTAATTTCAAAAATAATATTTGATCAAATACCGTTAAAATGCATTTTTTAAACAGAACAGTTGAATAATTGATCAATAATCAGACTGAATAGTACTCAAAGGCAAAAGTAATTAAATGCATATACAACTGAAATGTTGTTTAATATAAACAAATTAGTTTAAAGTTTCTTAAGAAATGTTGAGATTAGTAATAATCAGTCAATATTTAATTTATGAAAACTTTATTCCCACTAAGATGTTCTTGTATATTACTGTAGTTATATATGCGTTGTTGTTACAGAAAATCAGTGCTAGCTAAGTGCAATGAAGTCAACTGCAGTTTGGAAGCCAATAACAAACAGCTGCAAGAAGACCTGGCATCTACTAGAGCTGTCCTTGACCAGACTGTGCAGGAGAGGTGCAAGTTTAGCAAATAATTTACTAGATGACAAGTTTTTTTATTAAAATTATGTTATTTATTATATAAACACTATTTTTGAATCATCAAGAAGAGTTCAGACAGCAAAAGTCTTTTAAGTTAAGTTAGTGTTTCTTATGACTAAAAAACACAAACAGGTACCACTCTTAAATATACATTAGTGTAGATAATAAGTTGGATTAATCAAACATAAGCATCTTAGATTGTACAATACAAATTCAACATGACTTACTTACTTGACTTATTTCCTTTAGGTCGTCTTGTGGAAAATACCTTCTGTCAGCTGGGTCTCGCATGGGTATGGCTCTGGATATTGTGGTACTGCGCAGATTTTTTTCTGGGTGTTCAATCTTTAGTAAAGCCAAGTCATTTTACTGTCATATAAATCAACAGTTCATCCTGGTGGATTATATTTAGCTTTGTGACAGGAGCTCAATTTAATATTTCTTTTAATAATATCCTAAAGTAATTTGACTTTTATATCTTGTTTCAAATATATATAACTTTTTTACATTAATAAATGGATGCTTATAACAAACAATATGCTATATAAAGTTTTTAAAAAAGTGGGAATGATCTGTTGTGGCCTGATATAATGGGGAACGTAAATAACATTTAAAAAAAAACTATTAACTACATTTTTTAAATATATTAGCTGACTTTTTTATCATGAACTACCATGTTTTCCTTGTTTATTTATGTAGTATATTGGAGGTATAGGACATCAGCAAACTTACCTTAGAAGATAAGTCCACTAACACCAGAGTAGTAGTAACATACACAAAAGATACACAAATTTTCAGTACCACTGGCACTTTCTTCAGTTGAGTAGAGGGAGAGAGAGTCTCTCTCCCCCTCTCCCCCCTCTTTCCCTCCCCCTCTCTCTCTCTCCCCTCCTCTCTCTCAATGGAACTGAAAATTCACGTAATTATGTGATTCTGTTGTGTATGTTACTACTATTCTGGTGTTAGTGAACTTGTCATCTAAGGTAAGTTTGCTGATGTCCTATCCCTCCAATATACTAATTCCTGGCCTAGTGCCCTTCGACCTAACCTAAACTTGTTTACTTATTATAATTTTGTATTCTGAAATTAACTATATTTTAATTTTTACATCAAACACAATAATTATTTTGCTGCTAGTTTTAAATAACAAACATTTTTAATTGCCATCTTTTTTAGTAAACTTTGTTTTTTTTTTTCAACTAGGAAAGAGTTAAGAGAAAATCTGGCAATGAATCAACAATCACTACAAGAAACTAAAGCAGAACTGGAAACGGTCAAAATAGATTTTTCCACTTTTAAAAATCAGGTAACAATTTAAATTTAACCGGCCTCTCCTTTTACTAAAAAAAACTTATATAGGCCTTACACTATAAGTAAATTAAACATTTTGTACTGCCTAGTAGACTTCTCCCTGGGAAAGACTTGTGCTCATAGAGATCTAACTGAATATTTCTTACATGACAAATAACCATCAAAATATATTGTAAAATTCGAGAAATCTAAGTTTGATGTTGTAATTATATTACTGGGACAATAGTTTTATCATATTTAGGTGGTTTTCAATCAATTGGTATTTCATTTACTTTATGCTTATCAAAATTGTTGTTTATTCTGAATTCCTTTATAATCTTAGTTGACATGATCACACAAAATGTCACACTGTCTCTATATAGCTATATTAGTTAATATTTAAAATGATAATATATAAACAATAATAATGTCCGTAAAAAGCTGGTTTATACCTGATTTTACTAATCCTTAAGGTATTAGGATTGTAGTATTTTAGGTATGTAGTAGATTGCTGAAGATTTCCATAAAACGTTATTTCACATAATAAATATATAATAATAACGCTACTTTAAAAATGTATTATTTTATATTGAGAGTAAAGTAACATTCCTTGCTTTTGATAAAATGTAACAAAAGATATTTCATTTTCGGTTGGATAGTTATTTTTCTACAACAATTAACACATAACAATTAACATTGGTCGGTAGCGTAGTTGGTTCAATCCCAGCTTTATGTGCTAAAGGTTCTCAGTTCGATCCCAATCAGAGTCAATACATTTTGAGAAGGATCAGCTGATAACCACCGGCTGTTCATTTGTCATTGGGCTATTAATTAATGACACTTTCTAAGGAATAGTCGGCCTTAGTTTGTAACAATGACTACATTCGCTCATCTACACTCATCACACTCATTCGAAATCCATATTCGCCCATATCTTGACGATCGGCGTCTTATGAATAAATAAATAAATAAATAAAAATAAATAAATAAATAAATTTATTTATTTTGACGATCGGCGTCTTATGAATAAATAAATAAAAATAAATAAATAAATAAATTTATTTATTTATTTATTCATAAGACGCCGATCGTCAAGATATGGGCGAATATGGATTTCGAATGAGTGTGATGAGTGTAGATGAGCGAATGTAGTCATTGTTACAAACTAAGGTCGACTATTCCTTAGAAAGTGTCATTAATTAATAGCCCAATGACAAATGAACAGCCGGTGGTTGTCAGCTGATCCTTCTCAAAATGTATTATGACTCTGATTGGGATCGAACTGACAACCTTTAGCTCATGAAGCTGGGATTGAACCAACTACGCTACCGACCTATTATAATACTTTTAAATAAAATTTCATGTTTATGATGATTTATTTATAAATTATTGGTTACACCAATATATTAGTTGTAAATAAATATAACCACTATGATTCCGATTCTACGTAAGTCCCGTAGTTGTCCTTTTTGTTACGTAAATCAATAAACATTTGCTCAATCACATCCTTTGGTTCCAATTTTAATTTAGTCCCGTATAAATCTAACAGGGATAGGGGAAACAAACAACAAGATGCAAGTGATATGGAATATAATTAATGAAGAAAGGAAAGCTCACGTCTCTAACCCCCAGCCCTGCACACTGACAGTAGACAAAGAAACCATCACTGCACCAACTGAAATAGCAAATGAACTAAACAGATTTTTTACTACAATAGCTGAAAGGACACTCTCTAACAATCAAGATGACCCCCCACAAACAGCAATTCAGAACCCACTAATAACCAAACTACATTTCCCCAAGTCAAACTGCGATGAAATCAGTAAAATAATTGATGGACTAAAACCAAAATCATCAGCAGGAGAAGATGAATTCTCGTCAAAAATAGTTAAATACTGCAAAAAGGAGATCCTAATGCCACTGACCTGCCTAATAAATAAGTCACTTGCACAAGGAATATTTCCAAATTGTCTAAAAATAGCAAAAGTGTATCCGAAATTCAAACAAGGCAACACAAATGAACCGAGCAGCTATCGCCCCATCTCACTAATCTCAACATTTTCCAAGATACTTGAGCGTGTTGTTTTGAGACGACTATTAAATCACCTAGAACAAAACAATCTACTCACCACAAAACAACATGGCTTTATGAGGGGAAGATCAACTGTAACTGCTCTAGTGCAGCTGACTGAACACATACTAGACACACTAGATAAGGGCTCCCTAGCTACAACCATCTTTCTTGATTTCAGCAAAGCATTTGACTGCCTTGGACATAAAGTAATAACACAGAAACTTAGACTCTTGGGAATTGACGATAAAGAAGCAGACTGGTTCAAAAGTTACCTAAACAATAGAAAACAGCTGGTTGAGTTCTCATACATGAATAATGGAACAATAATTAAAGTAAAATCTGAAGAACTACCAGTGACCAGAGGAGTGCCTCAAGGATCGGTGCTAGGCCCGGTCCTGTACATACTTTTAACTAACGACTTCCCACAACATCTAAATGGACTCTGTAAAGTTGTTATGTATGCAGATGATACAGCTCTTACCATCACTAACAAAAGTAAAGACCAATTAGACACCAACTCTTCCACAGCTTTCAAACTAACAAAGCAATACTGCAGCATGAATGACCTGGTTTTAAACGAAAAGAAGACACAGCAGCTAATTTTCACATCTAATCATAATCAGCTTGAAGGCCTTCCAAGACTAACTACATCTGACACAACAAAATATTTAGGTCTCATCCTGGACAATAGGCTTTCTTGGAAGCCTCATGTGGACAAACTTTGTAATAAGCTTAACTCTTGTGTCTACGTGGTAAGAAGAATTAAACAAATCTGTAATGCAGACATGGCAAAAACAGCATATCACTCATTATTCGAGTCACACCTGAGATATGGGCTAATAGTCTGGGGAGGGACAACTCTAACTAATATACAAAGAGTACTAATAATTCAAAAGAGAGCCATAAGAGCCATTACCGGACTGGAACCTCGACACAGCTGCAGAGAAGCGTTCAGGGAGCTAAAAGTACTAACAGTGGTAGCTCTCTACATTCTCGAAACGATCCTACACTCGGTAAAATCTGGACAAACTAGAAACGGAGACTTCCATTCATACAACACGAGAAATGGTCATAATTTTGCAATAGCTACACATCATCGGAGCTTATTTGAGAGGAAGCCATCATACAGAGGAACAGTCTACTACAACAACCTCCCAGGATTCCTGAAGACAATTCCGACACAACGTCTGAAAAATTCACTATCAGATTGGCTTCTGCAGAGACCATTCTACACCACCCAAGAATTCATGGACTGGAGAGAACACTCACCATAATAAAATATTATTGTTTTCTACCTGTGCCATGTAACCATTATTGTATGACGAAAATTCTAAACTCAATGTTTATGAATAAAGAATATTGTCTATTGTCTAACAGCACTTTCACACTGAAATATTGACGAAACTCCATTCTTCACCTTGCATAAGCGATCAAGAATTATATATTATATCAAAAACTATTCATCCTACCCTCATACAATTGTTTAACTGTAGCCCAGCTACTTAGGGACAGTGTTGTGGATGTTGTAAGCGATAGGTCTATGCTGGGTCCTCTTAATACCGGTTGCCATCGATGTGGACACTACTAAAGATGTCTGAGGTTTAACACATTAAAATTAATTAACACATCCTAAATATTATTATCCTGTTGCTTGTTTGATTTTTTAACACCACTGTACTAGTAAAGGGTATTAGGACCAAAAATTAATTTTGAAACTTTTTAAAAGTTTTAGACTTATTGTCAGTAGTAAATTTGCTGAAAGAAACAATTTTTTAAAATTCTTTATGTAGATATGGTACTTACAGCGGCTAATTTGGCCTTTTTAGGTACATAACTCATTAAGAAACCGTGCAACATATTTTATTTCAATTTTGAGAAAATAGGGAAGAAAAGGTACTAACCAACACAGTGCAAAGTAAAACTTAAAAATAATTTTTTTAGAGTGTTACTTATTATTTTTTGTAAATTATTTATACAAATGTTCAGCTGAAATTGGCAGTTATTTTTGGATGAAAGGGTAGATTAATAAAACATAAAAACTTCATTGTAAGAGTGTACTTTTGTACAATTTTTGGGGCAGGTGGGTACAGTGAGGGAGAGGGGGGAAACACTTTGTATGTGTATAGAATTAGTAAAAAGTGAGGCAGGCTCTTTACTAATTCTAGCGACAGTTGCGTGAAATCTAGAAAATTCCTTAGAGCACTCAACTGGGCACCTGGATGAATACCCTTAAAAAAACAGACAGTTCCTAAGACCTTAGAATTACTTTATTTAATAGTTCTTATGACAATTAAATGTCATATATACCCTTAAATAAAAAAAATCATTATTTCCTAACAATCTATAAACTTTACTCTCAAGAGAAGGCTGGGATTTCGGGTGTGTCAGAATATGCAGATCAAAATTAATGTGTTATACTGACAATACATTTTTATTTACTAAAATGTAGTGCCGATTTAATCAGTACAATTTATTTAAAACACTCACAATTGTTCTTAATAGTTATACATAGTTCAGTTTGTATATAAATATAATATCTGTTTTAACTTTAAAATGGTGTGTGTTTTTTTACATTTATTAGAGCTCTGAAAAAACTTCAGCTCATGATCTAAGCAGTGAAACATCAAAAGAAGATCTTAAGAAACAAACAGAAAATAAAAATCTTGAAATAAAAGATCTAAAAGCTAATATAAGCCACTTGGAGGAAAAGTTAAAAGAAAAGTGAGTGTTTTAAGTTGAATTTTATTCTTATTAATCTATTATTATTATAAGTGGTTAAATTAAGAGATCCATACATCAATCTATTCTAATAGAAAAGAACTTTGATATATAAATTATGTTTTTTTTTTAATTCAAGAGAAAATTAATGTTATGCTAAAGAGAGGACATAAAAGATAAAGGTCTTGTTGTGCTTAGGGTATTATACATCAAAAAATCAATAATAAAACAAGATAAAACACCCCTATTAATAGTTGTAATAGCACATATAATAAGCAAAAATTAGACATTTCTTCATCGGACTAGGTTGATCTAGAAGGCAGCATCTTCATTGAGGTTCTTGAAACACCACCATTGAAATTTTTGCATTGCTACTTTACCAAAAGTTTATTTGTTGCTTAATAATACATCAGTTTGCAAAGAACGCTGCAACAGAACAAAAAACAACTGTTAAAAAAAACACAACTGTTCAAAAAGTTGATTTTCTCGCACATACAGTATGCTGTGTGCTTCAATCGTTGCGGTAACACGAGAGGGTTTCTGGCCTGCCAGGCTGTACAGATTATCAAACATTTGGGTATTGGAAGTTTGGGTTTAAAGGGCTCTACTGTATGTTGAAAATCAAGTATTTCTAGAAAAAGCATTATTCTTATTACTTTTTTTTTATTTATTTATTTATTATAGCATAAAGAAATGTTTTCTGAAGTCTGGCAGCTTATTTATGGAACTTTTATTATTAGAAGTGTTTGAGTTTTAAATTATACGACTTTGTAAATTATTTAAGTGCCTTTATATTTTAATTTATACACATGTAGGTTTCCTTTGATATTTCAAATCTAACGCTATACTATTTCAATCAGATTGTTTAAAACTATTGTTTACAATGTTGTTCGCATTTGTTTTAAATCTACTACTGTTATTATTTGTATAAAATATTTTTCATATTTACTGATATATTATTTTATTAGTATTTTTAGAGTTTTGAACATTTTTTAGTGTAAAACAAATTAATTCTATATTATTTTCATTAAATGTGCTTCAAATTAATCAACTATTTTGATCAGTTGTTTTTTGATATATATAGCACTATTGTTATTACCAAGTTATTAAATGTATTAAGTTAAATTTATTATAGTTAAAAATAAGAAATTCTATATTATTAAGACTGTTAAATATTTAAAAATCAAACTTCCGTCTGTTTATGTCCACAAAACTCAAAGAGAAGTGAATGGATTCACTTGCCATTTGTAGACAACATTGCATTTGTCTACAACGGAATTTTTATACAGGGTGTCTTAAAAGTCCCACCCCCCCTATTAACTTTCTTATGAATACAGATAAAGTGATTTACTTCTGGGAATGTTTATATGACCAACTAAGGAGTTTTTTATGTATGTAAATTTTTTACACTCCATCTCAAAAGGGGGTACGGTAGTTTGGGAATAAGTCAAATTTTTTAATTAGGAACCCCTATCAAATGACACATCAATTTAAAGGTAATATTAAAAGAAGAAGAATTGTGGAAACTAGAGGTCTCTAACATTAGTCTATCAAACTTGGTGGCAGTTTAAAGTTGGAATTATTTCATAAAACCCCTAAGTAATTTTAGAACGGGAAAAATGGTCAAAATGCTGAACTCTCACCTTAATTTCACTCAGATGAGATGCTCGAAATGGCTGCCATGAACTTCTTGACAGTAAAAAAGCCGGGATTGAAAACCACGTCTCACATTTTGTAAGATTTCAGGGGTGATAAGGTGGCAGGCCTCTTCGATTCTTGTCCTTAATTCATCAAGGTTTGCGGGCTTTCTGTCGTAAACTTTACTTTTGAGGAAACCCTAAAAAGAAAAAATCCAGAGGCGAACGTGCCGGCCACTCTACCAAAGTGCCACGTCGACATATCCATCTATCGGGAAACGTTTGGTCTAGGAATGTCCGGACAAGCATATTGTAATGTGGAGGAGCACCATCTTGCTGAAATACAGGCTCATAAGTACCTTGCACTACATCATTTACTGCTGGGACAATGCCGTTCCGTAACATGTCCAAGTATTTAACGCCAATTAAATTACCATCAATAAAGAATGGCCCAATAACAGAGTTTCCCAAAATTCCAGCCCATACATTTAATTTTTGTGGCTGTTGCGTATGGGCTTCAACCATCCAGTGGGGGTTAGTGTTTGCCCAATAACGGCAGTTGAGCCGATTGACTGTCCCATGCAAAGAGAATGATGCTTCATCACTAAAACATATCTGTGATATTAAATTATTATTCTCTTTAATCTTCTGCAACATTTGCTCACAAAACTGAAGTCTTCAGTCAGGGTTATCTTCATTTAATTCTTGATTTAACTGTACTTTGTACGGGTGGAACTTGTGACGCTTTAACACTTTATGAACAGTATCTTTTGAAATTCCAACATCAAGGGCAGTGGACCGCAGAGATTCATGTGGGTTTGCAGCATAATTTGCTAAAACTTGAATTTGGATCTCTTCTGTCGCAATGGCAGGGCGCCCTGATCGTGGTGCATCTTTGATACTAAAGTTTGTTGAGAATTTGTTTACTAAACGTCTAGGGTATGCCCTGTCTACTGGTCTATCCGGATAGGCAGCATTAAATAAACGAACTGCTTCATGATCATTTCTCCTAGCTTCCCCATAGAACAATATCATCTCTACTTTATCTTCATTTGACCGAGCCATTTTTATTAAATACGAATAAAAAGAAATTTAACACAGTAACTGAACTGAAAGTGTTACACGTACTAACTAGCAACCTAATAAGAGATAAGGAAGGAGCCACTGGTATTCCCAGGTTGACCTACTGGACTTTGGTCAGACAAACCAAAACCAAATAAATGATATGTTATTTGTGGTTTTTGGTGTTTGTTGATTCTTGTAATAACTTGTTTTACTATTAGGTGTCATCAGTTCTCAAAACTAACTGGTGGGTGAATGTTTTGTCTGCCTTACAACAAATTTAAATGTAACATAAGCTGCGGGGGTTTTATGAAATAATTCCAACTTTAAACTGCCACCAAATTTGATAGACTAATGTTAGAGACCTCTAATTTCTGCCATTCTTCTTCTTTTAATATTACCTTTAAAATAATGTGTCATTTGATAGGGGTTCCTATTTAAAAATTTGGACTTACCCCCAAACTACCCCCTTTTGAGATGGGGTGTAACAAATTTGCATACGTAAAAATACTCCTTAGGCTGTCATATAAACATTCCCAGAAGTAAATCACTTTATCTGTATTCATAAGAAAGTTAATAGGGGGGGTGGGACTTTTAAGACACCCTGTATACTTAATTCCTAAAATGAAAAACAGGAACAAGGAATTTCAAGCATTTCTATTGCAACACTGTGGAGCTAGCACGCTAGCGCTCCAAGTAGCCAGCCAGTACAACTACTGTGAATTGCTGTTGTATTGTAAGTGTCTTGCAATAATAACAATAAAAAGTGTGAGAGCAGATTGTTAGTCATCTGTAATTTGACACTTACTAATCACAGCTGTGAATGTAATCAGTGTACAGGTTGCCGCTAGGAGTATCGTGACTGTATATAGTTAGGCTATTGATGTTAATTTGATTTTTCCAGTGTTAACAATCAAAACTATTGTATCAATGTTTGTTGGTATACTTTTTTATTTCATACATATTACAACATATGTGCTCAGGTAGTGTCAATAGTTCTGAATACTGATCTGAGGTTAAATAACTTCGCAAACTGTCCACCTACTTTTTATGGCCTATTTTTCTTAAATTCCTGTTAACTTTTAAGTTTTCTGGCTCCAAAAGGTTATGTATTAAGCAATAGAATAATTTTATTTCTCACCATTGCAACTGTTTGAGAGAGACTGGCATTAACATGTTCAAACATTTCTTACTACAAAAATTCAAGATAAATCAGTGATCATTTTTTGTCAAATATATTAGTGATGGCCCTCCCCTTTAGGGGAACCAAGCCTCAGGTAAAGGGCGGGTCACAGGTGGCGGATAGTGAATGTTCCACCAGATATGGTGGATAAACCCTGAAAACTGTAAACCTGTCTAAAATGAGTGTTACCGAGTCAAGATGCTCCGTGAGAATAAATGGACAAAACAGCGAAACCTTCAAAGTAAACTCAGGAGTCAGACAGGGGGATGGCCTTTCCCCAATATTATTCAACATGGCTCTAGAGGAGGCCCTTCAGAAGACAAAAGAAATGAACCTGGGTGTTAAAGTCGGAGGAAAACTGAACATTCTAGCATTTGCAGATGACGTAGCTATAATGGCAGAAAAGCTAGAGGATCTAACTACGCTGACCAATGTCTTTATAACAGAAGCAGAAAAAATAGGGCTGAAGACAAACGATCCAAAAACCAAATTCATGCACTTTACAAGAGACCAAAATTACACCCAAGACCCCCTACGAGTTGATGGTCATGAATTCGAACAAGTACCGGAATTCAAATACCTCGGAGTCACAATTTCAAATAAAAACGCAGAAGAAATTGAGATACAGCAAAGAATAAATTCAGCCAACAGATGCATTTATGCATGCAATAGATTACTATCTTCCAAGTCATTGTCACACAAAACAAAAATTAGGTTATACAAATCAATAGTCATCCCAGTTTTGCTCTATGGATCTGAAACGTGGATACTAAATAAGAAAGAAAAAAAAACTAATTGTCTTCGAAAAAAAAGTCTTGAGAAAGATATATGGGCCCACATATGACCAAGGGGAGTGGAGAAGGAAACATAACAGGGAGATTAGAGACCTGTATAATGACGCAGACATTGTGAGTGAGGTCAAAAGTAGAAGACTAAGGTGGGCTGGGCATGTGTTGAGAAGGAGAGAAGAGTCCCAACTAAAGAAAGTTAGCAAAAATAACCCTGAGGGAAGGCGACCTCGTGGGAGGCCAAAACAAAGATGGTGGGACCAGGTTAGGCTAGATATACAGAGAGTTGGAGCCATGGAAGAGAATGCAGAGGACAGGTCAATCTGGAGAGGCTTTGTTGGTGCGGCTAAATATCACCTGCGATATAGATGGCCCTGGGAGTAAGAGTAAGTAAGTATATTAGTGATAGTTCAAAACTGAGACAATCCCACATTGTCAACATATGACAACCCATGTAAACACAACATTTGCCATAAAATATGCATCATTTATGGCAATGTTTCATAACTGAATCTTGAGTATTTGAATCTCAATACCATTTAGCTTCAGGACACACGTTTTACTCCAAAGTGAATCTAGTAATTCATGGTTATATCAAATGATTCTAATGTCTGTAAGCTGAAAGTAAAATTGAGAGTTAATTTATTTAATAGTTTTACTATTATTTAATATTGTATGCAATAAATTTTTAAGTAATGTGTTGACAGATCAATGACAGAAAATATGTTGATGAGCGAGTTGATCAGTTTGCAGAGACAACTTGTAGACAATGAGTCAACTATGAGATTGAAGGTAAGAATTGCCTCAGACGTTAAAAACCTGCAAAAGTTTTACTGTGTATTTATATCCACAACCTATTGACAATAATATGACATTGAGATCGAAGATAGAAACTGTCCCAGATCTTAGACACCAACAACAATTTTACTATGAATTTATATCCCCAAACTATAGACATTAATATGACAATAAGGTAAGAACTGTCACAGATCTTAGAAACCATCAACAGTTTTACTGTGTATTTGTGTTCATAACTTGTAGATAACGATTTGACTATGAGTTTGAAGATGAGAATTGTCCCAGATCTTAAACGCCAGAAAATACAGAAAATGTATTTACGTTAACAACTTGTAGATAATGATACAACTATGACGTTGAAGGAACAAATTACCATAAATGTTGAACACCTGCAAGCGTTTTACTCTGAATTTATGTCGTAACTTGTAGCTGCATTACAGTTATGACTCAATCACTAATAACCTTCTGCGTCATAAAATTTGTGTAACCTGTGGATTTTCTGATAGTTTGTACAAAGCTGCTTTACTCTCCACTAAATCTCCATCTAAGCTTTATAAATTTAGGTAATGGAACATATTATTTTCATTGTACTAAGCAATTTATGTTGGAACATTAAATAAAAAAACCCACTATTTTCTTACATGAATAGCTGAATTTAAATGCTCCCCTATTAAACCTGATTTATCTTTCGGCACTACCGGTTTTGAAGGATGGCCTTCATCTTCAGGAGAACTTGGGCTTCACTTAACACATTAAAGTTCAAATTTCCACTTGAAAGTTTGAGTTTGAATCACCAACGGTAGATTTAGAGGGGTTGGTGATTCATGGAGAGGGTGGTGTTGCTAACCTTTACCAACCCCTCTAAATCTACCGTTGGTGATTCAAACTCAAACTGTCAAGTGGAAATTTGAACTTCAATGTGTTAAGTGAAGCCCAAGTGCACCTGAAGATGAAGGTCATCCTTCGAAACTGGTAGTGCCGAAAAAACTCAAGACTGGTGGTGGAACAAAACAGAGGTAACTACTTTACCATCTATTGTTAATTTCAACCAATCATCATAATAATGGATTACCTTTTAGATTATCTATATTTAACCACAATAAATTTCTATGTACATAATATGACATTTTGGATTCCCAGTTTCAAGGCATATAGTTGCATATGACACCATAACTCAAGTGCAATCTATCCATTTGCACCAACTCAGTTTAAACTAGAATAATTTAATCTTTAGTTTAAACTTAAGATTAACCAAGAAATGAATTGTACATGGTTAGTTTACCGTAATTTAGAAGTTTATTTTATATTTTTAAATCTCGATAAATCAATCCACTTTTTACATTTAATTCTCTTTATATCTTTAACCATGTTTTGTTTTTTCTTTGTATGATATGGAATCAGTCTTCTTGTACTCCAATGTGTGTTTGTTTCTCTTTTTAACTCAATCTAGTAAAATCTTTTTACTTGAAATTGTTGCCTCTTCCTTTTTCAACCCTCATTCGTTCATCCATTTTCATCAAAAAGATTCAGTATATGTGAACATTACTATTAACTAAAACCAAGTAATAGCCTAGTTGTTTGTAACACAGATGATTGGTACTTTGAAGTAAAACAACAGGAAACAGTATTGCTAACCATATCGTTTTAGGTTTAACTTAAAATACATTGGAAAGTATGTTGTGCAAATCAAATTTGGTTTATTTTAAAACTAGTTTAAGATAATTTGGTGCAAATGTCCCTTAATTGGGATAATGATCATCAATCAAAAGAAAATATCTTAAACTATATCTAAAATAGTATTTCTCAAAATAATGTATAAATGAAAGTTTACTATGAATTTTAATACTTTAGTAAAAATATGGTCTTGCTTCAGAGTCTTACATCCTTCAGACTAGAACTAATGTAATTCCTAGTGAGACAAATGTAAATTGTTAGCATTTTTAATTTTCAATCAACAAAACACAAGTATATGTTTGCTACTTTATATTACTGAACAGTGACAAATTATTGTCATAGTTTATGATCCATTTCTAGATTTGCTGGATCTTTGTCATTTTCATAAAATTAAAAATAAAGAAATTAAAAAAAAAACATCAAAATCCCAAATAACTTTCATGTTAATCTAAACGGAAATCACAGGAATCAATCACAGAATTTACCGAGACCATTAATTACAAAACAAAACCAAAGACCACTATTTTTTCTCTATTAGACACAGGTAACTTAAATACCTCAATGTTTGCCATGATCTGTCAGGTATTGTATGTCAGAGGTATCATGAATTCCTAGTTTTCAGTCACAGCTGGTTCATTAAAATACTTTGTTAAGGTGCCATTTACCGAACCACTGAGTCACCTCTAGGAAGTTGACAGTCATATAGTATACCTGCAATTTTAACGCCATTGGGCCAAAAAATGCTGTTCTATTTCAACTGTATGGTTTGTGTTTAGAATGAGTTATAGAATAGAATAGAATAGTTTATTGACCACAAAATATTTCAAGCAAATACATAGGCAAGTCAGTACAATTCATATTAAAATATATTTAATAAGTATCTATTCTTAAAAGAAGTCATCTTCAGTCCATTGACTCAATAAAAACACATTTACAGAATAAAATGCATTTTTTAACAAGAAATTGTGAAGTTTTGATTTAAAAGAACAATCACTTAGTGTTTTCATTTTGATTGGTAGCTTATTCATTAACCTAGATGCAATATACAGAGGGTTTTTTCACTTTTGCTTAATCTATGTTGAGGTAAATTTATAAAATGGCTATTTCTTGTATTATAAAAGTGAATTTCATTTCTGAGCAAAGTTCTGTTTTCATTATTTCTAACATAAAACAAACACTGCATTATATAAAGACAAGGCAGGGTGAGAATCTTAAGAAACCTAAAAATATCTCTACAGTGGTCAAGCCTTCCTGCTCCGGCAATAACGCGGACAGCCTTCTTTTGCATTATAAATACCTCTTCTGCATGGGAGGCACCACCCCATACAACAAGACCATAGGCAATATGTGCTTGAAAGATACCAAAATAAGCCGTGCAGATGCCGTCCTGATCCAATTCACCACAAAGACGTTTTAAAGCATAAATGCTTCTACTGAGTTTACTTTTGAGACCAATTATATGCTGATGCCAACATAGTGTTGGGTCAAGGGTTAAGCCCAAGAATTTTGGATTTTCCATTAACTGTTTCGGTTTTTCTTTTAAGCCAAAAAGGGTTGTAACGGTTTTGTTAGTATTAAGTACCAATGCATTAGCAGTCAACCAATTTTGAATAAGATTTTGATTTAATTTTGCTTGTGCCAATGCTAGACTGCTACTGGGTTGCCTATTGATAATTGTAGTGTCATCGGCATAGAGGACAACATCCACTGGTACACACTTGCTCAGATCATTGATTATAACAATAAAAAGTAGAGGGCCAAGTACTGACCCCTGAGGGACTCCACAATTTACATCCAGGCTGTTTGAAACTTCGTTGTTACTAGCTACATATTGTTTTCGATATATAATGAACACTATGATTATTGATGGTCCAATCTTGTGGACCATAAGTTGATATTTTGAGCTATTTAATTCAAAATTATCAAGAATGACGTGTAAAAGTGTCACATATTTAACTGTTAAAAAATTGTAAAAGTACTCAATTTTTAACAAAAACCAAATTATGGTCCTGTAGAACGGTTCTTTGCCTATCAAATGACAAAGTGTTGGTGGTTATTATGGACCAAATCACTGAAATAAAAAGTCATGTTTTGACGTTTTTCGTGGCCCTTAAAATTATTTTTTTTCCAATTGTCAATATATATAAAATATGGAGTATGATGAATGTAAGAGGGAATTTAGTGCTTTTTACAAACTAAGGCAGACTGTAAATTTTTAGTTAATTGGGACAAATAAACAGAAAATCCTTTTTACAAAATTATTTTTTAAACAAAGGGTTATCAACTAAACCTGCTACCTCTATATTACGGAAATATGAGGTTGATGGTACGGAGATAACTCTAACTTTGCAATACTTTTACCAATTGCTATTGCAGATTTGCATCCAACCAACTGTAGAACCAGATTATTTTATTCTACAAAAATATTTAACAAATAAATTATAAAGGATATTAAATCTCTAACTTTGTTTACATCTATAACAAGCTTAAAAAGCATCTATTGATCAGTTATGGATTGAAATAAATTTGCTTACTTTTATCTTGAAGGTGAAGAAGCTAAACTTCATTATGAAAGGTCTTATAGAGGAGAAAATTGAACTCGAGAAAGTAATCGCCCAAAAGTGTTTGGAGTTGAGTCACAAAGAGTTGATCATGCAAGATGAGTTGGTAGAATCTAGAAGGCGTGGAAAAACCTTAATCCTCAGACAGAGGAAGACCTATACACAGGTAAAATTTTCAATTGTATCCTCCAAGATTATATATACCGTGTGTTCCAAAAGTCTTAGAACTTCCTTATAATTTCTTAATTAGTAAATTAGAAACTATAAAACTTTGGCGTTTTGTCATTGGTATTGTTTCCTACATTATGACATATTTTTCACTCATTTCACCTAACGGGGAGACATCCTGTGGAGGAAGTTGTGACAATTTTAAGTGTAAGCCCAAGTCGAGTAGCACCTCATTTAAAAAGTCTTTGGTTTCAAAATACAATGCCACAAATGCACTTCAAAAGGTTCATTCGATTAAAAATGGTAGCCCTTTCAAGTTTTGTAATTATCTCAAGGTTTTACTTGAGATAATTTTTTCGTGTCATAGCAGGTGTCTAAAACTGTCTTAAATATTGAAAAACAAAATCAATCCATGTTTATTTTATCATTTTATTCCTTGAAGAAAAAAAGAAAACACTCGTTACAGCCTTAAGGTTTAGCTTTCATAAAACAAAACTTGAGAGGGCTGCCATTTTTTACTGAGTGAACCTTTTGAAGTCGCGTTTGCAGCATTGTATTCGAAAACCAAAGATCTTCAAAATGAGGTGCTACTCGACCTAGGCTTACATTTAAAATTGTTACAACTTCCTCCATGGAACGTCCCCCCGTTAGGGGAAATTACTGAAAAATGTGTCATGACGTAGGAAACAATACCAATGATAAAACCCTAAAGTTTCATAGTTCTACATTTATAAATAAAGAAATTACAACAAAGTTCTAAGACTTTTGGGACACCACTACAAGACAGGGTGAGTCACTACTAACTACGTTTACTTCACCAGATGGCTCCAATGACAAATAGGAACATAAGAGTTCATATAAACCATGGTCCGATTCTGAACCATTTGGCTATAATGGCGCATTTTGTGAATTTTTAAAATTACAAGACTTGTTACTGTTTGTTTGATAGTAAAACCAAACCAATTTTATTTGTGACATGGAAGTAATACCATTTAAAAGAGTATTAAATTTCCTATAAATTAAACATAGTACTCAAATAACAACTCCTTATACAAGGTTTTGTAATAACTGTAAAGATGAACATTTTTTACTTTCTCCTTTAAACTTTAAGGTTCAATTAAAACAGTTAAAATGTTCCTATTCTTACGTTCAATTACTGAAAAAACTTCCTTATTTATTCATCTTTAAAATAATGTATAAATATTAAGGGGTCATATCTGAAAAAATTTTGAAATTTCATTAAAATATTGATAAGGACA
Source organism: Stictocephala bisonia (assembly GCA_035578905.1). NCBI lineage: Eukaryota > Metazoa > Arthropoda > Insecta > Hemiptera > Membracidae > Stictocephala > Stictocephala bisonia. The sequence goes on from JAQJVL010000802.1 coordinate 89,582, forward strand.
CAAAATTATGGTTCATCATATTGGTCATAAATACCAAATTAATGACTGTGTATCTGAAATTTCTGTACCAGCTGAATATCTGTTGACTTAATCAGCTGATTGGGGATTAAATAGTTATAATTAGCTGATTTTTTACTGTCGTATTATAAAACTGTTTTTTATATCCTTTTCAATTGCGCACTACAAGTAACACATAACTAATGCCATTATGTTAGATAATTGTTTTTTGAATGGTCATGGCTTTTACCAATGAATGATATGTTGACATTATTGTGGTTTACCGGTTCTGTGACTATAACTCATCGGAAAGCCATCGTCTGCATAGAAGGCTTCCGAATGTAAAGCCACCAGTCGTCCTTATTCTAAAGGCTGCTTTACAAGCCTCCCCCTTTACAAACAGGTCCATAGGACGGAGCCCAGTGAGGACCTCCATCGCCGCCAATTGGGTTGTTCTAATTGCGCCTGTAATTCTCAGGCACGCCATTCTCTGGCATCTATCTAATATACTGTTCTCTTGCACTCTTTTGTGCCATGGCCGACCACCAGACAACTGCAGCATAACATAAGGAGGGCCGAAGTACACTCGTATATAGCAAATAAACCATCTTTAGTTTAAGGCCCCAAGTTGTCCCAATGGCCCTCCAACAAGCCCAAAAAGCCATTCTGAACTTCCTGGCTTTTTCCTGTAGGTGCTTGAGCCAGTTCAGTATAGCATCCAGAATGACCCCCAGACTTAACCAACCCTGTAGCTCTTAGCACCATAGTTCCCATAGTGAGTATGTATAGGCCATCCAGCCTCTTCCTCCTAGTGAAAAGTACAAGTTCTGTCTTGTTAGGATTAAAAAACAGCCCCTTGTCTCTACACCACCTTACTAAGAATCTAAAGGCAGACTGGACAATGTCCAACACTGTGCAGGCAAACTTACCAACAACCAGTATGCACGCATCGTCCGCGTATGACTGAGCATATAGCCCCATCCCATTAAGCACCCTTAGAAGTTCATCAATCAAAAGGGACCACAGGAGAGGAGAAAGGACATCCTCTTGGGGACAACCACTTCCAACTACAACCTGAACCGTCATGTCGTTCAGTATTGCCTTAACCATTCTGCTGCGTAGGTAGGCCTCGATCCATCTGGTAATGGTACCATTGGCGCTCGTCCTAGCTACAGCAGCGATCATAGACTGCAGGGAGACATTGTTGAACGCCCCTATATCCGTGAAGACAACCATGGCTAGCTCCTTCTGCCGAACCATCTCCTCGACTCTCGTAATGAGTCGATGGAGAGCCAACTCAGCAGATCTCCCAGTCATGTATGCATGTTGATTTGTGTGGAGCAGGTTATCTCTCAATACCCCATCCCTCATATGCCTATCGACCAACCTCTCCAATGTCTTTAGAAAAAGACATAGGTTGACTGGTCTGAATCTTTAGGTCTGGAATGTGTACCCCTTCCAGGTTTCGAAATATAGACCACTTTTACGGTCCTCCACAGCCTTGGAATGAAACCCAAGGCCAGGGAAGCCCTACATATTAGGATCAGGTCGGGTAAGAGCGACTCCAGGCTCCTCTGCAAGAGCACAGGCAGGATGCCATCCGGCCCCGCACTCTTGAAAGGGGTGAAGCACTCAACTGCCCACTTGATATTTTGTTCTGTGACAACCTTCTTTGCCTCATTCCAGTCCACATGCGAGGCCCCATTGCAAGCCCACCTCGCTGAAATGGGGGGGCTCGCCACCGGTTCCTTGGTGGAGCCCGGAAAGTGAGTCTCGAATATAAGTTGCAAAGTCTCTTCTTCAGATCTGGTCCACTTCCCATCATCTTTAATGAGGGATCCCAGTCTTACCCCAGGGTTCTTAGCCAGCACTTTGTGAAGCCGACATCACTGGGGTCGTGTCTATAGAGGTTCAAAAGTCTATCCAGGATTTCCTTTAGAATCTACAAACCTCTCGTCTGGAATCTCTTTGCGACTCCCGGTAGGCCTACCAGTCAGAGTCACTGCTGGATCTATTGGCCTTGCCAAGGAGCCTTCTGGTCCTCCTTCGATGGTCCTCCAGTTTGTGAGACCATCTCCGGCTTCGAGCATCCCTTTGTGCTATCAAAGGGCAGTTGTTCTCATAAGAGGTGATTACAGGCTCCGTAAGGAATGCCACTCTCTCCTTAAGATCCAATCCAGGTCGAATCCCGCCATTAGGAATTAGATCCAGTCTACCAGACAGTTCCTTCCAAGTATGAGGCAAATCTGTCAGTCTGGGATTCCTGCACAACCCTTGTGTTGTTTAGCCCTCAAGCACAAAACGAATGTGTCTGTGGTCCAAAAACAAGAGTTCCTGCGAAACTTCCCAGTCCCTAATGTCGTGAAACATTGAGGCTGAGACCATAGTTATGTCTATAACCTCCCTCCTAATAATATTCGAAAAGGTTGGGAGATTATCCTTGCTGAGTACCAAAAGATCGGTCCCTCCCAGGTATTCTGCAAGAGATTCATTGGAAGCCGGCTCATGGTTTTTAAGTAGCCTTAAATGGCATTCAATACTTGGACTTCCTAACTGAAAACTTACCATTGTTCCGTCATGATTTGCCATTGGATCTGCGTCAGGGCTTTGTCTTCCAAGGAGGATGGAGCACATCCAAACTTCAATGTTGAGGTCTGTCAGCACATCAGTGATGGGAAGAGGAGGAATAATAGCTTGGCCCCCAGGATCTCCAGACCTGACACCCATTGGCTACTATGTTTGGGGGCACATAAAGCAAAAAATTTACTGCACACCAGTTTGGAATGTAGAAGAGTAATGCAACCTGATTTAGTATTCCATCATTTAAAGACTCAAACACTCTTATCTCCTACCTCCTTCTTAACCTTACTCTGCCCATTCCTCATAGACTATTGGTGTGTGCAAGGAACTTATTCAGAAAGCGTAAGGGGGCGAATCGGTACAGTACAAGCAGTACAAGGTGATCATTACTGATAAATATTTCCAGTCTAGACCGGATTCGAACCAGCGCTATCTCTAACCCAAGCTCAAAGTCCTAACGCCTTAGACCACTTGGCCCAAGTTCAGATTGAAATTGATAGATGTACCTTAAAAATAATATTTTGTTAGTTAAATGTTTTCAAATTGTGTAAAACTATAATATTAATAACTTTAATATATACATGTGTATGGTAAAACATTTTAGTATAATGAACTGAAAGTAAATAATAGCTCAATGAAAATAGATTTTTGCCAATTACAAACAAATCTAATCACAAGCAATTTTTTTCATTAAGTTTAGGTGTGCATATGAAATAAAAATTCAACATTGCCTAATTCTAATAACCACATTTTTAAAATTTTCAAAAAATATAATGAGTCATTAGCTAGCGTAATATGATTTGGTAAACTAGTACACATTTTAGCCGCAAAAAATTCATAGGTTTTAGCATTGATGGAGAAATCTACATGTGTGAGAATAGATATGTGTGAGAAATATACACACATAGATTTCTCATCCCATGTTAAGTTTTGTGTCTTAATTATCAGCTGTTTTTGTGGTCCATTGTGGAGCGCTAGTGTAATTCGATGTAAATGTATTTATTTTATTTATTTATTCATAAGACGCCGATCGTCAAGATATGGGCGAATATAGATTTCGAATGAGTGTGATGAGTGTAGATGAGCGAATGTAGTCATTGTTACAAACTAAGGCCGACTATTCCTTAGAAAGTGTCATTAATGCAGTTTAAAACAGCTGTAGTGGAAGATCTCACTAACCAAATTACAGGCACAATTCCTATTAGAGGATATTACACATAAATGAATCATTTTCTTTACCCTTGGCTGATGAACTAAATCTAATTGATAACTCTTCTAGCAGCAATGCACCTTTTTTAGCAGAAAGTTGTTTAGTGATAAGTCCTCTAAAATAGATAAGTTAAAAAATAAGATAGATTTTCCAGTAAGTTTTACTTCTAATTCTGACCAAAATGATTTTGTATTGCTTCACATAAACATTCAATCAATACAAAGCAAACTTAATGAGTTACAATATTGCTTGGATAAATTGAACTGTTCTGTTGTGTGTGTGAATGAATACTGGTTGAGAGATTCAACTATTGATCTTTTTGTACCATTTGGCTATGAACATGCATCTAGTTTCTGTCGTTTAAGTAGTATAAGAGGTGGTGTTTCAATTTATATTAACAAAAATAAAAATTTAAAATTCTCTATAATTGATATAAAAAGATTTTGTACTGAAAAGGTCTTTGAGGCAGCAGCAATTAAAATTGAGTTGCAAAAAGTAATTATCATATTAGTATATAGAATACCGTCCTCAAAAGAAGAAATATTTATTGAAAAAATTGAATCCCTCCTTACTTTTATTACCAGATTTAAAAACCACACGATTTACATAACTGGTGATATTAACTTAGATATAAGAAAGAAACATAAAAGCATTAATGAGTTGAAAAACATCTTAAAATCGTTCAATTGCTACTGTCTCAATGAAAACCCTACTAGAGGGGAAGCATGTATTGATAACATAATAAGCAATGTACATAAAGAAAGTGTTGAAGTGGGTGTGATTAACTTAGGTATATCAGATCATGAGGGCTTATGGTTAAAGATAAACAATTTTTTTAAATTTTCTCAAAAACAATATATTCAGATTAGACTTGTAAATGATAAAACATTGAGTAACTTACTGAGTAACCTAGTAACTGTAAATTGGCCCGGATTGATATTTTCTGAAATATATGTAGATAGATCTTTTGATATATTTATGAAATCAGTGGTGGACCATTTTGTAACAAGCTGCCCAGTAATTTTAAAAAGAAAAAATGAATCTTATTCTAGAGAACCACAGAACAGTGCCAAATGGTACACAAAAAAACTTGAGAACATACGTTTAATGCTACTTATTTCTAAAGGTAGAGTAAATATAAGTGAACAACATAAATTACAATATACCAGAATAAGAAATATATACAAAAAAGAAATAAAACTTGCAAAGTTTAAAGTGAATGAAGATTTTATTCTTAATGCTAAGAATAAATGTAAAGCAGCCTGGCACATAATAAAAAATGAAACAAATACAAAGGTTAATGATAGTATACCAATTCCAATAAGCCCAGATGTTTTAAACACATTTTTTGTTAGTCTTGCATCTAAACTGAAAAGCAATAATGATATACCTATTTCTCATGCTACTCTATTATCTTCAATGAAACCTATTAGTACTACGTTTGAATGGTCAGTAATCAAACATACAGATATAATCGAATCAATAAATAAACTTAGTAACTCAAGAGCAGAAGATTTCTATGGATTATCTAACTACATTATAAAAAAGATTGCCCCTTTCTTTATTGAGCCATTATATTTGCTTTTTAATAGGATGATTGAGGAGTCAGTCTTTCCTGAATGCCTTAAAATATCTGTAACCATTCCAATTTATAAAAAGGGTGATAAAATGAACCCAAAAAATTTCAGGCCTATATCGTTGGTTCCGATTTTTTCTAAGATATTTGAACTGTGCCTCCATAAATATACTCTTATTTTGAAAAGAATAATCTTATTAATGAAAATCAATATGGTTTCCGTCCCGGTCTGTCTACTATTAAAGCTCTTCTTGATTTGGTGGAAAATGTTTATGACTCATTCGATAACAAACTAATTACATGTGCTACACTTATAGATCTGTGCAGAGCGTTTGACTCTGTTTCTCACAATATACTGATTAGCAAGCTATCATGTTATGGAGTGGCAGAGGGGTCTCTTCATCTTTTAAAATCATATCCAAGCAATAGGTATCAGCTGGTCTATTCTAACGGACTAAGATCTAATCTGTTGCCTATAAAGGTGGGTGTGCCTCAGGGTTCAGTGTTAGGACCTTTTCTTTTCATTGTCTTTATAAATGATCTTGCTGATTATATGCCTTGTAAGACTATTTTGTATGCTGACGACACCACTTTTGTGACTTCTGGATGTAATGTACAAAGTGTGCTTAGTGTGAATAATTCCATGAAAATCATAGCTGAGAAATGGTGTCAGGCTAATGACTTACAAATAAATAACACTAAAACAGAAAATTTACTTTTTAACTCTAAAGTATTAAACAAGAATAACAACAGTGTAAAGCTTCTGGGCATTTACATTGATCAGAAACTCTCTTGGAGTACTCATATTAATTTTCTGTGTGGTAGACTAGCTAGGGTGACTTTTCTCTTGCACAAGTTAAAAAACAATGTAAACATGGATCTAATGCTTTATTTTTACTACGCATTTTTCCATACTCACTTGCAATATGGAGTGATATTATGGGGTAACGCTAGTGGTGCTCTTTCAGTTTTCAAGTGGCAGAAAAAAGCTATCAGATGCATTGCGGGGCTTGGGCCCTCAGAGTCTTGTAGAACCCACTTTAAAAAGCTTAGAATAATGACAATACCATCATTATATATTTTTACCTGTTTAATGTATGTCAAGGAAAATATTGATAATCTTAGTTTTAGATCTGATACACATTCACATAATACCAGAAATATACATTGTTTATCCTTGCCACACACTAGATTATTAATTACCCGCAATAGTTTTAAATATCTAAGCATTAAAATGTTTAATAGATTACCACTGGCAGCAACCACTGTCAATATTAATAAATTTAAACATGTCCTTGACACCTGGCTAAAAAATTGTGAGTTTTATACTATTAATAATTTTTTTTATGAGTAATGTCAATGACCTTAAATTTTAAAAGAAATTAAGCTTTAATCACAGTAACTTATATTACAGTAGGAATAAGTCGTATAATAAGCAATGTTGTACATGTATGAATTTTAGTTTTACCTTTAAATATAAGCTGACAATGTCGATTACATGTAAAAATGTTGAAAGGCAATAAACCATTTGAATTTGAATTAGAAGAGATATCTATTGTAAGTGTATATAGTGAAGGGTTTCAGTATAAAGTGTTACAAAATTGTTGTATGATGGATTATTGAAATGTTCTTAACATTATTTAGTATGATATTAGGATTCATAAAGTCAACACTCCCATTAAAAGTAAGTTTAAGGAACATAAATAAATTGCTCGAAGTTATAGTGAATTACAATGAGGTAACCTGTCTTCTGACCCTCAACTACCTGGGAGTGGCCCAGACCATTCACCTGCTCTCTGAGACATCCGCAGCTATTTCCTTAATGAGTCACCTGCTAGCTTCCTCACTAGATAAACTAACTTTTTTACCCGAATCATAATTTACATAATTTGATGAAATATTTGAAAAGTATATAAACAAATATGACTAACGACACCAAACAAGTGATTGTACCGTGATAAACAAGTTTCCCTCGTGATAATTTTAATTGAAAATCAAGTCACTAATAAATTATATTGAAATATTATTTTTGTAATATATAATGTATTTTCATAGCCATATTGTTATACAAAACCAGCTTTATTGTTAGAAACTTTAAACAAACTTCATCAAAATCAAATTTGTCCTTGTTTGGTATAGTTAGTCTTATTTTTATATACTTTTCTAGTATTCGATCAAATTTTGTAAATTATGATTCAGGTAAAAAATGTTGTTTATCTAGTGGGGAAGCAAGTAGGTGACTCATTAAGGAAACAGCTGCGGACGTCTCAAAGAGCCGGTGAATGGTCCGGGCCAGTTCCAGGTAGCCGAGGGTCAGAAGACAGGTTACCTCATACAGACTAAAGGTCTAGCACTGAGTTGTATAGTGTAGGTAACTGTCTGATAAACCCACGTACAGTATATGAAATCCTTTTATTTATTTAAAAGCTGTATAAAATTGCAATATCTTATTGTTATTATATCATAAATTCCACAAAACCATTAACCTGTGTTTAGTATAGTTGCAAATAAAGGTTACTCTTTTGTTGCTATGATAACAATCACTACTAATCACCACTTTTTGGATAAAATAGTAATCCTAAAAATTGAAACTTCCCTGGTGTGACTTCTTATGTATTACGGTAAGATCTCAAATCAGATATAGGTGATTCTTTTAAATTTACAACCAAAGTATCAATGGAGCGGACTTCATGCACATTTATTTTAACATCTATTTGCTTTTTTTAGGACTTTTTCAAGGGAAGAAATGAAAATGAGATGGAAAAATCAAGAATGTTTGAGTTTGGGAAAAACTTCACTCAGGATTCAAGATTGGTAATAATGTTATTTATTTTAATAAATTGAAGAAGTGCTTGTATAATCATGAACTGGCCACCCTCCACCCATCTACCCTTTAATCACAAATAACTTAAAGTGACCCTCTCTCTCAATGCATTAATACATATGTACTAAGGGTGAACCAACCTGCTTACTTTGGTAACACATTCAATTGGAAGTGATTCACTCACCTACTTTAATAAAATATATGACTAAGTTATCAAAAATTTAAATTTAATATTAAATTTGATTATAACTGGTTGCTAATTAAAATTGCTTGTTTAAAAACTCTGCTAGATATTTTAATTATACCAGATATGTGTGATATTATTTGTTATATGACTGATTTGGTGGTCTAAATCATGAATTATGTAACACTCAGAATCAAATGTAATATGAATCGATTTATTTTTTCCTCAAGTAAATTCATGCAATACTCTTAAATCTATCGTTGGTTATATTCAAACTGTTCTTCTAGTTTGCTTATTAGATTATATATTTTCAGATGGAGGATTGTTTCTAGAGTAGATAACTGAAGTTATATCAAAGAAATTTCGTTAAAAATAAAAACAATATCCTTAGGGAGAGGTTTGAAGAAAGTAACATGAAGAATTTAGCCTGTGGGAGGAGAGGTGAAGTAGACAAGAGAAAGATACCACTATCTCGTGTACAATCAGTGCATTCTCTTGCGTCTCATGGATGTTAAACGGCCTAGTATTAACAACATAGGTGAATGTTTGCTTGCTTTTGAGAAGTGGGAAAACTTCTTTACCCACACCAAAAAGTGGTCACCTGTGCACACATGGTGCCTGTCACTGTCTCTCTGAAATATAAGTATGTCCTATTTTTTGAGTAACTACATTTCATAATCATGATAACCTGCAGCCTTTTTATATTCATAAATGAATGTATGTTTGGCATGACTTTCATGAATTCACTTTTAAATATATATGTAAAATATACTAATTCCTATATATCATAACTGCAGCCGTTGCAACAGGACCAGAAAAATAAATTATCTTGATCAAAATTGCAATTAAATTTTTAGCATGTTATTATGAATAGACATCTCACTAATAGCTCCAGCGTGATATTAGCTTTTGTAGATAACATCACTTTCTTTTCTAATAATGCTTATAAATAACATTTATGAGAAAATGATATAAAAACATAAGTTTACCGAACCATAAACTATCTTATTTTTAGTAACAGCAGTACAAAACTAATGAATTTGTTAAAATAAATTGATAAAACGAGTGACCTTGAGAAACATTGTTCTTTAGGTTGATAGAGAATTTGAGATATGCAGAGATAGGGTGACTGAGCTGTACAGTTTCTTAGAGGAGAAGCAGAAGGAAGTAACCCGTCTGGAGCGCAGGTTGCTCAAGCAGCAGCAGGCTCAGGGGAAAGACCAATGAAAGGAGGCAAGTAATGTAACCTTTTGAAATTAATTGTTAGAACATAAGTTTGTGGGCAGTCCCATTAACTATAGAAACAAACAGACCAAAGCAATGCATTTGAAGTAGACATGGACCTCTACTGCTATTTAATGGTTAATGGTCTCAAATGTGTTTTGCAACCAGACAAATTTTCATGTGAAGAAGTTGGTTGCGCAGGAGGAGGGGTGGAGCGGCAAGAAGGGCTGTGAGGCAACAGTAAGAGGGGCTATTTGGGTGAATGGGAAGAGGGTTTGTGTGAGTCAACAGCAAGAGGGTTTGTATGAGTCAACAGCAAGAGGGTTTGTGTGAGTCAATGGCAAGAGGGGCTGTGTGAGTCAACAGAAGAGGGGCTGTATGAATCAACGGCAAGAGGGGCTGTGTGAGTCAACGGCAAGAGAGGCTGTGTAAGTCAACGGCAAGAGAGGCTGTGTGAGTCAACAGCAAGAGGGTTTGTGTGAGTCAATGGCAAGAGGAGCTGTGTGAGTCAACGGCAAGAGGGTCTGTGTAAGTCAACAGCAAGGGAGTTTGTGTGAGTCAACGGCAATAGAGGCTGCGTGAGTCAACAGCAAGAGGGACTGTATGAGTCAACGGCAAGAGGGGCTGTGTGAGTCAACAGCAAAAGGGTTTGTGTAAGTCAACAGCAGAGGGTCATTGTGAGTCAACAGTAAGACGGGCTGTGTGACTCAATGGCAAGAGGGGCTGTGAGAGTCATCGGCAAGAAGGGCTGTGTCAGGCAACAGCAAGAGGGGCTGTGTGAGTCATCGGCAAGAGGGGCTGTGTCAGGCAACAGCAAGAGGGGCTGTATGAGTCAATAGCAAGAGGGGCTGTGTGTCAACGGCAAGAGAGGCTGTGTCAGGCAACAGCAAGAGGGTCTGTGTAAGTCATCGGCAAGAGGGGCTGTGTCAGGCAACAACAAGAGGGGCTGTGTAAGTCATCGGCAAGAGGGGCTGTGTCTGGCAACAGCAAGAGGGGCTGTATGAGTCAATAGCAAGAGGGGCTGTGTGTCAACGGCAAGAGAGGCTGTGTCAGGCAACAGCAAGAGGGTCTGTGTAAGTCATCGGCAAGAGGGGCTGTGTCAGGCAACAACAAGAGGGGCTGTGTAAGTCATCGGCAAGAGGGGCTGTGTCTGGCAACAGCAAGAGGGGCTGTATGAGTCAATAGCAAGAGGGGCTGTGTGTCAACGGCAAGAGAGGCTGTGTCAGGCAACAGCAAGAGGGTCTGTGTAAGTCATCCGCAAGAGGGGCTCTGTCAGGCAACAACAAGAGGGTCTGTGTAAGTCATCGGCAAGAGGGGCTGTGTCAGGCAACAGCAAGAGGAGTTGTGTGAGTCAACAGCAAGAGGGGCTGTGAGAGTCATCGGCAAGAGGGGCTGTGTCAGGCAACAGCAAGTGTGACTGTGAGTAAACAACAAAAGGGGCTGTGCGAGTCATTGGCAAGACTCAGCTATGGGACTCAGCCTCTGAGACAGTGAGCAGTGCTCCCAGCGCATGCGCTCCTCTGTAGTCAACCAACCGCTTCTTCTCATGAAAAGATAAGCTCTTAGTCACTTAGGCTTGTGTTAATAGATACAAAGAGGAGGATGAATAGAGATAGTGTGAGGGAGGATACCTGAAAAAGAATAACAAGAACTGATTTCACCATATAAGAAAACCAGCTTCATTAGACCCATATGAGAGGACAGTCTTCATGTTTCTCTAGTCTATGGCGATTCTAATTTCTGTATAAAATTGCATTGATCAAGAAGAAAGTTAATGCTTCTTTATTTCAATAACTACAAACCTTTGAAATAAAAAATTACTTTATGCATTTAGTTTGCCCATATAAAGTTAGTATATGGCAACAGATTTTAGTGTGATTTTAACTTATCTCTCAATATATCAGACCCAGTGATTTATTTTATTTTCAGGTCCCGGCCCAACATTTTCTCTGCCAAATGCATCTCTTTTATCATCAGAATACTGAAGTAGCTGCTGTAATTACAATCTGAAAAATTTAGGTACTAAGTCATTTTCCGTTAAACAACTATTACTTTTATTTAAATATTATCTGTAAATAAATGATTTTATATCTGATCTGAATTTTACATTCTCTTATTTAAAAAAAGTTAACTCGTAATCTTAGAGAGTGAAGTTTAATTCACAAACAATTAACTTTGATAATTTCAAATTTATCAAAAATCATATTGGTAGTAAAAAGGCAAATAATTTTTACATGGAGGTTAAGTTTCTGTCGACCTAACCTCAAGTTCCAAAAAAATACATTCATCAATTGAAAAATACTATGGGAATTCAATGGACTTGAATATGTGGTTTTGGACATTTGAATTATACTGTATTTGATGACTAAATAAATAATCAACCAAATATGTGTCTTGCCGAGAACCACCTATCTAAACTGTCAGTTATCTCTGCATCTTTCTCAGATTTTCAGCCTGTTACTGTTAGACAAATAAAAGAAATAATTCATTCATTAAAATCAAAAAGTCATGCGGCTGGGATAAACACGGTCCTGTGTTTTTGCTTAAAAAATGTTCAGTATACCTAGCACATCCCTTAACATTTACTATTAACTTAGCTTTAAATCAAGGAATTTTTCCAGATCTCTTAAAGTACGCTGAAATCAAACCATTATATAAAGCAGGCAATAAAACATCACCAGAGAATTATAGACCGATTGCTCTTTTGCCAACCTTTTCAAAATTATTCGAAAAAGTTATTTACAGCCAAATTTCAAGTTTCCTAGAGAGCAATAATTTATTGTACTCTTCTCAATATGGATTTATTTAGAAAGGGGAAAAGCACTGGGGCTGCAATATTTGATTTTATAGAAAGTGTATCATTAGCCGTGGACAAATCACATTATGCAATCGGAGCCTTCTGCGACCTGTCAAAAGCGTTTGACATTGTTAATCATTCAATATTATTAAAAAAACTGTCTTATTACGGCTTTCAGGGTAAGGCTTTTAATTTATTAACATGTTATTTAAATAATAGAAAACAAAGAGTGAAGCTTCATAAATATGATGTAAACAACTTTTGCAATGTTCAATCTGGAGTCCCCAGGGATCAGTCCTGGGACCTCTGCTTTTCTCATTTATGTTAACGATCTTCACTTAGCTGTTATTGTCTTGTTTGCTGATGACACCTCTCTGGTTGTTACAAGTAAGGAATAAGACATCTTACTATCCCATCTGGATGAAAATATGCTCAATTTAAATGGTTCGATGATAATGGTTTAAAATTAAATCCAGAAAAGACTTAATTATTAACTTTCATTGTAATTATAAAAAGTCTCCTTTCTCTGATAGCTCTTACTTACGAACCTCAACAAAATGTGTTAAGTCTTGTGGGTTCTTAGGAGTAAAGCTTGATAGCAGTTTCACCTGGGTGAATCACATTAATTATTTGATATGCACATTAAATAAGGCATATTATGTGCTACTGACATTGTCAAATGCTGTGGACTTAAAAACTATGCTGCAGGTATACCTTGCCTATGTCCAATCCCATTTGAATTATGGCATTCTTTTCTGGGGTAATTTCAAATAAGTTCAAAAATATTCAAAAAACAAATCATTAGACTGATTATGAAAGCATCACCTAGAGATTCATGTAGACCTATTTTTTTAAATTTTAAATATTCTTCCTGTTCCATGTCTATTTATTTTACAGTCTCAAATTTTTGTAAAAAATAACTTATCATATTTTTTTTCTCATAATCACATCCATCAATATAGTACACGTAATTCAAACCTTTTTCAATTTCCTGTTCATAAAAAAGTATTCTTTGAAAAAATGCCATTCTATTCTTCCATTCGTTTATACAACAAACTTCCAATAGAAATCCGTTCTGAACTGTCACCAGTAAAATTTAAAATTATAACTATTAATTATCTGTCCGAGCATTGTTTTTATAGTGTACAAGAGTACCTAGATTCTGATAAATAGTGACTATTCGATAATATTCTTTGGAGAGTTTGAACTACTGTAACTTAGTTTTAATCTAGTTTTAAGCTTTGACATGTTGACAATTTACCTACCATATTGATATTTATTTCATGTAAATGGTGTATGTAATGTAAATAAATAAAAAAAAAAAAAAAAAATCAAATCAACTCAGATTCGTCCATTTTACTGGTTATGGGTTAATGATTCTATATTTTGATATATATAAATCAGTTAATGAAATGAATTTCCATTACATAACACTTTCGTTACAAATATGAAACACTATAAACAGAGAAAGCAAGATACCAGAAGTAAACAATATCTACCAGCTGAACAAAGACTCCTGCAAATCAAAAAAAATTAGAGCATTCCATCCCCCCTCCAATCATAATCTCTGTTATAAAGCAATGCTCAAGTTATGTCTAAATAACGAGCTTTCATAATATAAGAATCAAAGATTTTTACTGTCATTGATCGATTAGCATTGAAATACATCAGTTAATTCAATAGCAATACACTTAAATAAATAAAATATAAGTATTTAAAGTGTAAGTTTACTCAGTATAGATAATGTATCTATTCAAATGTTATATTTATTGAGGTTTCTAAATATTTGTCAATTCTATAAAAAGGATTCTGAACTAAACAATCATATGAAGAAATCTTAAAACTGTTAAAATTAATCAGTCTAACATATTCAGGCAGATTATTGAAAAGTTCGACACATAACATTTTAAAACACTTTCCAGTTTTAGTCAGTCTATTCTTAGGAATATCACAAAGATTTTATTTGTCTAGTGCTGTCCTTGTATATTATTCCTAGTGAAAAATTTATCCAAGTTATTCTTAGTGTACAGCAAAATTGTCAAAATATAAAGGTTAGTAAACGTCAGAATCTTTTGATTTATGAATAACAGTTTACAGTGTTCAAGGACCCTTTCCGTCATGATTCTAATAACTTATATCTGCATCAATAGTATATCTTGAGTACTATCAGAATGTCCCCAGAGAATTAAACCATATTGCAGTGGTGATTGAATAGAACCAAAGTATGTGTATGTGCATAAATACTCCTGGTTTTCTAATAGCTTATTTCCAAAACAAATAAATATAACTCTGGATAATTCCTTACATACCTCAGCTATATAAACATTCCAATTTAGTTTTATGTCCAAATGGAAACCAAGTAGCTTAACTGACTGAATATTACTTCCATTGTTTAAACTAAAGTTTGTATATTTTCTTGATTGCAAACCAATTTTTTACGAGTATATTCGAACCGGTCAAGGACAGAGTTTTGAGCCCTTTCTATTACATTTTTAAACTGTGCTAAATCCTTACTTGCACTGAAAATGGAAGCGTCATCTGCATAAATTGCTGAATGCACAGGAATATTAACAGTCAAATCATTAATAGCAATGATAAACAGAAAAGGTTCCAGGACCGATCCTTGTGGAACACCAGTTTTAACCTCTTTCAATGTAGAGATCTTCCCTATTATTGATATGCATACTGTTTTCTATTGCTAGGGTATATGAAAGAAATACATGAGGACAAGTCAAGGTTGATGATAAATCATTAACTGTCATTTTGAATTGGATAGATTTAGAGTTATTAACATTATAGGATTTAAATTTGGGGGAAAAGATTCCAATCAACTTGAATAGGATCTCTTTTATTTCACACATTTTACAAATTATAAACTAGGAAAGTACTGTACATTGCTAATAATTCTTAGGTAAAGTTGTAATTATAAACTACGCAAATCTACTCTTCTCAAACTAATCATTTCTGATGGAATTGACATATTATAAATAAAACGCAAAGATAAAGGTTTATTTATCTACTACAGAATTACAATTTTTAAATTTATGCAAAATTTAAAAAAGTACCTCTTAAAGCAAAAATATTTAGGACACAGTTCTACTCATAGACTTTATATTGTTAAGGAAGCTTTCTGTTAAATAATCGTTTATGTTCATATACTCAGTAACAAAGTAAGTGTTTGAAGCCCTTTGAAGTACAAAACTTTCAGTAAATGTTGCTTGCCAGTATTTCAAATGCTAAATACTTGTAACCAGTAATAAGACTAAACAGCTGTCAAGCAGATTCTGATTAAAAGCATTATTCAATCATATAACATTCAAATGTATTCAAACCCTTTCGATTGTGTTGTCCTAAATATTAATAAAATAACAAAAGTAATACAAATCTGAATTAATTAAAAAATTGGCAAATTCATAAAAATTATGCTTTATCCTCAAATCGCCTTATATCTGAAAGAGTGTTTAATAAACAGCATTGCATTCACATATTTAAAAATCATTATTAATAATAAATTTATTTTTCAATAATTTAGGGATGCAAGATTGTTTGTAATAAATACAGATTTATATTAAACAAATTAAAAACATTTTAATTTATATTTTAACATATGAAATGTAATTTAGATGAACACATTTTTCAATGGATATATAATCCATTTTGTAACTCAGAGGTTGTTTTTAATAAGTCTTATTTAAAGACAGCTCTCATATTGTCATGCACTTTTCTCATGGACTGAAATAACAATATGTTATATGACTTTACAGCATTTAAAATAATTAGAATACTAAGTTACTAAAATAAATAGAACTACTTATAAAAGACTACACTTTTATTATTGCATATTTAATACACAAAATTGACGATCTATACTGTTGCATTAACGGTAGTAGGATATTTTAAAATGTCAAACAAAATCATGTATTTATTAAAAATTAAAAATAAACTTGTTATATTATGATGAATAAAATATGAATGGAAATTAACAGTGTTTGAACATTTAAATGAAGTTCATTTAATCATGAATTTTTACATAATGATTGTTTCTTAAGCTAAACACAACTAATCTTCACACACAATTCTCAAACTTAATTCTGATATGTTGATTGCATATTCTTTAACGAGGTTATGCTATTTATGGCTAACAATCTAATTAAGGTAAACTTACCTTTTCAGTCTTATATTGATTGAAATGCATTTCTGCATTTACAAATTGAAAGGCCCTTTTTTGTGCCCCTAAGTAGGAACAGTCTTAAATGATTTTTTTGAATATTTAGCGTTGAATATTGACAAACTTAAATATTATTCTAGATAAAAAACACGATAAATGGCATAGAAATATATACAACAATCATATTTATCATTTCTTGTGCAGATTTGTTCGAAAAGACTGAACAGAAACAACATGCATGAGTTCAAAAGCAACAAAAGAGCACTAATGAAATCGTCAACTGAAAAGATAATAAAATTTATGAAAGTAAAAGATATTAACCAATTTGGTGTGTCATACATCATCTATGTGTATGTAGCGCCAGAGGGTTTTGTGGCATTTGTGAAAACATCTAAAAGCCTATACTTCTGGTGATTATTTAAATTTTAATGGACAAGAAAAGTATATTTTTTAAGCTACTTGCAAAATGGTATCAATGAAGTTTAAATGTTACAGTACATATACACTATGCAGTTCTTGAAAATACAATATGTTGATAAAAAATTATTTCTATATTCAAAACAATGACAATTTTAACGATTGCTGTCAAAATGTCTGTGTCATTCTTACATATGAGACGCCGACACAACGTTTTTGGTATTTTAAGTCAAATATGAATGGTTATATGAGTGTAGGATTAGTGTGGATGAATGTAGTCTGGTTACTAACTGAGTTCAACTGTTCCTCAGAAAGGGCAATTTATTAATAGCCCAACAGCCAGGGCAACTAAGGGACCTACAGCTTTACGCGGAATCCGAACCACGTAGTGCTGGTCTGATTTTCAGCTAATTGACAAGCCTGATACTCAGTTATCTCCACCACACAACATCCGCACAATGATCACCACCCAACATGGACACCACAGACTTCTCTAGTAGTGTCCACGCCGATAGCAACCACCAAGCGGACGCCATGTCGGTATTAAGAGGACTGAGCTTCCAGCCTATTGCCTACAATCTCCCAAACACTTTGTCCCCAAGTAGCTGAGTTACAGCGCTGTGCCACCAGTGCCGACAAAAGTAAATGAACACAAAAATAAAAACAGTTAATATATTAAAACAAGACGAAAATAGAGCAACAGAGTTTGCGTGAGTTCAATTTTCTTGTTTGTTGCTTTGAGGTTTTAGGCACTAGGATTTCAGTAAAAAGTGAAAGAAAAAGATGCAAATTACCTACTATACTATAGATGGGCATAGACTCAACACAAAATCAGACACAATTAGAGAAGTATTTCGGGGACATGAGCTCCTTTCTCTGTCAATAGACATCAAAGTTGTTACTCAAAGACATTATGGACAGCCGAAGTTGAAAAGGAAAAGCCAGTGGTCAGAAAATATTTTCTGATTATATTTGTTTTGGTGTTATGTGTATGTTTCCCTATAGTTAATTACCACTTTTGCTGTTTTCCTATCTCTTATTAGTTACTTTAAAAGCCCTTTGGGTTTAAGAGCTGCGTATCTATTTATCTACACAGCGGCAGACTAGCTTAAGCAAAATGCGAATACTATTTTCTGGAAATGATCTGTCTTGAATTGGACTGGCATGAATAGACTTTATTTTATAGCAGAAATTATAGTAGACAAGCAATAATCCAGTTTATCAATTAATTATATAAAACCCCAATGTATTTTAATTATAATGCTCTTAATATGTTTAAAAGCTTTTTTATGTAAGAAAAAACATAATCTAACAGAACAATTGGGTGAATTTGACATTTTTAGTAGAAAAATGTGTAAAAGTAAATAACATGCACCAATTAGTTTAGAGTAACAGTTATATAGCATGTTGGAAATTGTTAAGAATAAAATTTATAACATCACGTTACAGATTGAGATGGTAATGAAGTGTTTTAAGAGTAAAATTGCTACAAAGAAAATGCTACAAAATCACCAATGCTTTGAAAAGCATTCTTAAATTTAAAAGCAAATATAGCTTTTTGTGCCAAACATAACTTATGAAGAACTCATTCAGGCCTTCCACTAGGTCTGAGAAAAAAAGTAGGACATTTTAATGAAAAAAGTAGGACATTTAACGAAAGGCGCAACAGTCACACTTAGCGTTGTATTATTATTATTTATTAATTGTATTCCATACGGGGACCCCCCTCGTTCCGCATGCATGAATTGAGAGCTAAAACAGCTGAATTTATCGAAGCAAAAATAATACTGAAAACTAAATCCAAGACTATGAAGTAGTTTTGTTCTCATTTGAACCTACAATATACTAAGATTAGTTCAAACGGGCATTAATCTAAATTTATGACTAATAAATTAGGTCTTACCTAATGACTCACAAATGAATGTTAAATTTATGAGATAAATAAATAGAAATAACACTTTAAAAAATTATTTCAACCCAAAATTCATGCATGTCCCCGCTCTTTATAATTTATTTTCTCTTTTACTACAAAAGAATAGAAATACATAACTTATTTATATTTTTTCATAATGTAGTATTTAAAAAATACTTAGAGAAAGGAAACTAAACCATTATTTATGTATCAAAAGTTCATTAGCTGTTTTTAATCGTTTGGTTGAAATGTCAATCATCTCTGAGGCTAATGACACTTCTGCAAAGTCTTTCCTTTTCATAGCCAACTGGAGCTTCTTCTTGCCTTCTTCTAGAAGATTTTCAGCAGCTTTGATCTCATTTCTTGCTTTTATCTCTTTTTCTTTAGATGCCTCTTTTTCTTTTTGTTCAGCAGATTCCTTCTGTTTCCTTACTTCTTCATCTTTTCTTTGAGCTAAATACTCTTTGTACTTGGAGCTTGCCCCTTTAGCTGCATCTACCATTCTCTTTGTTATTTTAATATTTTCTACTTTGCCATTGACTCTTACAAAATCTTTTACAACTCTCAAGCCAATTATGGTATGCTCATTGAGTGCCTTCCTTTCATTGGTCACAATATTATTGTTCATAGAAAACCCTCTCTCAACATCTGCATTTCCATGTGCTAGTGTTAGAAGTGAGGGCAAATAACTAGCTAGCTGAGGATATCTGGGTTTACCAGTTGATGTCTTTAGTTGAAAAACTTTATTCCAGTAGGAATCCACCCTCATGTACTTGACCTCAGTCTGTGTCTTCGATTGGATATACCAATCTTCTGCTACATCCAAATCTGATTGGTATCCTAACCATTCCTCTTTAAGTCTATCAATTTTTTCCTCTGTCAGACCATGTGGTACTTGGGTGATTATCCGTTTGAACATGTCATAGCTTTTTTCTTCTTTTCTTGCCAACCCATGCAGGCACTGCATATTTTTCAGTATTTTGTTGTCGATGGGCAGATCTTTCATTAGCTTGTTGGTCACAGTAATAAAAAAAGAACTTATAGCTTGGTAAAACTCAGACTTTTCTTTGTCAAGGATCTTTAATGAAAGTAGAGTTTTTTTAGCTTCACTTCCAACTTCTAAGTCTTTAAACTCAAGCAAGTTTGATTTTTTTACCTCTATGTGACTGATGTTGTTTTTGTGTTTTTCAATTTCTTCAGCTTTGATAAATTTTCTCAAAAGAGTCTTCATTAAATGGTTCATTTCATCATACAGTACATGAACCAATGGTTGTTCAGATTGAAACATTGTCAGAAACTTAGAAAATACAGCACTGATATGAAGCAAAAACTGCATTAGAGGAAGAAGAATGTTATTCTTCAAAGCAGAGCAGATTCTTTGGTACTTATAATTCTTGTCGAGACTCTTTGAACTTTGGTTTTGTGGCAAAAACTTGAAAAAATAATGTTTCAGTGCCTCATGCTGTTCGATAAGTCTTTTCAAGACTGGACCAATACTCAACCATCTGCTATTTACATACTGACAAAAAAAATGTTCTTCTACTTGCATTAGCTCTTGACTTTTCTTGTAATCTTCTCTTCTTGCAGCAGACAGTTTGAAAAATTTGAAGATGTCAGTTGCAAATTCATCTATCAGTGAAAATGGATGGTCACGAAGTCCACTTCCAAAAGCATTGTGGACTTTGTGGAGAGAACAAGGTCCAATGTCCACTAGACCTGGGGAACCTAAAGATTTAACCTGTGAGTTAAGTTTGGTAAAAAGGGACTTGTTCACATTAGGACCATCCATTGACACCATAATAGCTTTTGAAATTGAGACACCTTCAATTTCAGATGATTTGATGATTGCATCAAACATGGTTTCTGCTTCAGCATGGCCCAAAAATATCGAAGTTAAATACCGACATTGGACTGGTTCTGCTACCTGCTGTGGTGACCAATACCTTACGTAGAGGTCAAGTTGTTTTTTAACTTGAGTTGTAGTCGTCTCATCGAGGCACAAAGTATAAAAGTTGTTTGACTCTCTAATATCCCTGGTTAGTTCTTTAACTAAGAAAGGACCCAATCCAAAGGAAATCAAATATGAAGCTTTGGTTTTGTCCATGTTAAAGTTCTTGGCACTTTCACCAAACATTAATGTAAACACTTCATGAAGACCATCACAAGAAGCAAAAGAAAAGTTTGATTGGGCTAGCTTGAAAGCCCATATTAACTCCGCACGAATAGGATCCTCCAAAGTAACCGCACTTTCCTTTAGCACTGATGTTGTTGCGACACTACCGCTTTCTGTCACTGTGAAAACAGTTTGCCGAGCAGAGAATGCAACATTCGCTTTTGAATAATGTTTTTTAGTTTCACTGTGCTTAATTAGTTGGTCTTTGCCTCTATTTGCACAGGAAAAATAATGATTACATATCTTGCAATGCACTTCAAAGTCATTTTTGCCTTTCTTGCACCACAAAGACATAAGATGCTTGTTAGAATCTTGGCTCAAAAGCCAGTCTTCTTTGAAATGTGTTTCCCGTGGCATTTTTTGTACTATAAACTATTCCATCATCTTACTGCCTGAAACAAATTAAACACATTAGAAAATAAGCATAAAACCATTGAAAATAATAATATATATATATAAAATACACTATAAGGCTAATATATATATAAAACACAATATAAGGCTAATATATATAAAACACATCAAGTTATAAAATGCCAAGATTTGAAAGGTAGCTTTGCTACTTATAAATTGCAAAAATGTATGTAAACCGTTTAGTTGAGAAGGATTTTTACACAGAATACAATTATTTTATTAGCCTTTTATTGGTGTAAGTTCATCAGACAGGAATTAATTCACAAGCAGCTCTTGTCAATTAAATCCTATCTGATGAGCAGGCTTCCAACCCACCTTAGAAGCCTAAACGCCCTCCATCCACCCACTTCTTATTTTACAAATACAATAAATCTTTTTAAAACTGCCTATTAATATAAAAAATAAAATGATCCTTGGTCTTACATACGGTACATAGTGAGTATTTTAGACTCATTAAACCATAGGGAGAGCCAGAAACAATGACTTTTAGAATAGAATAACATCTCTATTGGGGTGAAATAAAATTGTTTTATAATAACCTCATTGTTATATAGGCCTTATGTTCTTGTAAGGCCATTATACTGAGAACCAGATAAAAGTGATTATATAACTGATTTGTACATACTAAACAAGGCCAATTATAGGATAATCAGATAACATTGAATTTCCTGAAAATAATACAATCTAAAGTATGAGAAATTTATAAGCCTAATATCAAGAGACAATTAGTTATACTTCAGCATTTACATTTGTAACTGTATTTCTTTTTAACAATTTTCCATCGGTAAATACACATGCTGTGCACTAAATATTTTTAAAAAGATCACTGTAATCAATTCTTTATATTAAATAAAATCTAAATTTACGATTAACACATGACCACACAGTTACAAAAAAATTTTATTTAAAGAGTTAATGATTCAAACATAATTACATGTTCTATGGCCAAAGCAGAACAATATCAACTTAGTAAACCGTTTTAATAATTGTTTAAAGGTAAAATTTTAAGTAATTAAAACATTTAAATTTTTATACAAAATAGATGACTGTATGATACATCTACTATACATCCATATTTCGATTAAGGACACTAAAAATAAACCTGTATTAAAATCCTATTTATTAAACTGACTATCAGGCAGTGCATTGAAATATTCGTTAGCCATAAAACCTTAATGCTACAAAAACGATGTGTTTAATTAAAATGTAAACATAATGAAGATAAAATAGTAATATCTAATAAACACTAAAATACAAGTCACGGGGAAAGCCAATAAAATAATTAATAAGTAAACTACTTAGTAATTAAAACACAACCCAACACTGAAACAGTCCTCATGGCACTAATATTGTACTAGCATAAAAACCACGAGCGAGTGTTTCAACACCAATTAATTAACATCAAAATTGAAGTACAAATTATGAGGCAAGTCATAACGCCTAAATTTTAAGTCAAACTTCTGTTATTTTGTTGCAAAATTAGGTTACTAATGTTTCAGCAAAAGTGACAAAAACATTTTAACCAACAAACTCAACAACAGTAAAAAAATTGCACACGGTCTCTTCACTCATCAGGCAAGTTCCGACAACAGCGTGAGGAGAACCTTTGCAAGGCACATGACAGGTAACCGTAAAAATATTTTACGATATATTATCGTAATGTCAGTCTTATACATTTTCTAGATCATTTTTTTCTTAATGTGTCCAGAAATTTTAAAACGGTCTGGAAGTCTTCACTGTCTGTGGTGTAAGATTCCATTCTGAAACATAAAATAGAACAATATAAATCTGAGTAGCTCCACAGGCATTATACTTTCTACATACCCAGTACAACCACATTATTACGGATCTCATTATAGCGGACTTTGCTTATGACGGACCGCACATTTGTGAAACTCAGTGACAGGCTCTACATCAAAATAACATTTCAAATAGCAATAGTTTTTTTTATTTTTATTATTGCACATAATTCTATTGATATTTTCATTACAATTAGTCCAACCACAGAATAATCAGACATTTCTTTAACTTATTAATTAATTTATATCATTAATAGATAAAAAATAAATTTAGTTTAATTTTTATTTAAAATTTTTATAGATATAAATACAGTAAAACCTGGCATATCAGGCCCTGTGATATCCAGAATCTGATAAACACCCCAGTTGGCTTAGTGACAAAGAGAAGGAATATTACTTCTAGAGGTGTTCGAGTAGTGATTTTTGAGTTCGAGTCGAGTCGTTAGCATTTTTTTCGAGTATCGTGTATTTTTCGAGCGAGTATTTACAGAAGGATTTCCTGTTCACCTAAGACAACTGTAAAAGGCAGACACCATCCTAAGCCTATGTTAAGTTTTGCAAGATTCGTAAATATACACATCTAAACTGAACACAATAATTTTGATTTGTTGTTTGTGACTGTAACATTTGATAAATAAAACTTGTTACTTCCTGCCTTACTACATTTTTATGAGGCATTGTTTTGTTTAACCTTTTTCCTTTTTTCAGAACTAATATTATGCAAGAAATAAAGAAAGTATATTGTTAATTGAAACAACGTGGATTATAAAGATTTAATCCGTTCACTCATATCACAGATCAGATTTTCTAAGCAAGCCAATTATACTGTTTCACAGCCGGCCGATATGTTTATCTGGTGGTTCAGTTCAAAGTGTACCGCGAAAACGTAGTGAAGCTTGTTGGCAAAAGTTGCATCCAACCAAACTGATGCTAACATTCAGGCATTATCGCCAAATGAGGTCATTTGCTTTGAGAATTGCCTCCTCTCAACAAAAAATTGATTGTGAACACGCCAAGAAGAGTGGATCTGTATTCTGTGGGTATTTAATTCAGTAATAACAAGGTTACAACTAACCGGAAATAAGCTCTGAATTATATAATCGAATTTGAAAATCTGGATGACAAAGACTGTGGTTCAATCAATTGATAATAATAACTAAGCAGGTTTACTAAAAATACATTTTAAAGTCGCTTAGGATGAATTAGTTTTTAAATTATGATCGGTAATGAAATATGTGCAACTTGAAACTACTTCGATACATGAGGCTTCACTGGACAACTTATAAATAATTATGTCATTACAAGAAATTCATTAAAACCTGGTGTAATCGAATGAAAACCATAGACGTAGTCGGCTAATATAATAGGTCTACCCAATATTGGCAACGAGATGCGGTCTGAAATATCAGCTAAGTGCCAACTAGTGATACAGTGAAGATTTTGGGCAGCTAAACTTATAAACTTACGAATAAAAAACGAGACGTTTGATAAGGCTTCGGTTCAATAAAAATTATTGTCTGAATCTCGAAATTTGTCGTATTTCGTTTAGAAAAGGTCTTCCAATATGTTTCTCCCTCACATTGGTTGATTCATGATTGTTTTACAGTTTACATCGACATCGACGTGAACAGGGGACCGTTCAGTTAATTTACGAATCAAAATTATCGTACTTTACCACCTTTTACACTCTAACTGTGGTATTGTCTTACCTAGTCAGAAAACCGTTCAACAATTTGACATGAAAAAATATCGTATGCAAAAATATTACACACAGTTTTGGTGATCTAAGGCGTTTTCAGAATAATAATTAATAGACGTTTGCTACGGATACATATATATTTTTTTATTTGACAAAAAATAAATCAATAATGTTGTGTCACACGCTGCTAGGAACGCCATTACCATATTTTATATGATATGGTACGGTATTTTCTTACGTGAAATCATTGGACGATTTCCTGCTCAGATTAAAAAACAAAATAGACCTCAATCGACTCGCAAGAAATATAATTTCATTTCTGAAAAGGAGCTGAACGGTTCCTTGCACATACGTATACTATAACCGAGATGAACTTTCACCTAGAAAACATGGGAAGTTTGTGTCTTGGGATGTAAAGTGACCCGTTCTTGGAACCCTTTTGATTCAACGAAAAATTGCATAATTTCCACGTTGCACAGACTATTAGATTTGTATTGGTAACAGGTTTTTGAGCATATTGAGCCGGATCTCTCATCCCCTTTCTTGGGTCATAAAGACACTATCCAGCACTTCTGTTTTATTCACGCTATTTTAGGTTAGGTTACAAGTGATTAGTTGACTCGACAACCAACATGTGTGATCGCTACTACGGTAACTATTTACAGTGATCACTACCTTCCCAGCTCTGTTGATCACTTTGAACTGAACTAGTTCAAATCATAATGAACGAACTCGTTCACTACGTCGACTTGTTCATTTGACTGTCGTCGTGAACTACCTATTCTTAGACGTATTGTTCAGTTCATACTTACGTGTACAAAACTGATAACGTATGATTAAGGGTAAAATAAAACACAAACATTTTTTATTGATAACTTATACAATTTTTTACTCTTAAGACTAAATTAACATGTCAATCTGATATTTCGTGAAATAAAACTACTCGATCGAAATTCGAGTAGTTTTAGGAGCTTCGAGCTGAGTTCGAGTAGTAAAATACTCGATCAAATACTTTAAGTTTCGAGTACTCGCACACCCCTAATTACTTCCCAGTGCTTAACGTTGGGAAAGTAGTGTTTCGGAGCACAATGAGGGATTTCTGTCCTACGCTATTTTCGAAAACATTGCCCTGGCATGTTAGGAGATCAAACAGTTGCTATTACTTGTATCGCCATTCCGTATTCGTTAGTACAAGTTTTCCTAGTATACTGCTTTATACTGTTTCACTGTTTTTTATTTACTGCATGTTCTAAAATAAAATCAGATTTATAATCTTTTGATTTTTTTCTTTCCATTAAGTAACCAGAAATAATGGAAAGGAACTATCGTATTTCTTAGTATTTCCATTAAGTACTAGTAAGAAATACGATACTAGCAAGCCAATAGTATTTTATTTTGGTTAAAAAAGTAGGCTATTTAAAAAAAATATTTCTAAATATTTAGGAAAACACTTACAGCTCCGTATAAACAATACATTGATTATAGTTCCATCAAAGAAAGCATAACCGCAATACCCACGATACATTCGCTACATGAAAACTGCACCTTTATTATGGTAATTATATACCTGGCTTTTCAAGTTATCCGGCCTACCCTGGTGCCACATTAGGCCGGATATGACAGGTTTGAATATAAATGGACATAAATAAATTCTCTGAAAGTAGGATTCAAAATGAGAATCAAACTAAAAAACTATATTTGCTATTAACCCATTGCTGATCAAAGACATGGCCTTCACGTTCCGCACCGAGTGGACTGATAGCTTAACGATGTGACATTGATGTCGCGGCGCTAGTTGTTTACAGTTGTGTCGCTCGACTCTCGGAGTCAGTGTTATCGCTGTTACAATGCAACCATTTGTTTTGAGGCGCATATCTGTCCATCTCCTTATTTTATCTTTGTTACTGTTTCCTGTCACTGTTGTCTCGACTACTTAATATTAGTTTGGGGAAATTAGGTCTTTGCGTTCAGTCGTTGATTTGTCGTGTTTGTGATTTCCAGTAAAATGGAGGATAAATTGCTATCGTCCGACTACTAATATGGTCAGTGTAATGTTTATGTAACATAAATAACAACAAAACATGCTAGGCCGACAGGGCATATGTAGCGCCGTGTAGCAAATTTAATCTGTACCATTAGGCCAGGCGCGCCACATACTATGCGATCCGCAATGGGTTAATTTTAGTGAACTGTATGTATCGGGCTGGTGCATAGGGCCTATTTTAATGTGTATGCATAAGCTAAGGGTCACTCAGCAACTTTCAGTCCTTTGATTGAGTGAAATTGCAGAATGCCTGGCCAAGGCAACATGGAATCTCTTCACACCACCTTCTTGAGGGCAAGAAGGAAGGGTATAGGAGAAATAGTGTGCGACATTGACTCGGTATTGACTGGTATAGCCAGATGAGTCATTGTCTACCACATTCCCTTCTGATTCGTAAACAGCTAGATATTTTTCTGTGCCTTGCTACGGGATTAACATTTACACAGTACTGTTTTAGTTTATTTTAAATGATAAATTTTAATAAGCATCACAGCCTATTCCAAAAGTGATAATTTCATTTGTTTTTATCCAACAGCTGATGGTGTCAAATAAAAAAAGTACCTCCATTACATTACGAAGTACAGTCAAAAAGTTCCCGGAATCGATGTTCAGAGACACACAGCTTGGTTGGCGGTGGGAATTTCGTCGTCTATCAGTTAGTACTACTCTTGGGAGAAGGGATATAGGTTGTGTGAGTATTGCCCAGCCGCCATTGTTCCTCCATGGAGAGCACTTTTTGTGTATTTGTGTTTAAATTGTCTCAATTTGAAAATGTATTTAATGGACAACTAAAAAACATTAAATTTTGTTTTTTACTTCAAAAGTTATCTTCTGGGACACTTAAAATGTCAATTCAAGCATAAGGAATTAAGGCGATGACAAAAATCCAATTTTACGAAAGGTACAAACGTTTTCGTGAAGGTTGCATAAACATTGAAAATAACTCTCGTAGTAGACGCCCTTCGACTGCAACCACAGATGACAACATTGAGCAAGTTCCGCAAACTGTCCATGCAAACTGAAGAATAACAATTGACAATATCGCATATAAGGTAAATTTATCGACACAAAACTTCTTACGAGATGCCATTAGGAGGAAACTGCCTAAAAAATAAGCAGAAAACAACTGGATTTTGCTGCATGACGATACACCTGCACATCGATTCTTGTTAGAACGTGACTACCTAGTCAAGCACCACGTTGCCACGTTAGAACATCCCCCATATTCGCTTGACCTCATGACGGCCAATTTCTTACTGTTCAAACGGTAAAAACATCAATAAAAGGAAATTGATTTGCAGGTGCTAAAGCTGTCAGTAAAAATGTGATAAAAGTATTGAAATACATTTTAAAAAATAAGTGTCAAAAGTGTTTAGACCGTCTGTATGATCGTAGGGACAAGTGTATTGTTGTAGGAGAAGATATTTTTAAGGAATGTGGGTTTGTAAGGTTTTATGTTTGTCCAATAAACATATTTCAACCAATTCCAGAAACCTAAACCATCACATCAATATAAAAGCTCAACCTGCTGCCGTTGTTCTAGACAACAAAGTTGATTAGTTTAGAAAACTCTATAAGTCTTTAGGGGAATTTTAACACAGTTATCTCACGGAAATCTGTTGTAAATTTCCTAATGTATACACGTAATTGTAGAGAAAAAATATATAGAAAAAGTGTAATTAATTGTAAATTCTTAAAGCATCAATAGAATGAATATCAAACATAGGCCTACAAAATAAACATTTTTATTTATTTAAAAAACAGCTGTTATTAATTTACTTAAATCAACCCAATGTTTTTCTTATGGAACAATCTTTTAGCAGCAGTTTCTACCCGTTAGAAGTATTTTATCAAGTATGAAAATACTTTAGTTTTCCTATTTAGCCTAACAAACATTTGTACCAAATTTCAGCTCTGTAAAATTACGGTAAGTGGAAGAATTAGTGATGAGCGAGTGAGGGCTTTCTCTTTTATATATAGACTAAGAGACGCCGCTGCACTTGTAGACGAAGCTCGGCCTGCGGTATCGCCGGGAATTCTACATTAAGCTCCTTGGTGCAACTCGGCCTGTAACCTTGTGTGGGAGCTCGGCCTAAAAGTATTTGTCATAGAACGACTTTCATTATAATGTATTAACTTCTGTCCCTATTGGTCCGTAATAATGAGGTTTTACTGTATATATTAAGTTAATATCAAAATGCCATTTGTTTACCTGAAAACATATCTCTACAATAAAACAAGATGTTACAAAACCTAATCTTTACAACCTAGTGCTTGTGACACTACAATTATTATAGTAACATAAAAGAATCCATGTTGAGATTTTCGACACTTATCATTAAAAGCAGTTACCATCCTGAATAATGACAGGTTCTACTCCTTCCCATTCTACTGATGTATTACTTGAATCTTCAAAATCTACTTAAAATACAAATCTATAAAAACTCACCATTCTTGTCAGCCCACCTGATTAAGCTTACAATAAATATTGATAGCTTTTCCCCATTTTTATACAAATTCTCTTGTACTTTATACAAACAAGTCATGTGCTACAATATACAAAACTCTTTAATCCTTAGACTGTCTACAAACGAGTGTTTATGTATTTCATACTCACTTGTTATATAAGTCATCGTAGACCAAGGGTGTGAAAGAGCTCCGTCTCAGAGCTGTCATGCACTGAGCAGCCAATGACTTGAAACACTGCCTACGAGCTGCATTGTGTGGGGGGTTATCCCAGTAAGGAGTAGCTCGAACGTAGCTCCAGGCCATCTGCACGTAGTCCACTACAGCTGCCCACTGCTGAGCTTCAACCAACTGGCGGCCTTGCTCCAAAACACATTTCTACAAGGCAAAACAACTCATCAACTTATTTATTGTAAAATCTGATAAACCAAAATTTGCCCTGATCTTTTCCTACTTATTTCATACCAACCAAAGTAGCGTAATTTTTGTTATCTTTATTAACCAGCATTCCTCCATGCCAGCTGTGATTATGGTTATTCCCTGCTACAAGATTGATTTATAACGAATTAAAAGAAACAAGGTAATATTATCCAAAACAAGAATATAACTGTTGATTAAGGTCGTTCAAAGCTGGATCTAAATAATACAATGAAGTTTTATTCTGCTCCTATCAACTCCTAGTTTATATCAACTTCTAGTCCAACCCAAATGTATAAATTATCTAAATGATTAATGATTGGCATACCTCTTTTACTTATAGCTATCATTATAGAAACAAATACTGTCTAAACCAATGACATGCATGTGCTTGTCTCTAAAGGTGATTTTGTTTAAATACGTCCACGGACAACTATTTGGTGTACTAATAACCCAGGTATTAGTTACTTCTGCTTGTGCTGGAGAGAGACACAGAGAGAGGGATGAAGATATATAGATAGACGGAGCCCTATTGCTACCTGTGAAAACCTAACTAATTTCACTGAACAGAAAATTTATTTAACGAGTGAAGTAGGTACCGACTATCAGTTCAGTTCGTAATTTGAGCCTTGGGCCTTGCCATCCACTACAGTACGAAGCCTTAGCCACTGAGCCACCACACTGCCAATGCTTATAGTTTTACTATTTCCACTTTGATTGGTGAAAAATTAATAGAGATTTCTAATGCTTCAAGTGTTTAAGAAAGCATTTGCATACACTTGAAGCATTGGAAATCTTCAATAATTGTCTACCAATCATGAACAACCCAATGCCAACAAATAACTTTCAAACTAAAAGTTATTACAAATAGTAATAACTATCAATCAATCAACACTGAGATGAAAGAAAGTAAACATTAATTGGTCATTGCTTTATTTATATAAGTTATGTAGGCAATTAAAAAGTTTCCAAACTTTTGAGTTACCCATCACAGATAACTAATTCTAACCAGATAGCTCACAGTATATGGGAAAAGCGTACACACTGTTTAAGGAGTTTGTAGGCAACACGCACTAGCCAACCGTGATTTTAGGATGCAACGTATCCGCATTAACTCTCAACTGACAGTATTAAATCTCAACTATTATTGTCAGTTGGTATTAATTATTGTAATATTCTTTTTGATGTAGTTAGTTGATTGAATTCTATCTGGCAACGCCCCCAATTAACAGCCACTTGACGCACTTTAACACGTTCACTGTGGGAAACAGTGCTTGTGCGTCAAGTTGACTTCGGTGTGTATGGACGACTGACTTGTGCCTCATAGATTTAACCCTAGATCATCAATCCTGGCGCTTTGTGTGCTATTCTAAAACGTATGCGTGATCATAGAAGGCACGTTGCATGCTCTTTTGTAAAACTGAATAAAACATATGTTTATCATCAAGCGAGCGTGACAAACTTGGTACCAATCGACGCAGAATGTTCTGTTCTGTACATTTCATATTTTTAATCATTTTTAAAATAATTTTTTTAAATAATTTTATAACCGTAGGAATAAAATTAAAACATGCAACTTGATACTCCCGCTCAATTCCTGCCCGGCAGGGGGTCAGGAGTAGGAAAAATGGCTGATGTTTGTCGCATAACTGTACATTAACCAATTGTGGGAATCAGGTGTCCCCACTGTCAGTCTTCAGTGATTGAAATACTCTAGTCCAGCGGTTCTCAAACTTTCTACATCGAGCCCCCCCTGCATAATCCAGCTGTAAGCGGAGACCCCCCTACATGTAATCGTACAATTGTATTATAAGTGGGTCGCTTTTGGATTTTATACTGAGTTTTTATTTAATTAAGTTTTGATCATTCTATGGGGCAATTGGTTTAATCGTAATCAAAGAACAAATAATACACAAACAATTACAATTTATTTAGTTTTTCAGCTACTTTAGTATATAATTGTTATTTATGACTAAAAAAGAAGAACATATATAAATAGAGCTTTAGTGTGAAGGATGTGCCTGTTTTTTTCCTGTACATATTTTGGTGAAACGTGGTGTCAGCTCTGATAACGCTACTCTAAGTTCCTTGGTCACATCTAGTCTTGAGCGATATTTACTCTTCATGGCAGCTAGAGCAGAGAACCCAGTTTCACAAGAATAAGTGGTGGCGAATGGAGTGAGTATTTTCAAAGCCTTTTCACTCAACATTCGGTGTTCCTGTTGTGCACCAATCCAGAAGCTTGTGAGAGAAGATTCTTTGAACCTCATTTCAAGCCCAGTGTCGCCTTGGAGGTCAATGAGCTGTTCTTTTTCCATCATATTGAGCGAGCACTCGTCAACTGATGGTTTGAAAGGGTTTTTTATCCATGCCAAACCTTCCAAGTTCTCATCAAAATATTGTTCAAAACGCGATTTGAGGATTTCCAAGTGTTTCAGAAAGCATTTGTTTGCAAGTTTTGGAATAGTTTTGAGTTCCATTTCTTCAATAATAATTTTAAGGTTAGGAAATAGATCCAAATTGTCACCTTTTAGACCGCCCTCGTACAAAGTTAGTTTCTTTATGAAGATTTTCACCTTTTCAGTCCACTGCAGAAGGTTTGCATCTTTTTTCTGCAAAGACTTGTTCAGTACATTTATTTTCTCGAAGATATCTGCCATGTATGCTAATTGCAGAAAAAAATCTGAGTCAGTGAAAAACTTGACCATGTCTCAGCTCAAATATTCTGGTTAAAGCCTTTCCTCTCGATAGCCAGCGAGCTTCAGTATGAAACAGCAAAGCTGTGTGCTCTGAGCCCATATCTTCACAGAGTATCTTAAAAGCTCGAGACTTCAAAGGCTGTCCTTTGATGAAATTGACTGTTTTAACGACCACATGTAAAACTGCATCAAGTTCTGGGGTCATACCTTTTGCTGCTAAAGCCTCTCTGTGAATTATGCAGTGTGTCCACCTAGCTTCTGGAGCTACCTTTTTGATCAACCCTCGAAGTCCAGTGTACTTTCCTGACATAGCCCGAGCTCCATCTGTGCAAATTCCTGCACATTTGAGCCAAGACAAGTCATTTTCTTTCAAAAATTTATCAATCATTCGGAAAATGGATTCACCAGTGGTATCAGCTGAAAACTTCTCACAAAACAACAACTCTTCCCGCATTGCCTCACCATCGACGAATCTTATATAACATATTAAATGTGCATCTCGATGAAGATCGGTAGCTTCATCAACTTGTAGGGCAAAATGGGAATATTTCACCTTTTCCATCAATTGAGCTTGAAGATCTTCCGAAATGTCAGCTATACGTCTTGTTACCGTATCATTTGACATTGGTATGGCCTTCAACTGTTGACCCATGGATTCTCCGAACATAGTTGTAACTATATCAATTGCTGCTGGTAATATAAGGTCTTCTCCAATAGTGTGGGGTTTTTTATTCTGAGCTATTCTATAAGAAACCTGATAAGATGCCATCAAAGCCTTTGAAGGTACACTTGTAATGCTGTAAAAGGCATTTTTTGTGGATGTAACACTATTAAGTTTTCGTTCAAAAAACTCTCTAGGTTTGCTTGCGATATTTCCATGTTTAGTGTCAAGATGTCTCTTAAGTTTGTTAGGTTTCATGCTGTCAGAGGCCAGGACAGCTAAACAGATTACACACTGGGGCCGTTCTTGGCCATTTATGGTTGTTTTTGTAAAACCTAATGATAAATAACTCTCATCATACTTGCGTAATTTGGCTACGCTTGATCCACTTGAAGAAGGAGTGGTAGCACTTGCGGTGTCGCAGGAATCCTCCATTTGACCTTGACTGTCACTGGTGCCACTACTCGTACCTGCCTTCACTGATGATTCCCCACTTGGCACAAGAAATCTTTTCATTTCGATAGGTTATTGATAACTAGCCACCAACAGTTAATGTTAGTTTGTAAATATATACACTTGTACTTAACAAAAAACTTAAGCAAACAATGACAGAACTTAAGAATCAATGAAAAGAATCACAAAAAAGGAGAACTGCTATGTTAAACACGTGGAACTGCGCTGACTCTCTGACTCTGACTGAAGTGGAGTGGTCACGACACATTGGCAGTAGGGGTAGGAGTGGGGGCTTCGGGAAGGTTCGGGGGCGATCGGTCACAATCGTACTTCCGCGGTGTATAAAACGAGTTGGTTTCACGCACATTGTTTTTCTGCCGATGAACAAAAAAATGATACATAAAATGTTCGGCACTTTATGACGTGACTAAAAACTATGCAATTGTAATCTCTAAAATAAAAAGTTTGCTATATTGTACTTAACAAAAAACTTAAGCAAACAATGACAGAACTTAAGAATCAATGAAAAGAATCACAAAAAAGGAGAACTGCTATGTTAAACACGTGGAACTGCGCTGACTCTCTGACTCTGACTGAAGTGGAGTGGTCACGACACATTGGCAGTAGGGGTAGGAGTGGGGGCTTCGGGAAGGTTCGGGGGCGATCGGTCACAATCGTACTTCCGCGGTGTATAAAACGAGTTGGTTTCACGCACATTGTTTTTCTGCCGATGAACAAAAAAATGATACATAAAATGTTCGGCACTTTATGACGTGACTAAAAACTATGCAATTGTAATCTCTAAAATAAAAAGTTTGCTATATAATTAATATTGCAACAGGTTGGCCACCTAAAACTAATTTTCCTATTCCCGGGGTTTTCCCGATTTTGCCCGGTATTTTTAAAGAAATTATTGGGCTCCCTTATAATACCTTTATCGTCCCAACAAGTAAAAAATGTTGTTAAAAATGTTCTTTTATTCCTCAAGGCATGACAAATAAAAAAGGCTGGAATGATAGAAATGCGACCGATTTCAACAACATATCGCGACGCGGGAGTTACGTCAACAACACAATGAACAAACGTGACGGTTCTGTCAAGGTCACTCCCCCCTTGACCACTCCCTTCTCGTCTGCACCCTCCTTCTCGCTCGCACTGCGAACTCATTTGGGTTTAACTTTATTTTATGTGTGTTTTCGGCGCTTAGTTTGGAAAATTTCTTAATGTATTTATTTACGCTAAATGATAAATGATGACATTTTTACGTTTTTGCTCGAAATTACCGGCTGATTCCCGATTTTCCCGATATCCCGGTTGCGTGGACATCCTGTGCAAGTAAATTAAAATAATTTTTATTAAATCTGCGGGCCCCCCCTGAGCTTTAATTGCGCCCCCCTTGGGGGTCGCGCCCCACACTTTGAGAACCGCTGCTCTAGTCAACGAAACAAATTGCACTGTTGTAGGTGCTTTGGTTGTTTTACCAAAAATGTGTTTGTATACCCTTGTTTGCATCATGAAAATAAGAGGCCCTTGTATTTTCTTGAACTGTGTTACTGTATTTGTAAAGGGTTTTTTTTTAGTTTAGTAAAATTCTTTTGTTAAAATAGCAGTTAAGAAACCTTTCTTGTAATATAAATTTTCTGTCTTGTATTTTTTCAAGAAAATAAATATATTCTTATTCTTCCAAAAGCCAGTAATGGCACGCTAGGAGCTGTTGTAAAAATGTTGTAATAAATAAATTATTTGTTGCATTATTAATAAATAAAAAATTGGGTAGAATAGAAAGCCAGAGTTCTTAAGTCTCAGGGAAATTTCGTGCTGTACTGTAGGTTGGCAATGGTCATGTGACAACGATGATGTAGAAGAGCAGCCGTCAGTTTACGTTTAGCCATCTTTGGTATATTTAGCTCTCTCAACCACTCATATTTACCATAATAAGTGTGGTGAATTGAAATGAAATGAAATTCTAGTGTAGTGAATAGTGTAGTGTAGTTCATATATATTTTAGTGCATTTTAGTGGAAGTGACAGTGCATAAAAGTAAATTGGTTTTAGGCATTGTTCAACAAGTCGTACCACTAATCAACATTACATTATATTTATATAAATGCACTAGCACTTCAAAATCATAATAATAACATCCTACAGAGAAACAGGGTGGCTACTCAATCATGTTAAAAAAATTCAAGCATAATTCAAGGTTTTTTCCAAGGGGTTTCAAACAAAATTCAAGGTGCACTTACAGAGGAATATATTTCTGAATCGACATAATCACTCATTATAGTACAATACATAAAATAGCACATGTTTTATAGCTAGGCATGTCAATAATCTTGTAGGCCATAAAGAAATTGAATTATTGTATAAGTATCCTAGGTTTGAATTAGCAGTTACCTAAAATTTTTATTTCATTGATAAGTAGGCTCAAAATCTAGTGATATGCCTAACTTACTTTAATACAATTTTTACTAATAAGCCTACGGACTATTTGCGATAGGTCCAGCTTTAATTAATTACTGTTATATCAATAACACAATGAGTTGAAAACAAAACTAGTTTTTTATCTGATAAGTATGTGAAAAAATCAACATTTTTAAATATCGTTATTTTTTGACAACTTTTTTTCATTTTACATGTTTTGGTAACTATGCAATTTATTGTCACCTCTGAAAATACAATTTCTTGTTAAAAAGAGGTGAAATGTGAGTTTTTTTAGAAGGTTAATTTCATCCGCAGAAAACTCTTTTTTAACGGAAAATCGAAAAACTAGTTTATATATAGTGAAAAAACAACTTTTTAAAAATAGTTTTTTCGTCAAATTTCTTTTCCATTTCACATGTTTTTTAAGCTAAATACGAATGAATAATTGTGTTCGCAGTAAAATTATTTATTCAGCCTGAAAAATGCATTTTATACTTACCTAACCAAACATAACCTAACTTATCCTAATTGTCTATTTACTCAACAAAAATTCGTAATTTGCGTTAAATTCGGGTGTTTGGCTTCCGTGACGGCCTGCCGGCCATCACTCCGGCGGGAATATAGGTGAATTTGGTTTTTGTGATTAATAGTTGTTGTATATAATGATCGCGTAATGGGCGCTAACCGCGATTCGCTACGAAAGTAGTTTTTCGTTATATCTCAGAAAATAATTGTAATAGACCAAATTCGTATTCAGTACAAAATAACACTTCAAAATAAAAAAAACATTGATTAAATTACTATTTAAGCTAACAGAAATATATCAAAATTACTATAAGTTGTGATATTAGTTTTCCGATTTTTTCGGTAAAATACGTAATTTCCGCGGAATGTTTTTTATGTTTATTACGAATATATATTTGGGTTATCCAGTAACATTAATTTTTCGGCCTGAAAAATACACTTTTTACTGACCAACATAACCGAACTTATCATGACTATTTACTCAACAAATAGACGTAATTTGCATTAAATTATTGTGCCTGGTCTCCGTGACGGCCTACCGTTCGTCATTCCGGCAGGAGTATGCGTGAATTCAGTTTTTTTGTGGTTAAAATCTGATGTATATAATCACGCATATAATGATCGCTAATCGTGATTCGCCGTGAAAGTAGGTTTTCCGTTATATTTCGAGAAATAATTTGTATAGACCAAAATAGTGTTCAAATTCGTATTTAGCGCAAAAACAACACATCAAAATAAAAATAATATGATTGTAATATCATTTAAATTAACGGAAATATATCAAAAATACTAAAAGTTGTGAAATTAGTTTTTTCGATTGTTCGGTAAAAACGATTACCGCAGAATAAAATATTCTCACGAAATTGTAGTCAATTATTGACCCATTTCACTCCATTTCAGGTAGTTTTAAAATTTAATTTGGTGGCAAGAAACTGCATAATAACCACTAAACTTATCCTAATTGTCTATTTTCTCTACAAAAATTCGTAATTTGGATTAAATTCAAGTGTTTGGCCTCCATTACGGCCTGCCAGCCGTCACTCTGGTGGGAATATATGTGAATTTGGTTTTTGTGATTAATAGTTGTTGTATATAATGATCACGTAATGGCTGCTAATCGCGATTCGCCACGATAGTAGGTTTTCCTTTATATCTCGAAAAATATTTATAATAGACCAAAAAAACACATCAAAAAAAGGATGATTAAAATACCATTTAAATTAACGGAAATATGACAAAAACACTTAAGGTTGTAAAATTGATTTTTTCGAATTTTTCGGTAAAATACGTTATTTCCCCTGAATAAAAAGCATACTTCGTGAAAATACAGCAAATTCCAGGCCCATTTCAAGCAAAATGTTCCAAATTTGTTTGGTGGCAAGAAACTGCATAATAACCTGCATAAAAACTCCCAAAATTTAGTCACAACTTTAACCTGCAGCGTAAGTTGCAACAGAATGTCAACAAATCTTAGAGGCGAAGCTTGACATTGGATTGATTTGCGTGTCTCGGCAAAATGCGGTGGGTGAAGCTATCATATTGTCTGCAACAGCTTCATTCAACTGTTTCGACGTCAAAACTGTTTCGGTTGCAACCGTTTTGTCAAACTATTCCATGTGTATTATTTTGAACATATCAATGTGCCGAATCGACTCATGTCTTATCATACGAAGATTGACGAGATTCCCCGAACTTATCGCTTTAGTTTGTAAAACTTTGTGAAGTTGTGACTGGAGCCCTGAAGTCCGAACCTTACTGATGTCACCGGATTACTCTCGTCTCGCTCGACGAGAATTCCCGATGGTTACTGAAATTCAAGCATATTTCCAGGTTTTTTCGAGGCGCCATAAAATT
The DNA here is from genome assembly GCA_035578905.1 of Stictocephala bisonia. Classification (NCBI taxonomy): domain Eukaryota; kingdom Metazoa; phylum Arthropoda; class Insecta; order Hemiptera; family Membracidae; genus Stictocephala; species Stictocephala bisonia. The sequence goes on from JAQJVL010000802.1 coordinate 128,095, forward strand.
AAAGCATAATTCCAGGTTTTCCCGAAATTTCTGGTGAGTAGCCACCCTGAAAATAAATAAAACTGTGTATGGAAACAATATGACTATTTTTCATAAACAACTTTTCTTGTCTATTCAATGGTAATTTTTTAGAATTTTTACATGTACTATTTGATTACCTACAATGATCATATTGTAACTTTGCATATTTTTTTCATTTTTGCGATTAATGTAACAAACCATTCAAAAACAAACAAAAACTAGTAGTTTATCTAAAATGTAACAACATATTATAGTGCACAAAATAATAAACAATTTGGCTATCTTGGAATTTATTTATTTATTTAAATTCCCACGGTATAACCATTTTGCAAATTACATTACTTAAGATGACTAACAATAGCAAATGCTCATAAAAATAGTATGGTATGAAAAATCTAATTCAACAACTAACCATGCCTATGACATAATAAATGAACAGGCATAACAAAGATATAACTAAAACAATGTGAAACATAACAAAGGTAGTATCAATAACAATAGTGGAATAATTAGTAATAATTTAACAAGTAATAAAAAAAATAATGCAACGACAACATTAACAGTGATTACAATAATACACTAAATCAAAACAGATAACAATGGAATAACTATTAATATAATACTGTGTAGGACTCGACAAGCTCACTCTGACTCAAATGTCTCCAGGAATTATTTACAAAAATTGTTTAGTGCTCCTAAGGAGGGTTATAAGTTATAATTTACGTACAATATTTTTAAATTTTTTCAAACTTTTCTAGACAATAATTACTTACTGTCTTTTTTTGTAAGTTTTGATAGCAGTATGTGAAAGTACAGTTTTTGAGAAGAAAAATAAAATGATAAAATTGATATTTGGAGCATATTTAGTATTTTTTATGATTTTTACAAAAAAAGCTTGCGAAGAGCTGAAAAGAAGCACCATGCAGTTAGGAGTTCATAATGGGTCACCTTGTATTCACCATCTAGTGTTAAACAGCTGATTACTGGTTTATTGTTTGATGTGTGATATTATGTGTACTTTACATTTGTGTATGGAGGTAATGTGACTTTAGAAGTGTATTTGTTTTTAGTTTTAGGTTTTTATTATTTATTAGATAGTATTCAGAAATGACGCTAATAGCTTCAGCATATGTCAAAGGACATAACATTTTGTCAGCAGTGAACGTGTTAAAGCGAAAAGTTAACACACTACAAAGCATTTGTTAACACTGTTTAGCATGGAACTGAGCTATCTGGGTAGATTTAGTTATCTGTGGTTACACACTGATATTTCTGCCTCCTTACCTTGGGAGGCACAACTTGCTTCTGAAGTAAGTTTCTTAGCTAGATAATTGTTAAAATGTAGGCCTATATAATTTTGATCAAAATGCTACTTGATTTAAACCAATTGGCGTATTCAAATTGTCTAGTTAAAATTGAGCAAACCTAAAACTTATTTTAGTTTATTTATTTATATTTATTCATAAAACGCCCATCGTCAAAATACATGGGCACATATGGATTTCGAATGAGTGTGATGAGTGTAGATGAGCGAATGTACTTATTCTTGTAAGAAATTCATTAAATGTACTAAACAAATTATTACTCAATGCTCCGTGTTTATTTTGCCCATGTGGAGTCAGTACTAAGATAAGAGCTTTCAAGTGATAGGCCCATATCTCTACGATCGGCGTCTTAGAGATGAATAATGAATAATGAAAGTGCGGCACACTTTGAAAGAATATTTAAAATTTATAAATGCTTCATTTGATCCGATCCTTATCTCATAAATGCTTAACTGAATCATGTCAGCCTCTAATCAAGAACTAAAAAAGAAGACTATGGCTGGCTTTTTTGGATATAAAACCACCATACGTGTTAAAAATAATGAAATCTATTTTATTAAAATGGTTTCTAACGTGAATATCCCATTACAAGTTTTAAACCATCATACTGCAGCATTCTGGAAAGAACCGTATCATACTTATATGACCGTGTTTTATAAACTTCCACAAAACATTCAAGAAAAAAGCAAGCCACAAGGTTCTTACAAAAAAGTTGAAGGAATGCTTCATTAACATATGTTTTTATGTACATAATTTCATTGGTTGGATGTAATACTGATTGTGTGGTGTAGTGTGTGTGTACTGATATATAATATATATATATATATATATATACTCCTATACAAAGACATGTTCATTGATAAAAACAAAAACAATGTACTAATAGAAAATTTCATTTGAACAATAAATTGTTACGGCGGTTCGGCCGGCATTAGGGACAAATGAAATCTGCTACGCTCACTAGCTGTACGTCTGACCACAAGGTACTCATACACAACCACCGACCCCTCCCCATCCCCTGGGATGGGTGGGGTATAATTGCAGGAAGTAATTGAAGCGTGATCTTGCGGGTGCTGTATCTCGCTGTACGTGTGCGTAGCGATTGGATTGTATTATAACATGCAAGTAAAAGTACATATCCCAGTTGAATATATTAAGTTAATCGATTTTGTAAATTGTGTCATATTAAAAAGCATAAAATGCCAAACACGACACTGTACTTCTTGTCGTAATAAAATAAAAACAAACATATAACATTAATTATTTAAAATCAAATTTGCTAATTTGCAGTAAACTTACGTAATTTAAAATAACTTGTAAGCAAGGTCAGTCCTGTGAGGGTGTTTTTTTTTTTTTTTTTTTTTTTTTTTAATTTGGGAATAATCTGGAAAATAGTTTCTTAATTATGTTTGTACCAAGAAAGCCCAAATTTGCATCTTTGAAGTGATGGATTTATAACTATAAACATAATTTTAATTAAGAACTACTTGGAGGCGTTTAATAGCTGATATAAAGACATTGCAATCAAACAAATTAAAAATTTTTTTTACCAAACCGCCTTAAAGAAGAACTTTCAAACTATGTTAAACCTACCTTGAAGGCAAGTACATGGATAGCCGCTCTACTGTAGGCCGGGGAATCAGTTTTCGAAGTAAGCCTGGAGTTAGGAAGCGACTTGTAAATATTGCGTTTTAGCTCATGAAGTCTTTCTTCCAAAGGGTCGAGGTCAGGTGCAGGCAAAGTCTGTTTTATTTCCTGCAAAACAGGTTAAAGTTAGATTGAGTTTTGCAATGGTTTTAAAAACAAAAATAAGTCTATTTTTGGTAGTTGATTTTTAATCCATGTTTAAGGTTAAGAATTTTGTTCCTAAATATACATGCTCTAGATTACTGACTTTTCTTAAGTATTATTCTTTCCCAATTCAAAGCATTGATGATTTTACTCAAATTACATTCACTTATAAACAAGTAATTGTTTTTTGTTTTTTTTTTTTTTTAGAAAGAAGTAGAGAAACAATAATAGCTTGTGTTACAGGTACCATACTACTAAAAAGAAAGAAAATTAAACATAAACTTATTGGTCATAAATATATTTGGCTAATTATATGCTTGAAACAGCAATATAAAAATACGCTGAGTATAAAAGTAAGGCAATGAATTAGAAATAATATAAGGAATGTCAGATGTAGGCTATGATAAAATGTAATTAAACACAAAACACCACAATTATCTTTAAAAATAAGTATAGAGATTAGTAAATTTAACATTAAGCATGTTTTATATTTAATTGCAAAAAAAAAGGAAAAATATAGGAAAAGCTAGTAGTAATAAAGGAAGTCAACAGCATGTTAATTTCATTAAATTTATACACCAATTATTGTGCGGCATATGTGAGAGTAGCTCTTCAGAACTATCCAAATATATAATACATTATACAATTAAAGTGATATATAACAGACTGAAAAAAAGAAGCAAATATAATAATAGTCAAACGAAAACAATAATCCTTGCGTGAATTATCAAAAATGACACATGAATTAATAAACGAAAATAAATAGTATTTTGTACAGGAAATGTTTTGTAAAAAGGATGGATGTTGATGCCATGTGATTTTAATTACACAGAAAGTGATAAGAAGGGCCAGCGGTATTCATATTCATAAACAAAAACTTAATAGAAGAATGTAATTTATTTATTTCGTTGCTCTAAGTTAAAACGTAATAATTCTTAATATTTTTTATTTTATAAAAATAATCATAATTGAATCCAAAATTAATAGACCATTAGCTGAAATTGATGCTTTGTTTGTATAGAATGCTGATTCACTGTACGCCGTACAAAAATCACAGTACCTTTACCGATTGATCAGTACGAGTTCCAAACAAAATATACAAAAGTAATTATGAAAATGCATATCATTGATCTCTTGGTTGGTTTTTACCCACTCATACATATATAGTGGTATTAACCCAACCAAGCGGATACCCACCATACACATCCACCTATACATGTACAATGGAATTGACCCCAGTCCACCTCTATATTAATTTTCACAATCTAATCAGGTTTGCATATTCGATCACCCTCTGCCCTTTCTACTACGAACAACCATACAGAATAAAAACAAGTCTTAAAGTGATAATCATTTTAATCTATTTTACTGTAAATTACTATATGATTCAACATAGATCTCAACTATCGGTACTTAGAAAAAAAGACAGTAAGTAGGTATCGCACGCATTTCACGTGTTATCTCATAGCTGAAGTGAAAGCTGGTAGGAACAACAAATAAACACAAAAATACCTGTTTTAATTCCTATTTACAATTCAAGCTGATTAGTGGTGAATAGTCTGCTTACTGTTTAAGCTGAATGCCTCCATATTATTGTTAGAAATAGTAAAATCAACCAGTAATTAAAAGTAAAATCAGCCAGCTGATTTCGCTTATGTGACGTCAGTCTACTGCGTAGCCTCACCATGATGCCTACCATCTGTTCTAATAACTGTGTCTCAACTAAATGTTAAGAACATAAAAGATTCTTAGATTGCAATTATTTATACTTGGAGTAGCCTTGGTAAGTACTATATTTTTAAACCGCAAATTCCCTCCATAAACATTTAAAATCCAAACAAATTAAAACTAAATTCATACAAATATTTTGAATGTACCTCTTCGAGTTCTGAATGCTTATTCACAATATTTTGAATTATTCCAATAAGCTGGTCTGAAGACAGGCCCTTTAGTGCCGATTCCAAGGGACTGTTTAGATCAACTGGTCGCTCAAGGCGCAATCTTTTAGCATTTGGTGAAGATGTCTAGAACAAAAAGTTAATCTATCAAATTGCTACAAAATGGTTCATAAACAATAAACTAACTATAAATGTTGATATAACTGTTTACATGGCAACAGGATGCTATAGTAATAGTTATAAGAATACAGGATCTATATTATTTAGAGGAATAAATTAAAATAATTAGTTGGGATGGAGCATAAAGCACAACGATTAATCCAGTAATTAAAACAATAAATATGTATCAAGAAAAACTAAAAAGTGAGAACTTTAACCAATTGGGTATTTTACACACATATATACTATAGAATTAATACATAATTATGAACAGTTCAAAATTCATATTTTAGACTCCACATCAAAAATAAGAAATAAATCACTTCAACTACCTTCTGTAAAAAAAACAAAAACAAAAAAAAGATCGAAGAAGCAGCCGCTATATTGCCTATAAAGTTTACAAATCTCTACCATCCACATTGAAAACATTTACAGAAAGAAATATTGCTATTAAAAATGCTCTCAAATTATATACTGACATCGGACCCTCTGCCTGCAACACTCCCGAGATACTGTATCCATATACTATATTATAAATTATGTTTCATTAATTAGTATTATATTTAATATCTAAATGTTATCCCCACGTACGGCTTGGCCATCTCTTGTGGGTGACAAATTAATGTACATCTGTATATTTCTTTTGTTAATAAGGTAATTATAATAAATAATTTACAATTACAAAATGTTAAAAAAATCCACTTGTTATTTTAACAAAAAAAAAAACTAGAGGACATAAATCTTTGTTATGGACAAAATTATAACACTCTAGTTATTTGTATACAAAGATTTATCTCTAACCCACCTTTTTCTTCTCTGGGGACATACACAATTCCTTAGGGTCATTGAGTAACAATCTTTTTCTCGGTGTGCTCCTGAGTACAATCTGTGACTTGCTGGGTGAATTCTTAATAGGAGTGCGCTCTCTGTTGATTGGGGCACTCTCCCGCTTACGGTAATCGATGTCGGGTGACCATGTGACAGGCATCTTGCGCCGCCCTCGCTGCTGGATGATGAGCTCATCAGGCGAAGGTGAAGGAGAGAGGTA